>CM075807.1:101809383-102336883 GCA_037975025.1 Excoecaria agallocha
TTGATTAGGACTGTAAACCACCACCGATTTACTCATTGAGATGTGCACATTAAACTGTTAGTTGAGGTATTGATCACTCCATGGGATCCCTCAACACATTTTAGAGGTATATATCACTTCATGTGGTCACTCCAACTCATTTTGGACCATTGGAGTGCTCATCTCGCATATCCGGTTCAAAAGTTTTGACTGGATACTACTATGAAAAAATATGTAATTGATCAAGAAAAAAGGACTAAATGACAAAATTTAAGTGTAAAAGAATGCTAAAAATATGTGAAAATATGGTTAAGCGATTAGTAAGGGCAATTATGTAATTATACGATAAAGTAGGGGTAAAAATATAATTTATACTAAAAATATAATTAAGAAGGGTAAAATGGTTAAAAAGGGTGAAAATGAATGGAAAAAAGTTAATAGGGATTAAAACTATAATTTATAATTACATAAGGAACTATAAGGACTAAAATGTAAACTTAAGGTAAAAAATGAAATAAAAACTAAAAAAAAAGAGAGTAAAAAGCAATAAGTTTGTGTCGTAAATAGTGAATTATGTGTTAAAATGAAAGTTTAGGGACTAAACGATAATTTTCACCCTAAATGAGAAATAACTGAGAAAAAGACAAATATAAGTAATAATAAGGACTAAATAGTGATATGATGAGTTAAAAGGGAAAATTATAAGATAAAATGTAATATTAAATAATTAATGATAAAAAAGTTGAAAATGTAAGAAAATAAAATCAATAGGGACTAAATGGTAATATACCATTACATAAGAAAATGCTAAAGACTAAAACGTAGTTTGAGGAGTAAAAATGAGATAATAAATAGGATAAATGAGCATTATAATTAGAGAATTATGTGATAAAATGGAAATTTAGGGACTAAAATGTAATTGTCACTTAAAAGCGGGAAATAAATAAGTAAAAGATAAAAACAGTAATAAAAGGGATCGAAAAGGAAATTAAGAAAGCAAGAACATAAACTTGATCTATTAAGATTGAGGTGAGCAAAGAATCAAGTAATAAGGACCACATAGCAATCTATCATTGTGACACGTTGGAACCTATTCAATTTTGGTTCGGTTGTCGGAGGTCCGCTTTTAGGGTCAAAGATCGAAATGAGGCTCACGATTTATCATAAACTGGCCACTTCACAATGAATAGAATTGTAAGCCTAGTCAATTATTGATGGTCAACCTGTAAAGGCATCTAATGTGGGCTCAAAGAGGTAAGTGTCATGGAGTCGCCATCCAACAGAACGTTAGGAAATGAATCTCGCTCATTTAATGCCTAAATAGAGAACAACGTTCGGGATATCACTTTTACTTGGCACCTTGATTAAGTGTTGTTTTATAATTGAGGCTTAAATATTAATCCACTATCTCCATTCTCACACGATGCATTGATATAAATAAATACACTAACCACGTAGGAAAGCGATAAATAAAAAAAAGTCCTACTTAAATTATTACATAAGCAAATCATCCCAAAAAGAAGAATAACATGCAAAATGAAATAGCATATGTAAAGTAGGGAATTAATTGAACTTTGGAAACATTGGTTTCTTCATACATGATTTTTCGGAAAAAGGGTAGAGAGACTTTTACTTGATGTTAATGAAAATGAGGGATAAGTGATCCCATTTCAGATAGAAAACGAGGCTCCCTTTTTATGGTGTGATTTTTGGGTTAAAATCAATCATTGGTTCATTTTATTAAAAAAATCAATTAATTAATAAAAATGATTTTAAATGAATCTTCCGTTAAATGTACAAAAATAAAACTTTGTTACTACCTATTACATCCAAAAATGACCAAAGTAAACACAATAACCAAAATTAAATAAATGAAGTAAGAATTAAATAAAATAATAAGATGCGAAAGTATAAACCGATTAGGGCACGACTACTAATGTATGATCACCTCTCGAGAACTCCAAAAAAAATTCATAAAACAATTTGCTCACATGACACAAAGAAAACCAATCAATTAGCATGTTAAGAGTAAATGATTATTAAAAACAAGTTAAAATAACAAACATAACAATTATAATAAAATAAATATAAAGATACAGAACAAAATATACACAAATAATATACAGAAAATAAATAACATAATAAACACTAAAAAAGTAATCTAAATGCAAAGTAATTTTTAAAATACAATAAAAAAAACCAAATAAATCAAGCCACGGATGCCCCTGAGAGACAATGGACCTCGAAGTAAGAGAAAGGATGGGATGAAGAAGAAACACTGGGATATCTTAATTGTCTGTCACATTGACAGATGGGCATCTGTGATTTTTTTCCCGTCTGTCGCTCGAAAATAGAGACAAGAAGCAGATTCAAAGCAACAAAATGTGAAAAGATCTAAATGAGCCCTAAATACACAATCTCATGGCCCTAAAGCATGCTAGACCTACATATAACCCTTAAAACATATTTTTAATTAAGCAATAACAACAAATAACATGTAATACAGAATTTTAACACAAGAAGTAAAGCATGCACTGATGAAGAAAAACAAACTTTAATACTTTATTCTACCATTTAGAACTACTTTAGATCATCATGTCATATTAAAATTAAATAGATTCGAATAAGATGGTATAAAAACATGCATTACAATATTGTAAATATGCTTATCTATTCACATGATCATGAAGATGGACTAGAGAAAGAAAGAAGGGAACCTAAAATATTATCCTCAGGATATTATGATTTTATAGGATTAAAAATGTCAATCTGCACTCCAATTCTCGATTTTCATGTTTAAGAAAAATAAAGAGATTTTTTTTCATGCCTTTTTTCTGATGAAGGGTCTATATTTAACTCTTGATTTCAAAGAGAAAAGAATTGATTTCTTTCTCTCTAAAAATCTATTCTTTTCCAAAGTCTCTTCCAAAAAACCCTAATTTTTGCCTTTTGTATCTAGAAGAGAGTTGGAAACCCACTCTAGCTCCAACTCTCCAAATATGGAAGGATTAAAACCCCTTAAATTCAAAATCCAATCAAAATCAAATCTTATCCTCTACCTTTCAAAACTGAAAAAAATGGAAAATATGAAAATAACCCCATAAATGGGCATCCATTATGGATAGATGGTTGTCTTTCACATGATTCTCTAAAATTATAAAAATACCTTTGATTTGACCTAAATTAGAGGGAAGCTGGCATAGACGACCATCCCACTTATGATAGATATCTTTCTGTCATATATGATAGCAAAAGTTAAGATTTTTTATGCTATTTTGCTAAAATCTTTCAAAAGACACTTAGAAAACCATAAATTTTCTATGAAAATGTGAAATTCAAGGTTGAAAGTTCGAGATTCGTGCTCTATATCAAAAATATATTATTTTCTCATCATCGGATAATCCTGATCTAGGCTACCTTGGATCATGGTATCCATAGTCATTATATGAAAATATTAAGAAAATTAAAGTATAAATTGGGAAAAGAAAATAAAATAAATAATATAAAAGAGGTATTTATGTAATTATTGGAAAAGGACAATTGAAATTGTAAATAAGCAAATGTGAGGAACTTAGGTACAAATAAAGAAATAAAGAAAGATTAATTGGTAATTAGGAAGGAAAAGGATAGTAATAATAGAATATACTGTGAAAATTAATATCACTTAATTATATTAATAAAAATAAGATTAATGAAGGAAAGGAAAATAATATATGAGTTAAATAGTAATTTTGATATCAATTAAAAGTGCAGGAGCTAGGATTTATAATTTAAGAAAATAAATATGTAAAATTAATTCAATAGGATATGGAAATAAAAATAAATTCAATGAGAAAAGCAGAAAGGAAAATGCAAATTAAGAAATGGCCTTAAAGATTTAAAACAAAAATAAAACATTGTGGGTTTATTGTATATGAGTAATTAACTTAAAGATGAAAATTTAAATAAAACATAAATAATAATTCAAAGGGAAATAAATGATAATTTAAGAGAAAAATAACAAACAAGAGATGAAAGGTAAATTGGAAACTAAACCAGGGGCCTAATTAAGAATTAGCAACAAAAGAAAAGCTTTGAAGAAATAGAATTGGAATATAGTATTAAAACATACATTAGAGAATGAATAAAAAATATAGCAAATTTGTAAGTATAAGGAGTTGAATTGAATTATTAACATTGAAGGTAAAATGTAAGAAAATGAGAATTAAAAATGAAATGTTCATGAATAAGTTGAAATAAAAAAAATAACAATGATAATAGAATCAAATTAGTATAATGATAAGCAAGTTTGATGTGGAAAATATTTTAATGACAAAATGTGTACTGGACAAGGGATGTAATACGACATGAATATTAGTAGAATTGAGTAATAAGGACCGAGTTGGATAATGGGTAAGGAAATGAAATATTGAATGGAAATCAAAATAAGAAAAATGCATGAGGCATATCATAATTCAAGCTCAAAATTTGAGAGTGAGTAATTGAAAATAAATATGATACTAGAATAATTGTAAGAACTAAAAGCTATTTAAATAATGGCATATATATGTTAAGAATAAATGTACAAGCCAGTTCAAGGAATTGAAATGAGGCAAATAACAAATTAGTAATAATGCAAATCAAAAATCAATAATATAATAGAGGAACAAAATATGAGGATAAGATAATTAATTCAAGCGAGTTAGGACATTAGATAATCTTAAGATAACAATGAAAATTTTTAAGCTTATATTTGTGTGAATGTAAAATTTTTTAGTTGGGTATCCACCACTAAGCATATTATGCTTAGCGCATAGGTATTTACTACATGCAGATCTTTGAAGGAACTAGACAAAGTGATGCAATGAAGAGATAATGTTGTGTTTTATTTATGGCATATATAGGTAGAATTAGATTTCGTATGCATATTGTACTGAAACTATTGTTTGATTACACCGTGATAATTTTGATATAAGAGTCCTATAATAATAGTAATAAGAATAAATAATAAAAATATGCATACATAGATTTTTGAAACATATACGACTTATTTGTGTGTATATTTTTTGCTTATACAAATCATTTTATGTACAACTGAATATAATCAAAATTAAAACACGTAAATTTTGTATGCATAATTTTCTACCAAATAAAAAAGTGCATGCGTACACGTCTCATTTTGCATGCAACAAAAAATAATAATAATATGATAATATGAAACATGTGCATTATATGTGTAGACTGGTACCAAAAAAAATGTATACATTTCATTTTGTCTACCAAAAAAGTGTACATTCTGTATTACATTTTTTTATCAACCTGCGCATCCTGCTTTATGTGTAAAATTTTTCCCATACATCATTTGAACTTTGATTTTTTCCTTAGCTATTTTGTATCACTTATCTAGGAGACTTAAGATTTTTGGCTATCACTTTGTTGGGAATTGTTAGAATGATCAAGGTTCAAAAGTGAGTTTAGGTGACACAAAAAGTGTTGCAAGATAGTCAAAAGGGACATAAGAAAGGCAAAAATATTTGATTCGATAAGGCCTACTGGTGCTTCTAACCCTTACGACCTAGATAAGAGATTTAAAGAGTTTGAAAGGACAATAAGGTCGATAATGAGTGAAATGGTGTTTGTTTTGGTGCCTACTTTTGGAATGCAGTCTATAGCATCTACTATTAGCCAAGTTAAACTTACCAAGGTCGGAAAGATAGCTACGATATCTGCTATAGCCCTTCCAACTGCTATTGGTTCAGTGGCAAGGCACCATTTATCCTACCAATTGAATAAGTATGAGGGTTATACCCTATAAAATTATTATATGCAAGCCTAAAGAGCAAGGTACTAAGAATAAAACATCCAGCCTTAAGAAGGGTAGAAGAAAAAATGAAGATTGTGGCATGATTAATGCCAATAGGCAAGGGTATCAACCCAGAAGATAGGGATTTGGACATGAAGAAAGTGCTACCGTGAAAGTTTAAAATGCTATAATTGCCTAAGTTTAATGGCATTTCTAATCTAGCAGTCCACATAAAGCAATATGCCCTAGTAATGAAAGGAACCAATGCCACTATACGACAAAAGGTTAAATACTTTGGCTTTAGTCTTGTGGGCCTTTTAATTAGCTAGTATTATGATGAGCTAGATCGAGAAATAAAGAAATATTGGGATAGGCTAACAGACGAGTTATTAAAGTAGTATGACTATACCACGAGATTGGAAGTTACTTTAAAGTATCTAGAGTTTTTACTTTAGAAACTAAAAGAATCTTTCTATGAGTCTCTTTCCCGATGGAAGAACAAGGTAATGGAAATGAATAAAAAGCTAGAGACTACTGATCAAATTAGGTTGTTCATTTGAAATGCCAGTCCCTATCTGAGATATGGGCTTAAAATGAAAGGTTTAAAGGATTGGAAAACTCTCAAGAACATATCTATCAAAGTTGAGGTAGAATGTTTAGAGAAGAAGGCTAGCTCCACCCACCATATTTTTGATAAAAATGGTGAAAATGATAGTAATCATGGGGGCAATGATGGTAGAAACATAGAGGTGTCACTGTAGAAATAGCTACAAAAATGGGAAAATTGTTGTCTTGACACCTTGATCATCTTGTTAAGGGAAGTTGTAACCTTTATCACTAAAATCGGCCATAAGCTTTGGATATCCCAACCATAAAATAGATTTGTATGATACGTACCATCAACAAGCAGGTTATAAAATAGATTACTATTATGTTATGAGAAAGCGCATTTAGGACTGGGTTGACATTGAATAAGTGCCAAATCCTGAGAAGAAGAGGAAGATGTAGAATGGGTATCACTTATGTTTGACTCAGGTTTACCATAATGGTATGTGCCTTGAAATTCATATGGCATGTAAATATTTAGCCATCACCCGTTCAATTCCAATGAAAAGTAGTTAAAGAGTTGCAGGTTGTAAATTTCATTACAAATCTTAGGGGCATTGTCTAAAGAGGTGGTGCCTAAGATGTCGAAGGACTTTTGTGCAACTCACAACGAAAAAAGATATAATAGAAGCCACTTTTTGATAATGTAAAATGTGTTTCTAAAATATGCATATGATTCTCTAGATATGTTAATAATATGAGCTTTTCTTACATATGTGATGTCCTATTTTATTGCATCATGAATAACAATAATCATGACCCAAATGTATAAGACATTAATTCAATAAACACTGCTTTATTTAATCTCAAGATAAAAGACATCCTGATTGCATCCAATATGGCTCCTAAAGTGAGATAAATTTGAAAAAAATATAATAACAATGAAATCTTCGCTTGAACCTGCAATTGCACTCTAAGAAATGACAACAATATTACAACATGCCATTACCATATTTCCAAATAGCAAGTCCAACTTACCTAAATCAACCCATTCAAAATTCAAAGAAAACTTGTAAAGGCTAATGAATAGCAGGAGTTGGATGCACACAAGGTGTCACCCTTTAAGATTAAATTAAGATCTATGCTTTTGTATTATATGTCTAGGAATGATTGCTACTATTGTTACTGGGTGAATGAAGATAGAAACGCATACATAACCTAGGTATGAACATACGATTAACCTATCAAGAGAAACTTATGGCATGCATAGAGACACATGCTGAAGTGGGCTTAGTTTTAAGGCAGTAATGATAACGCTTCATGTAACAAATACTTCTTCCACTATTGTTCTTGTGATGGAATTTTCACCAAAATGACACTTTTTTTAAGTGTCTGGGTGCACCAGATGGCATGTGTAATCTATAAATGGGTAGATTATCTTTGCCCAAAATGTGATGGACTATTTCCTTTGAAAATAATAAGATGACTCAGAAAGAAGGCAAGGTAAAGAAAAATAAGGCATGATACCTAAAGAAAGCTTACCTAAAGCCCATTTGAGAATGGATTTCTGAGGGGGAAGGATGGCAGCCAAGTCACACCTGTAACTAAACCCTATAGATACTTGGGACATGCATATGTTGGCACATATAATCCTTTTGTACATGGTTCAACACACATGATTCTTTAAATGTACTCTAGACATAACTCATAGTATGTGTCTCGCATGTGTAATTTCTTGAGTACATCTCTTATATAATTTTGTGCATATTTCTTTACACATAATTCGTTATGCACATACAAAATTTTTGTATATATCTCTATACATATAACTCTTCAGGAAAGATAAAGACATACTTTACTGCTTCTCTTAGGACTTCATGTACAACACACTAATTGCAAAGCTGTAGATTCAAGAATTCTTTACGATAAGTATTGATTGCCTTGCCAATACATTCGAGATGACCACCATAACATTGTACATTTTCCAACTATAGGAAGTGCACTTATTAAAATAGTTTGTTCCTTAAGTTTAATTTATTTTGACAAGTTATGTCCAAGATTTTGACGTAGTCATTTCTTATTAATTTACTTTCAGCTTGAAATCTTACTTTGTCCTAATAATTCTCAACTACGAATAGTTTTGATCTCAATCTTAGAAATTTGTGTTTCATTCAAGTTTGAGCTAAGCAGGAGGTAGTCATATTTTATCTCCAGCTACTAAATTGCATAAAAGTCTTGACTATACCATGCAATTTCTAATTTTTTAGCAATTCAAGCCTATTTTAAAAATAAGTTAAGAAAAATTTGTTTCAAATTGAAAGGATTGAGTAAAATTCACTAAGAGCACTAAAACCTTTCTTATTACCCATTAAAGTGACCTTAGGATGAGAAAAAACCTGAGTTTGTGTGAAAGTTAGCCCATGATAGTTGGTATCAGAGTTGGGTCGGGTGAAAGAAATACACAAAAGAATGACAAATGCAAATGATGTTTTCATGCGCAACAACCAATAAGGTATTGCTAAGAAGGCTAAAGAGAAGTCAAGGGATTTAATCACCGTCATAGAGGAAATGTTGGTAAAGATGCATGCGACCATAATTGACTTAGGGGATAAAGTCGAAAATATAGACTAAAACATCGAGGGACTAGAATCCAAAGGGGAAAAGTTGTACGTGGAGATGCAAGGTGAATTGAATGTGGTGATTGATGATTTCACAAATAAGGTAAAGTCCCTTAAGGTTATGTTGGTTGCTAAGGATAATGAGCTTAAGTTATATAAGACAAACTTAAAGCCCTCGAGCTTGCACACAATGAACATATAGAGGAGCCCAAGGCTCAAGTCAAGTTATGCATGGCTGTTGTAGCCAATAAGGGAGCTATTCAAGTGGCACCATCCCTAAAGGTGAATACACCCAAGCCTCTTATGTATAGTGGGGTAAGGAATGCAAGGGAGATAGATAACTTCATTTGGGGACTTGAAGCCTATCTTGGTGCAATGAGCATTATGGAAGAGGTACTAAGGGTAATTAATGCTTCGCTTTTTATTAAGGATATTGTTCTTATATGGTGGCAAAGTAAGTACGATGACATCAAGAAAAGGGCTAGCACCATTGACATATGGGATGCCTTTAAAAGGGAGCTTAAGAATCAGATTTATCCCGAAGATGTCGAAAACAAAGCTAGGGCTAAGCTTCGATTCCTTCAACATAAGGAAGGCCAAATTCATGAGTATGTAAAGAAATTTTTTGAATTGCTCTTAGAGATTCCAATAATGAGCAAGCAAGATATGCTATTTTGCTTCCTTGATGGCTTAAGCAATTAGGCCAAGATTGAGCCAAAGAGAGTAGGCATGCAAGACCTAGCTACCGCAATGGTCATCGAGTCTTTGATAGAATTCAATAAGGAATCCTTAAAAAGGCAAGGGAAAAAGCCCCACTCTAATGGCAAAGTTAGGGGAGAAAGGGATAAATCTCTCAATAAAGATAAGCTTTTAAAAGAAAAAATCAAGTGGAAGAAGGATGAGAAGGGTGATTCCTCCATGGTAAACTTATCGCGCTCATGATGAAAAAAAAGAGGCATGAACAAAAGATAAAGATTGCCTCTATAAAACTTCTTAATGCAATCCAAGTAAAAGTTGAGGAGCAATCTCGTGATTGAATGTACATGGAAACCGTCATTAGGGATAATCCCTTGAAAGTATTAGTGGATACTAGGGCCAACACCATATATATGGCCAAAGGGTTAGTTGATGAGATTGGCCTAGCCTACATCAAAGAGAAAGGTTTCAAAAAGGGACTTAATACAAAGATTCTCCCCACAAATGGTGTAGCTCAAGGCACCAACATCCAAATTGGCCAATGGAAAGGTAAGGCTGATATCACAATTGCACCTAATGATTATAAGAAGTTCTATTTAGGGATAGACATCTTAGACATATTGAAGGCATTCTTGATTCTATATGCCAACACTATATGCATCGTAGAGAAGGTTCAACCTTTCTTTAAAAGGGAAATTGATGAAAAGATGTTATCAACCTTCCAACTTTCAAAAGGTGTGAAGAAAAAGTAGCCAACTTACTTGGTTTGAAACACCCTAAGTCTATTGCCTTTAACATATAACTATGCTCTAATACCAAATTGAAGCACCCTATGTTTATTGCCTTTAAAATATAACTATGTCATACATTTACTCTCGTATACTATCAATAATTTAAACGATTAAACTAACATTATACCTTCTAATGATTCATTTAATTGATGAACATGCATAACAATTAAGAGTCACTTTAATTGTTTATATTCATATAAGCATCATAGGCATCTCTTACCACTTTTATTACTCTAATTACATATTCACATCAGTTCATCACATATACCATATATCGTATTCATGCTAGACATTACTACCCTAGTTTTCATATTTAATCTCATGTGTATCATTCAACATTTTATAATATATATAACCATTCTAGCTCCTAAATGAATGAACATGCTAACATCTTCATAATCAGCATAATACAACATTATCTTTCCATATGATATACATATATTTTATAATCTTTTATACATATTAAACATATTAAAGAAACTTATACAAAATTAACCAAAAATCCCTACATCAACTTCTATGAACTGGTGTTGGCCTATCTTGATGTAGAGTATATTTTTAAGCAAAAGCTTTAGCTACAAAAGAACTTACATGGATAAAATAATTCGTGCTAAGCTATAAAGCTTAGTGGGGATACTAAACATGGAAGACAATCACTCATAGTGATTGTAGAAAAAAATTATATAACATACATCAATTGAAATATTAAAATGAAGTATTAGAAATAAACATATGATAAGACATGAAATTTTTAACAATAATGTAATCCCACATTTAATTTAGCTTTCTTGAATATCAACTTTAAATAAAATAATATCTAATTTTATACATATAATTCAAGCATTAAAATCAATGTCAATCATGTTATTCAATATATCATATGCAATAGCTATGCTGTAATAAAATTTTTGCAGGATACTGTCATAAGCTTGCTGATGTCGCCCTCGCGACTAGTGAATTTTGAGATTAGGCACTTGCTATCTGTCGCGAGCACGACATATCTCGCGAGTGCAATGCACTAAAGGCCTGAGTCTTCTATCACGAGGGTGGTAGAGTCACGATCACAACCTAAGGATTTTTTAGGTCTGACGCGATTGCGACGGGGTTGCAAGGTCGCGACAGGGCACGAAATTTGAATTTCTAGCCATTTTAGCTATCTGTTCACCTGCCATATATATATTTTAAAACCCTAAGCTGATGATTCATCTTTCATTCTTAGCCATTTTTGAGTTCTTTTAAGGTTTTTCCTCTCCTTTCTTCCAAAATCTTCTTTTCTCTTTTTCCTTAACTTGTTTTTGTAGGTATTTCTTTCCTTCTTTTGCTTGATTTTGTTGTTTAAGCTGATTTTTCACAAGACTTCACAATGGTGCGCATGAAAACTATTGGTCGTAAGGAAAAATAGCCCTTGGAAGGTCCAAGATCTCCACCTCCTACTGCTGAGTATCTCCAGGACAGGTTTGATTGCCCTTTTCTCATATTTACTGAGGAAGAAGGTGAGAAATTTAAATTTTTCTCCAAGAAGCATTATGTAGGTATGCTGCATTTAGATTTTTCTTTGCTTAATGCTTTAGGGCTTACCTCGCAATTTGACAAATATATTAAATACATGAAGTGGAGAAAATTTGCTCACGTGACTTTACCTATGAGAAAAGATTGGGCAGTAGAATTATTTGTAATCCTGGCATATGTTGATGACAAAAAGGCTAAATTTAAATTGAGACATCAAGGATGTGAGTTTGTTTTTGGCTTTGATGAAATGCATGATTGGTTTGGCTTTTCCTTAAATGACAAACGCTTTAACTATAATGTTTTTTATCATAAATATATCTGGCATAAAATAACTGGCTTAGATATTTTTAACAACAAAAATTCACCCAACCGCCTTATTAAGGATGATGCCTTATTCTTGTTTCATAAATATATTTGTCATGCCTTATTTGGGAGGGTTGAGAGCACCAAGGTTCATACTAAAGATTTGTTTGTGCTAGATTTAATGCTTTCTAGTAAAACACCTTGTTCAATAGATTTCATTTTTGATGGCTTGTACCATGCATCTATTACTAGGACAAAAATGGTAGGTATGTGTCACATGGTTACCAAAATTATTTTAGAGTGTTTAGGAGATTTGGCTAATTTTTCTTTGGATGAAAACAAATCAGTTGCTTTAATGGATGTCAAATACTTATGTAATTCTCATATATTGGATCGAGGCGCTTGGCCTCCCCGGTTTATTTCACGTTTTGTGTAGGGTACTGGTCTAAGTCGGGATAAAGGAAAAGGCAAGGTTCCTGAATCATTTGCTGCTACCACATCTGGTGATTCAAATGGCTTTGAGGATGGAGATGTCGGTGGTGATGTTGGTGATTCTGGTGCTGGGTAAGATGAGGCTGTTGGCCACGAGGATGTTGCTGGTATGCAGAATATTCTCTCACGTCTAGATGGTATTAAAGCTGCCAACCAGAGCATGGCGGCATGCATGGATTCACTTGAGGCTACTATACACCAAATGCATAAGAGTCATAAGAGCTTAATTCGAAAGTTGCTTTCATTCTTTCACCAGCAGAAAGTGCAATTTACTCCTTCACCTTCGAGGTCCCCTAGTGGACCAGCTGAGTAAACATTCCCTTATCTCTTATTTTTACTTTTATTGTGTGTTTGTGTCTGCATGTGTTATGTGATTGTCTGTGTTATGTGCTTGCTTATATTGATTTCCTTCACACAATTAGGACATTGTGTCTTTTAAGTGTGGGGGGAGGGGGGGTTATACGTGTTTTTGTTTATTGTTTATGTGTATGTTGTGTTGTGAATTTAATTTTGGAGCTTGTGTATTTGGGAACTATTTGGGTATAAATGCATGCTTTAGCTTGAATTCCTGTCATTTTTAGTCTAGTAAGGAAAATTTTTAAGCTAATTATTTTCATTGTACTTTGAAAATTAAATGTACATAATGAAGGTTATGATTTGGCAAAGCACTTTAGTGTAGGTTCTTTTTAAGTTGAGTATCTTTTCACATGTATAAAAGGATTATTTTTGCCAATTTATTGCTTAGGGTAATTTAACCTATAACTTAAGTAAGCTTTTGAGCCTTGTACATGACATTTTTCTTGTATGAGAGCCTTAATATACCATTTCCTCTAGAATTTGTTCTTGGTAAATTTTGATATTACATTTAGTATGAGATGTGCATGAAAAATGATAAGGGTATTTAGATTAAACCATTTTGGCTTGCTTTAAAAACTTACCTTTTTGACTTTAGGTAGCCAACTTTGAGCCTTAAACTTATTTTTGTTGAGTACCATGTAATTAGCCAAAATCCTTTGCTAAACAAAAATTCATTTGTTTGTGTCATCCTTTTTGTGAAGATAAATAAATTGCTATATCATTAGGAGATATATATTGTTAATATAAGTTTGATGTATTTAAAATGTGAGTTGAAGAAATTCCCTTCTTCTCTAGGATCAATATTAGAACGAAGCTAGTTTCTAAAGTTACATTGAATTTAAAAAATGAATGAAAAAGAAAAAAAAAAGAAAGAAAGAAAACAAAAGAAACTAGTAGTAGTAATGTGCCATTGAGAAGGGCATATGAGAAGTAAATTACATCATGTGATACTTAGATTCTTAAATAAATCTCTTATGATATGGTGATATTGTTTCTATTCACAAATTAAGCTATTTAAACCAAAAATTATCCTACCTTTAACCTAAGCCAAGTTACAACCCTTGTAAGATCCTTTGATTTCATGTATCAAATTGTACTAGTAGTGGAGATGTTTACTAATTACAAGCTTATAATAGGCATTGGCATATTTAAGGAATGAGAGTAATACTAACCTATAAACACATTGAGTGATTAAATGTTTTAAGGATATAGTGTTTGAGTGAGAACTACTTTAGGCAATATTTGGTGTGAAATAACATTTACATGTGTTAAGATACTAAAGTTCTTAAGTTTATACATTCTTATGCTTTGCTACTTCATAATTTTCCAAATGTGCATGGTTGTTTTAGTTAAATAGATAATGGTTGTGTTTGAGAATTTACATACTTGGACTAAATTTGTGAAGAGATGAATGTTTCTGCATGTGGTTTTCAAATATTTGCCAAATATAAATGTAAGCTCCAAAATTATGTTTTTTTTATACTTTAGTTTCTCTTGCATTTTAAAGTTTTGCTTGAGAAAAAACAAAGGTTTAAGTATGGGGAATTGATATGAGCTTGAAAAGCTCATAAATAGTGTGTCTTTATGTTTAGTTTTGTTAGGTATAGTGTTTAATATTTTGGTATTTTATGTTTATTTTATTGCTTTTATGTGTTTTGTGTGTTTGCGGATGTTTTATTTGTTTTATAGGAGTAAGAGAATGGTTTGGAGCTTAAAGGACATCATTTGGAGAAGAAGGAGAAAAGCTAGGGCTAGAAAGACCATCATCGCGAGGGCGACAATAGATGGGGGTCGCGATAGCATGAGGAGGAGAGCCAAGCCAGTAGAAGTGAGGAAATTGCAAGCCAGTCTTGGGTGCGCCATGTCGCGAGCACGACAAGGGTCGCAAGTGCGACAACTGACGGTTGATGAAGAAGTTGACTTTCAAGAGTTGTGTCTTTTATCAAGAATTGCAACCTTTTGGAAGAGGCATTTGAAGGGACATCTCTTTTAGAGATGTATTAATATTAATTTGAACAGAATTGAGAAGGATGAATGATTAGATTTGATTTTGTACTTTGAGAACAATAGTTTAGCATTTTAATATTTAGTTTAATTTTCATGATTTAAAGAGAAAACAAGCAAAGAAGAAAACTACCTTTGGTGAAAGGGAAAAGGGTTGAGAGAACCCCTTCTTCTATTTCTTATTTTCATTTCTTCCTTGTAATTATTAAATAAATATTGTTTAAGCATTTGATTTATATGAATGAACTTTTTATTTTCAATTTACATTGATAGTCTTTGTATGTAGAATTTACTATTAAAAATTTATTAGTATCATTATAAGTTAAGGAAAACGACCTTGGATGGCAATTCCTTCTCTGAAAATCAACAAAGTGGTTATAAGTAAGAGAGTTAGCGAGAGCAACATCTTTCTGATAGTTAATAGAAAATTCATTATCAAAGCATAGTTTGAGAGATCACATATGGAGATAATTGCTATAGGTTGGTGAATAATCTTAAAATGTATAATTAGAATCAACTAGTTCATTAACGAGAGTTAAGGATTAGCATTTTAATTGCATGTTCTAGGCATTCTAATTTATGTCGAGAGAGTTGATTAGAAATATATTTCAACTTGGCTTATTGATAAGATTATAAATAATAATTGAAATGATGGTATCAAGTGCATGATTATTAGCTTTTCATTATATAAATGGTCTTCTTTGATTATCATAAATTAAGATTTAACTAATTTATACGATAGAGTAGTTTTAGAATTAATTACCAATTTATGAACGTTATAGACAATATTAAAATTAAGTAGTAATAGTGAATAATATCAATCAACATTCCTCGTGGGATAGATATCTGAAGTACTATAATCGGTACACCGTATACTTGCAATATTAAAGCTTTTAGAAAAAGCATAACAGGGACCAAACTCAGGCTCTCTACAAGATTTCACCCTCAAATCGATAGGCAAACCAAATAGGTAAATTCACTTTTGGAGCTCTACTTAAGGCATTATGTGAGTGCCAATCAACGAGATTGGGCCAAGTTGCTTGATGTTGCTAAATTCTCTTACAAATTACAAAGGAGCGAGTCGACAGGGTGTAGTCTATTGGCGATCTTCTTAGGACAACAACCTTTAACGCCTTCAGTAATTGCCACTAGCTACAAAGAAGCAAGTCCATCAGCTTACAAGTTTACAAAAGGTTGGAACGATCAAGCCTATGACACCCTTATACCCCCTAGAAGGAATATAAGAGCGTTTACTTATTTATTTTCCTATTAAGAGTGTTGTTTGCTTTACTCATTATGATTGCTCATACTTAATCATGATTAACTCATTTTTATATGTTTTCCATTTCATAGTAAAATTAAATATATGTATGTACTTAAAATGCCCAAAATGCATTTACAATTGTTCATACTTTATATATATTGCATGTTCTTTGTTATGTACAATACAAAAATAACTATACTAAAAATAGATCTTTAAGTTTTATCCTTAATGGCCTGCAGATGTTGGCTTGAAAACTAGCACTCTTAGTCTACACTTGAGTACCTACACAGGAAGAACAGTCGTGCTGAGCAATGGCTCAGTAGGGAGCAAAACAATAAAACTGCCTTCTTAGCGAAGTCTCAAACACAAACAATATAATATGCCAATGAACATAACATAATATCATGCATTATCATGTCACAATATGCATACACTTATAGTAACGGTCTCATACATTAAGAAGAATTGCACTATTGTTTATCAAATGCACTTTAACATCACTAAGAGATACTAGCCTTCTACTGAGGCACTATGGCATTTGCACTATTAATCACTTCTCAATAATTTTTAATTCAATCATTTTCATTGCTTGAATTTCCATTAATAGTGGATAATGGGTACAAACACTAGATGCTGGTGGGCAGTACCAAACAATAGAGTTATATTAGTCTCAGATCACTAGATACCATTAGGTATCAGAACATTGGATACCTTTCAATGTCAACATTGGCAGTTGCAATCACTATCCCCTTATAGGCATGCCTATCTATCTACTACTATATGAAATTCAAGCTCAACAAGTCTTTGGTCGCTCAAGACTATCACGTCCAATACATTTAAGATTATAGAGTTTATATATAATAGAGCATGCAACAATATCCCTACATTATACATAATTAAGTACACTTAGGATACACTTCAAACAAAGCTATAACTTGTCATATAACATGTAACATGAGACACATTATTTCATTCATTGTGTCCAATTCATCATATTGCATAGTTATAAATGCAATAGTTTATATAGGCATTTATAAATATCCATGTATCTATTTATCTCTATTTTGCATTCTTGTATTTCATATACATATCATGCCATAATCACTTTTAATTCTATGTTTAGTATGTTCTAATTAGGTTCAAGAGTGTCTAAATTGATAATTGAAGACTTAAATGGCATGTTTGTATCATGTACTAAATGGCTCGATAGAGGGAAGATTACCTCGGTTGAGGAGTTGACCTTGGCTTTATATCAAAGGCATTGACTTGGTGGAGTGGCAAAGTCCCTCTAGTGAGTGGATTGCTACCTTATACAAAGGACATCTACTCGGCGGAGTGGAACATCAACAATAACTCAATTCTGACTTCTAGAACTCAAGATATTGATAAAAAAAGTACAAACTGCTCTAGATGATAGGGCAATAGAGGTCATTCAAATTCAAACTGAATTTTGGGAACCTTAGGGATAAACTCAATTTTTGATGTCTTCTAAAAGGTTGTATATATATATTTCTTATCTTTAATTTCCAATTAGAATCACCTTATTTGGACATCTACAAAAAGAGTTATGTCCTTTATTCTAAAACTAGTTCAAGTGAACCTTAAGTAGATTTTCACTATGTTATTTTTTTTAGATACAAATCACTCTTTTCATGCATCTATTCATCATCTATGGGCTCTAACATCATATGTAGTTCTATTACAATACATTTATAACCATAAATCAACTTGGATGCATATAAAGAAAGTAGAACTCCCATACCTTTAAAATTAATCCAAGTTTACTCTTCCTAAAGTTCCTCCTTCTCGTTTCCTTTGTTCTTGCTATTTTCACCAGCTAAAACACATCATAAATACATATCAATGTTCAATCCCATCTATAATTTCATATTCTCACATTTTAAAGCAAAAGAATGATCAAATTTTGAGCAAAAAATCCACAAAATGTACCTTAAGTTAGCCCATATACATAAACTCCCTTTTACATTAAAATTATGAGCAAAAGAGTATTATGGAGAGGAAGAAGAGTTGCTAAAAGATTTTTGGCCATTAAATAGCCAACCCACTCACTAGAAAAATAGATTTTCCTTTTTCTTTTCTTATTTCTTCTTTAACTTTCTAGAGATAGCATTGTTAAATGTCTTAATTTCATTGGCCCATTGTATGACCAATGTAACCTTGCACTTTACTCCCTCTTCTTCTTTAAGTTCACACATTTGGAATATAATTTATACTTTAGCCCTCATTTCTTACATAACAATGCACATTTGCCTCAATATGATAATTTATGAAATTACCCTTCACTTCTACATTAATTTCGATTACGTCCTTATTATACAACTAATGATTCTTTCACATGAAAACTCTTTCAACCTCTTATTTAACTACATACTAATCCTACTAAGGTATACTTTGGGGGCTCACAAAGCAGATGAAGCAAGAGCTTACTTGAAGAATGCTTTTAAAAAGATAAAGGAATGGTCTGACAATAAAAGGCGACTAAAGGAATTCCAAGTGGCAGATCTTTTGCTTGTTAAAATGCACAATCATGTGAGGCTTAATGGATTGCATCAAGGCCTCATAAGGAAATACGAGGGACCATTTACTATAAGTAGGAACGTGGGGACTCAAGCATACAAAATGGTGTTGCCTCCAAAGATCAAGTTCCATCTCGTTTCCATGTAATTCTACTTAAGCCTTATCATAGGGATGAAGAAGATTCAAGTAGGGGCATTTCACAAAGGGCACCAATGGGCATAAAGGTCCAACATGATAAAGAACTAAAAAAGTTCCTTGCCGATCATGTGTTGCACCATTCAAATCAACCTCTCATACATGAACTTCTTGTCAAATGGAAGGGACTTCCCAAAAATGAAGCAAGTTGGGAGCCTATCCAATACTTGTAGCAATTCAAGGATCAAATTCAAGCATATGAAGATTTAAGGGCAACAAAGACGTCTCCTGGTTAGGTGGGGGAGGATGTCACTGAATTTGCTACAAGCCTAGCCAAAATGAGGTTTGGTAGGCCTAGATACGTATAGATTATCCTTTAGTGTTCTAGAACCAACTATAGAATATTCCACACAATTCTTTACATGTAAATATTTAAATATTTGTATGGAGAATTTTAGATAAAGAATATGGACCGTAAGATCAAATGAATCCTCACCATTCATTGAGGAGGTGGAGGATTATAAATAGGTGAAGGCATCATTTGTAACACTCACTCAACTTTGAGTAATATAAAGAATTCTCCCAAACTCTTATGTGCTCTCTCTTATTCTCTTACTTATCTTACTTAGCTTCTCGAGTCTAAGTTAAGCACTTATGGGAAAGGCTTACTAGCATACTTTGAAGAGATAATGTAAAGTTTGGTAGCATTGCACAAGGCTAGAGTTTATGTGAAAGTTAGCTCGTGACACAGAGCAATGTCTTTCTTCATTAATAACAATGTTCTTTCCCCTATTTATGGGTTGGGCTTCCCCTTCTTTTCTCAACTTGCTTTCAGTCATGGTCTTCGCCAGACGTCTAGGGCTGTTTATTTTCTTAATTGAGTTCCAGAGTTTATCTTGCAGCTTCCCTCCAAAGCCTTTCAGGAGGGCTTTGAGGTCCTTAGCAATGATGGGAGTGGAGTCATCAAGCTGATTAACAGCATTAAAGAGTTTCTCATCATCAAAAACGGGTATGAGTTCCTGTGGAGTCGTATAGGTCCTATGCGAGATCTCTCTCTTCTATTTTCCTCCTATCTACCAGATTTTTCGTCTTGTTTCTTGGATTTATCCATCATCATTTCTCAATGAAAGTACTACATGATAAATCTTGGGTTGTTAGAACTTATAAGTAGAGAGCGATGGACTAGGAACTTTAGTTGTGTCGATCTGCAAAACAGACAAAGACTAACCCTTAAGGTGTAAAGAATTAGCACTCCAATGCTTAAATCAAATGATGTAGAAAGAGAAAGTATAGTAAGAGAGTAACAATGTGAGTAATATCTTATTTCTGAAATCTCTTTATATGTAGTCCTTAGATAGCTAGAGCCTATGAGACTTGAGTACTTGAATATCAAATCTTGAATATCTATGATTGGCATATTTAGACATCTGATATGACGATTTACAGGATATAAACTGCGTAATATGACATGTAGTGGCACAGTTAGAGGTTCAATCAAACCATTCTGACACATACCAACAGAAGTGGCTGATAGGTTGCTAGACAGCAATTGAGCCCCAATCTAAATCGAGCCTATAATTGTTGGGCCAAGCTCTAGTATGTTAAAATTGATATTATCAGGACTCCTTTCAAATCCCACTCAATTTTTGCTCTACTGAAAGATACATCCCTTTTGGTACTCAACGTTTCATGTCAACAAAAATTTCAAAAAACTAAAACTTTTTGTACTGGGCGTAATTTGATAAGAACAAAAAACATTTGCTTGTACCTTAATTCAAAAACAAAATTTACCCAACAATCTCTACCTTCACATGAATTCAGAGTTATCATAAACTAAATTATTTAACAAAGAAACCATGGTATAGAATAACAAAGAAAGAAAAACATATATATACCTTCAGAAATCATAAAACAAAATGAGATTATTAGGATTAAGCTATGTACCCGCATCAATTTTCTTTTGTTTTATTTAAAATTAATATGAATACCTTGAATTTCAATGGATGTCTTAATGGCTATTTCCACATGAGTACCTTAATTAATAATGGATCAAAGCTGTGTCTTTTGCTACATTAACTAATAAACTTCCCAGGAAAAAAAATAATAAAATAAATGAAGTCCTCGTATTGCCGCTGAAGATCATTCTCTTGGGATTGTATTTGAGAGGGGAAACGTAGTGCTGCACGGTTAAATATGGTTAATGCTGGAAATAACGAATTCAACCGCACACTGCTTCAACGGCGAGTCTCTTGGTAGTCCCAGGGCATAATCCTCGGGTGAAGTTCTCTTCTGTTACTTCTACAGCACACTCATTTTTGTTTAAGCAGGCCTGAAATGTTCCAAACCAACATAGGATAATGTAACTATGCAGTTGACACGTTAGGAAAGAAAATTCAGAAAAAAACATCTAAAACAAAATTAAAGGGTAAAAACGGAAAGAGCAATGGTGTTAATGCAGAAAGGTTTGAAGGCTAATAATCATATTAACTTCCCCTGATTGCTAGCAACTGTTTCACCTCGATAAGTTATATGTAAAGAAAACTTGCTGAAGTACTGAAGTGAATACGTAGGAATTTACCTTTTCAACTACAGCAATAGATTTAGGATCATGGCATTCTCCCTGACGGTAGGATGCACATGTTCCAGCAGGCAATCCAAAACTAGCAAATTTAATCACAGATATAGACATATTTTTAGGGCACTTGAGGCGAACAAAGGCCTTGTTATTGAAATTTTCATTTCCAGCTTTCTGAAATGATTCAATATCAGCAATCGGATAGTCCACAGCAACATGTGCACACACACCAGTAATTTTCCGTCTTGAAAACTCTATTTTTGTGGGATCTCCACCTTTCTCCTCAAAGACCACCAGAATGTTTCCAGATGGCTTAAACCAAGACCGTGGAACATGGTACCTGCACCTCACAGAAACTATGATGAACCAATAGCAATTCCAGTTGTTGATTTCAAATGCTACCAACGTTGAATTGATTGCAAAGAAGTTTAAATTTAAATTGCTAATTCAACTTTTTGCACCAGAATGTTATTTCCCCACTTACCATCTTTGTGTTGGATGGCCACATCCAGTTCTGCATTTATCTGGCATAAATTTGCCTTTGTAGTCGCACTCTTCTACACATTTCTCATGTACAGAACTCTTTCTGGGCCAGTATCTTCCAATTTCCTCTCCATTCAACCAAGCTAGACCCTTGCCCATGTGAAGCATGTCCAGCCCAATAGGTTCATCCCCAGCTGGTGGGTCCACAACCACCTGAGAATTTCCAACTATTTAAAAATGGAAGATGTAATCAAAAAGTTCATAGCAAGGAGTGAATTGGAAATTTTAGCATCTGGAAAGGTGATCTTCAGCATACGGCCCACCTTATACCATGTCAATGGTTCATGCTTCGGTGGTTTTGAGGTTGCAATCCAATGCACACTCTCCATACCAGCAGAGCTGTATATACCAAGTTTTTCTCCTTGCAATCCAATCTAAAAGCAGCAGGAACATGAAAAAGAAGCTTTTCTTAATTAATAAGCCATAAAAGTGTATGATTAGGGTGAAGAGTTTAATACCCATATTTGAATGATTAGACATAGGTTTGTCCGTTAAATGATTGTCCCAATATACATATGTTATGTGCATGAGTGTGTGGAAAAGAATATGCACCAGTACCTTATAAGTCCAATTAAACTTAGACAAGTCCATTGTCCCATTGTTAAATCCTTCAATCTTGACACTTGTTAATCCAGCTCCTACCCATTCATAAAATGGGCCAGCATTCTGAACACAGCAAGACAAAGGTATGCACGGTTCAAGTATTGTAGCCTTAAAAGACAAAAACAATATGCTTTCAAAGTAAGCAATTAATATTAGCATCATGCAGATATTCATCTGGTTGAAGATAAACTGTCTAAAATCCAAAAACGTGCAACAAATTGGAAACATCCAAATTTCAGTTATTAGCAAATTCCGAGATCTAGTTTTTTTTTATGGTAAGACAAATGAAGATCCACTGAAACTATTCTACAGTGATATGTAGAAAATACACTGAAATGTTTGTAAGGTTCATTTGATTAACCCCCTAAACACCTAGTTAGCCATAATGAGCATTCCTACTAGTGGAATCTGCTTGTTCTAAAAACACCACAGAATTTCTGGGCTGGTGGTGCCAAAGTAAGAGGCCCTGAACTGGATATCTTCGCAAATTCAAGAGGGCAAATACCGAAGGCTTATGTGAGAAAAACTCATAAACCTGCAAAAAGCTACACTTGGATTGGGTTATGTTGCAATAAAAAGTTCAGGATTTAAAAAATAAAAAAAATAAAAAAAGAATTGCGCCATGCACAACACTGATCTGGAATGAACCTATCAAGCCTCAGCAAAACACAAATTCACATCTAGGTACAAACAGAAGAATAACTCACTTGTAGGCCAACAGTCATGCTTAGGAAAGCAATATCATTCTTCCCTGCCTGGAGAGATATAGACTTCTTAAATTTGAAGGGTGAATGGGTGCCATTGCCAGATGCACTACCTGAAAATTGCAGGTAAACAAAATATGGTAAGGCACAGTAACTTGTTTAAATATAACTTACGAAAGGAAAACTTTAGGATTGCTGTATAATGAAGGAAATAAAAAAGTAATGGAGCATCTAAGAACTTAATTACACAACAAAAAACATAATAAATCCTTCTAAATTTTTTTCCACTGATAATTTGGGTCTTGAGCACTGTAATAATGTTTGAAAATCTTTAGCTTTCCAAGGTTGCAATGTTTTACACTATTGCTCATTATTACTTTATTTCAATTGGGAAACCTCAATCGTAGTTGATTCATTAATACCACCATTTTTCTTTTTATCTGAGAAAAATAAATTAGATGGGGTGGTTGTCCTTTTGGAAAATTCCTAGCAGTCCTTCCAAATTTGAACTACGATTTACTGGCGAAGAATAAAGACATTGTAAGTCTTCAAAACAAAAATAGCTCATCTGATGCCATTTTACAAAGTCCCTCTGCAAGGCCTTTGTTTCACAAAAGAGTTATATTCTCTCCATGGACAACGAACTACAAACTCAGGATAAAATGCCCAACCATATGCATAGAAAAATTCCATATGATAACATCAAGGATCTAGGGCTACTTACAGGTTGTATCACAATTAACTAGCATTAAACGTTAAAGCAAAAAATTACGAAAGATAGAAACGGTCTTTGCAAATTTGCATCTGATGTACTATTTTCACACAGAGTGAATTACTATAAAATAGAAAATTGCTGGCAAACTATAAAATAGAAAATTGCTGGCAAACTAAACATATTAGAACATGAAGTTAATAACCTTCAAGTCTCTGATTCACAAAAGCATGGAGAGCATGACCCTGTGACTCTACCAGAAGAACTTGTTGGCCTCCCTTTTTTAAGAACTTTTCACTTTCATCAACAATAATGCTGACATTGAATGATACTATTAGCATTGAATTTTATAAGAAAACAGACATTAATCTCATAAATGCAATGTTAGTGAAATTTGTTAAACCGAAATAACAATATCCTGTTAATTTGCTATGGAGACGGACGAACCTTGTCGCATACCAAAGGTAGTCAGTTGTATCTTTTGTGGTATTGATATGATCCACAAAGCCCTTTTTGACAAAATCAGGACATCCCCAAATCCCAGCATTTTCTCTAAATGTTTCCCATTTAGGAGCTTTGGAGCCTTCATCTGATGAATGCAAATCCTCGGGTACCATTTCAACAACAGATGTCTGTGAACTTACCTGTTGACAATATCATTTGAGTACAAAGCGAAACTCAAAAAGAAAGATACAAATCAAGGTGTCTTGTAATGCATGTGTTGACTAAATTTTCTTTTTCAAAATTGTTACAGTTATATTGACCATCCAAAATGTTGCTGATCTACTATTTTGATGATATTTCAACTTTCTTTTCTTCTCCTTTCGTCTCCATTTTTGCCCTTTTTTCCTTTTTTTTCTTTTCTTGCAATTGGTAGTTGTTCGGCTACGTTCTGAAATTTATTTATGATTTCTTTACGCATTGGACTCCTCATTCCTTTTCCCTTTTGATGGATACACACGGACATCTCAGCCTTTCCTGCCAATCCGCATTTATGCTTCTTAAACAAAAATTTGAAATAACAACCATGTCTGATGTCACTTTCTATAGAAGCACCATTTGAGCGTAGTTGACATAGTTATCTTTGTCCAGTCAGATTAAGCGGGCATAAGAAAAAAAGAGCTGAAAAAACTTTAATTCAGCACTTCAAGTTCTAGCAAATGCAAATATGATGTTTTGACCTCAATCAGAGCTGCAACTAAGTTCACATTCCAAGAACCCTTGAACATTAAATCAGGATTTTACCCAGTTGAAATCATTGTCAAGGTCAAAATCCAACATTTTCAAACAAATCTCTAGAATTTGTACTGTCTATTGAAGGTTTAATTGCACTTCATTACTTCTCATCCCTAGCCCACAGTGCCAATATGCAACTTTAATATCAATTTAGAATTGAAGTCTATCTGTTTATAATTAAAGTTTGCAATCAACTAAAATTGCTCTGTAAATATTAAAAAAAATGATTTCTTTCCTTAGCCATCAAATTATTATTCAAACATTTATAAATGCCAGCATTCTGTGATAATGAAAGATACCTTTGCAGTGTTGAATAGTACATTCTTGCAATCAGGCAGAATGCTAACTGACCAAGCAGGTAGATGATATGAAATGTTCCGAAATTCAACAGTCTTCTCATTCTTTTCATCCATGTTAGCAAGGAAGGCAACACATGCTCCTGATTCATCAGCAAAGACATCGGCCTACAATAAGTGATCATTAGTAAACAGTGTCAAGATGCAAGTATTAAGGCATGTTCTGCTATAGCAGGACCGGGAATTACAAATCTATCACTGTAGCAAATGTTGTTACTGCAACAAACCTTCCATATCCATCTGATGTAGGACAGTTTGTAAGGTTTGTAACATTATGGTTTTATGTAATGGTGAAGGTGGATACGAATACAGAAATCAAGGATGTGAAGAGGCTGGTTTGCAACAGAAGGGAACAAAGAAATCAGGTCCTAAGAGTCACATCTAGAACTCCATTAGTGTAACTATTGGTTAATCTATTTCCTAAGTTAATTTTGTAATTAAGGGTAGAATAGTATTTTCCCATATATATCAGTTGTATATATATAAATCTATTTGTATTATTATTTTTAGTGTAATTGAAATAATAAAGAAAATCTCGTTCCATAAAAAATCTTTATGGTATCAAAGCATCATTTCTCATTCAAGAATAGATAGGTTTTGCAGCCTTCCATATCTTCTCTGCAATGCCGAGCAATAAATATTATCTGAAGATCTTAGGGTGCATAGAATTAAAAAATCAAGATATAACCAATAAGTGATCAGAGTTCTATTGATTAAAAGTATGATCAATGACATGTGGTGATTTTTTATTTCCATCTAATTTAACGGGGTTAATTTGAGAATATAAACTGCCATTAATAGAATAATATTTTTCTACTTTTTTAGTATCTGACATAGTAGCAAAATAAAATTGAAAGGCAAGAAAAATATCCAAATATAGTAGAGAAACAACCTTAACAAAAGAAGCAAAATCTGTTCACGTAGGCCCACAAAACCAAGTCAAAAGTCGCTAGAGATCAGGTGATCGGAGTTGGAGAGAGCCGGCAAGATGATCAAAGAAAGAATAGGCATCAAAAGGTGGCCGGAGGTGGTTCCAAGCGCCCCACGAGCCAGCGAGTGGACAAGGAACAAAAAAGAATAATCACACGCGCTGGGTCGGATGGCGTCGGAATTCTGGATACCGACCAATCTTCACCTGGGCTTTCCCCCGATGGGGGTGGTGTCGAAAGAAAGAGGCCGGAATCCAACCTTTTAAATTTGCAGAAAAAGGGCTACCGAAATTAACCGACTGTGGAAAGGAGAAAACTCAATGGGACAAATATATAGATAGTATGTTTGGTACTTATTTGGAGTCTCATAGGATTGTCTATCAAACTAGCTATCCTTATACAAATGCTCAAAATGGTTTAACTGAAAGGAAAAATAGGCATTTGTTGGAAGTTGCTAGATCTCTTATATTTATGCTAGACTAGTGGCTACCTATCTTATTAATAAAATGTCTCCCAAAACTCTCAACTTTAGAAGTCCTTTATAAATATTAACGGGAGAAAATGGCTATACTATTCCACCAAAGATTTTTTCGTATATTTGCTTTGTCCATAGTAAAAATGTTGAAAAATTAGATCCGAGAGCACTGAGATATGTATTCATTGGGTATTCTCTAACTCAAAAGGAATATAAGAACTATCATCCTCCATCTAGAAAATTTTATGCCAATATGGACATTACTTTTCGGGCATCTGAATTTTATTTTGGCATTATACAATCATCTCTTCAAATGGAGAGCAATGAAGAAGTGATGAATGTACCTGTGAATGCACTTGTGGTACCTCATCATCTTGTCCAAGGGAAGAATGAGCAGAATGTTGTTAAGCAGAATGTTATTGGTCGTTTAGATAAACCTGATTTGTTGAGATACTCGAGGAAGAATAGATTTGAAGAAGCCATCATACATTCTACACTGTCAGAATCCTCGAGTAAGTTATCTTCTACCCTTGATTTAAATTTACCCATTGCTTAAAGAAAATGAGTCAGGTCGTATACAAAACATTATATTTCTAATTTTGTCTCTTATGATTCTTTGTCTCCCTCCTATAGAGCCTTTACCTTGTCTTTTTTCTCTGTCTATTCCACATAATTGGAGGAAAGCTATCACATATCCAAAATGGAAGGATACTATGCTAGAAGAAATGAAAGCTATCTCTAAAAATGAAATCTAGAAACTAGTTGACTCTCCAGACAAGTTGGTTGTAAGTGGGTGTTCAAAATAAAACACAAAACTAATGGTTCGATTGAAAGATTCAAAACCAAATTAGTAGCAAAGGGATTCACTTGGACTTATGGAGTTAACTATCCGGAGATATTTGCTCCTATTGCCAAAATAAATACAATTAGAATCTTGCTATCCTGTACAACTAACTTGAGTTGGGATTTACAACAATTTGATATAAAGAATGCATTTCTTCATGGGGACCTGGAAGAAAAGGTTTATATGGAGATTACTCCTGGTTTTGATGTTAAAAGAACTAAAAGGAAGGTGTGTAGACTGAAGAAAGCCTTGTATGGGTTGAAACAATCTCCGGGAGTTTGGTTTGACAGATTCAGCAAAGCCATATCAGCAGAGCAATACTAATCATACCCTCTTCATGAGACACTCCAAGGGTAAGATCACTCTTCTCATTATTTATGTTGATGACAGAAGATGATAAAGAAGAAATGGTTCAACTGAAGATGCTCTCAGCGTGGGAGTTTGAGATCAACGATCTTGGAAAGTTACAATATTTATTGGAAATTGAAGTTGACAAATCAATTAATATCTGATGGTGTCTTGAGCTTACTTCATGTAATGTCAGATGGACAATTGATTGATGTTTTCACAAAAGGACTCAATAGTCTAACCTTCCATCCCATAGTCTGCACGTTGGGCATGTGTAATATTTTTGTACCAACTTGAGGGGTAGTGTTGGTTATTTTATTTGTTAAGTTTGAAATAAAGATGCTCTCAGCTTGGGAGTTTGAGATCAACGATCTTGGGAAGTTACAATATTTATTGGGAATTGAAGTTGACAAATCAATTAATATCTGATGGTGTCTTGAGCTTACTTCATGTAATGTCAGATGGACAGTTGATTGATGTTTTCACAAAAGGACTCAATAGTCTAACCTTCCATCCCATAGTCTGCAAGTTGGGCATGTGTAATATTTTTGTACCAACTTGAGAGGTAATGTTGGTTATTTTATTTGTTAAGTTTGTAATAAAGGATAAAATAGCATTTTCTCATATATACTAGCTACATTTATATAAACCTATTTGTATTATTATTTTTAGTGTAATTGAGATAATAAAGAAAATCTCGTTCCACAAAAATCTTCAATAACATCTAAGGTTCAAAGCCATTAGAAAAAGAGAGAGAACTGTATCGGATAACTCAAGAACAAAGTTTCCAAGATTTTTTTTTTTTTTGTATTGAATTTGAATGTTAAAGCTTTAGGTATTTGTAGAACTAAATTAATCCTAAAACCTTAAGATTTTGAATTTTAAAGAACTAATCATTATCCTGTAAGGACGGGAATCTTAACTCATAATAATCAAATTAAATACTCAACAAGACTAATAAAAATATTTCTAGCAAACCTCAAAAAATAGTGTTACTCTTAAAGCAACTAAAGTTTAGGAATAAATCATATGGTCAAGAAACTAGTCAAGTTCCTACAACATCATTTTCCCCACATTTGGTAAAAGCATGCAAAAAGTTTAAACTTCTCTTCTTCCAATTTAGTGATTGCTAGCCTTCATTTATTAGGTCTTTTGCATGTCCTCCATAACCTCCATTATCACTTGAGTTCCCACAGCATCTTCTGATATTCTATCATCATTTTTTTGAGTTGTAACATGTTGGTTATATTGATATCCTATGTGTCCAACTCTCTACACTTGAAGCATATGAAACCTTTACTTTTAGCTACGGATGTGCAGAATCGAACCGAAATCGAAAATCGAACCGAATGAATTTTGATCTATTTGGTTCGATTTTCGGTTCATTCATTTTAAACCGAAATAAAAAATTGATTTAATCGGTTTGGTTTGATTCTTAAAATTGAAAAACCAAAAGAACTGAATCGACCGAAGTTTTTATACATATATATTTACAGCATTAATATTTCAGAGTTGATAACATGGATTGATGGTGATTGATAGTGCAAAAAGAAATAAAATCCTCCAAGGTCCCATGTTCAAATCTCACAAACGGCATATATATGTTGTTTTTTTATTTTTTTTACTTCAATTTTTTTACTTTAAATGTTTTGTTTTATTTTTTTTTACTTTTATTTTTTTTACTTTAATCTTTTTTTTACTTTAAAAGTTTTATTTTAATATTTTTTTTACTTTACAAAAATCAAATTCACTAATTTTTTTACTTTTATTTTTTATACTTTAATATTTTTAGTTTTCTCAAATTTTTTATTTAAATTTTTTTTTTACTTAACCGCAAGTCAATCTAATTATTATTAAAATTAAAATCTTATTTCATATTAATAATGGTCAGATTTTGGATTCCAATATAAATCGAATTATTTGCAATAAAGAAAATTACAGTAAAATAACTTATCAAATATTGTAAAGGTATCTATAAATTATTATAAATGTAATAAATGTTTAATCAAATTAAATTTTAATTTTGATTTTAATCAGCAACATTCATTAATTTAAAGTATTTTTTTATTAAATAAATAATATAATATATTTTGATTACTTATATTTGAAGTACCTAAAAAATTTACTAAATAAATCCTTAATTTATTAAATTCCAAAATAAAGTATATTCATGAATAGTATTCCTTTAATGTCATTAATGTAAAGATCAAAATTGAAATACATATTATACCTTAGGAACAAAAAATAAAAAAGCAAACCGACAAACTAATTGTGTATGCCTTACCCTCTAATTTTGGCATATCTCTTAATATTCTATTTCACTTGTGGATTTTCCAATCATACTATCCCCTTAATTTGCTAACTTATACTATTCAAATATTTAAATTCTTTTAGCTATTAAATTTCAAATATGTATAATTGTATTTTCAATGTAAATCACTTAATCTTCTTATTTTTTAATATTTTATCAAATTTTAAATATGTATAATTTTTTTATTGGAGATTTTTTTAATGTATTTTTTAAAATATTATTTTAGTAGTATATTTTTTTAATATAGTTTTGATTAGTATTTATTATAGACATAATATAATAAAATCCAATAAAAAATAAGCTCATATTGATCCAGAACCGATTGGACCGAACCTATCAAAATTAATTCGATCTATTCGATTTCGATTTTAAAAACTTCGATTTTTGATTCGATTCTTTTAATTTAGGAAGTTCGGTTTTCGATCTATTCGGTTCGGTCCAAAACCGAACCGAACCAATCATTTGCACACCCCTACTATTAGTAATAGCATTAATAGGGAAAGAAATTTTGAACTATTAAAATGCTTGGATATCTGTGAAGTAATTGATTTTGCATCCAAAATCTTAACTGCTAGGTCCTTAATTTGAGCCCCAACTTTTCATGTAACCATGTGTAAATAATTCCTTCATAGCAGCTTTAAACCAAGCCACAGCCTACAAAGCATCTTACACAATTTGACTTTGGATTCGTATCTAATCTTTTAGAAGAACAAAAGTAGAAAAGGTTTTCTGTTTTTTTTCTTGAAGAATATATATATATATATATTGGTTAATCTACTTATTTTTAGTTAATTTTGTAATTAAGGGTAGAATAGTATTTTACCGTATATACTAGTTGTATCTATATAAACCTATTTGTATTATTCTTTTAGGGTAATTTTGAGATAATAAAGAAAATCTCGTTCCACAAAATTCTTCATGGTATCAGAGCCACTGCCGTTTCGAAGGTCGAGTTAACTCCCTTCCGCAGTTGGTTGTTTTCGATCACCGTTTTTTTGGCAAGTATAGAAGGTTGCGTTTCAGCCCTTCTCTTTCGACACCGCCCCCACCGGAGGGAAGCCCGGACGGTTTCCGGCCATTGCCCAAATTTCTGGCGTCATCCAATCACACGCATGTGTACACGCGCTGCTACAGTGTTTTGAATCTTCCTCCACTCGCCGGCGCGTGAGGCGCATGCCACGTCTTCCGGCCACTTTTTGCCGCCGTTTCTTCCTCTGTCCACCTCGCCGGCCTTTTCCGACACCGGTGGACTGGTTTCCAGTGACTTCCGACACCTTGGTTTTCTGGGTCCCACACTACAGGTTCTGTAACTGTGTTTTTCAGGTTCTCTCTTCTGCTGCTGGGCTGATTCTTTGCTGTTTGGGTGTTTCTTGCCTTTCAATTGTTATTTGTCATTATGTCAGATACTAAAAACACTAATATGGAAGTAGAAAAATATTATCCTATTAATGACAGTCCATATTCTCAAATTAGCCCTATTAAATTAGATGGGAGCAGTACTTATTTAGCTTGGTCTAGGTCATGCTTATTGTCTATCAAGGCTAGAAGATTTCAGGGTTATATTGATGGAAGTAAAAAGTCACCACCGGTCACTGATCCTACTTTTAGTCAATGGGACTCTGATAACTCATTGGTTATGTCTTGGCTTTTGAATTATATGCATCCTAAGATCTCCAGACAGTATTTACTGCTTGACACTGCAGAGAAGATATGGAAAGCGGCAAAAACAACCTATTCTCGAATGGAAAATGATGCTCGGAGCTTTGAACTTCGAAACAAAATTCATAGCACACAACAAGGTGAGCTTACTGTTTCAGATTATTTTTCTGAGTTGGGCAGTTTATGGCAAAAATTGGATTATTATCAAGATTTTCAAGCCAAATGTGTTGATGATGCGGTACTAATTCAAAATATGCTTGAAAAATAACAGGTTTATGACTTTTTAGCTAGTTTAAATCCTGAATTTGATCAAGTGAGAGTTCAAGTTATTGGCAGATCTTCGTTTCCTTCCCTTGAGGAGGCACACTCTTTAATCCAGCAGGAAGAGACTGGAAGAAGTACTATACTTTATACTGCACCTATTGAAAAATCGGGTTTAACTGCCCATATTACTCTTGAGCAGCCAAAAGGTACTATTTCTAAAAAGGATCATTTGCATTGTGATTATTGTGGTAAGCCAAGGCATACTAAAGAGACTTGCTGGAAGTTGCATGGGAAACCTACTAGAGGTCGAAGGGGAAAACGAGTAAATCTAACCAGGGTTCAAGCAAATGTGTTAGAAACAGTAGAATCATCTAGGGAGTCAGCATCAATTGAAAGTCTCTCTTCTGATGAAATTCTGCATTTTAGGCATCTCCTATCTCAGCTTAATCCTTCCTCCAGTGCTACCTCTAATTTTGTCAAGTCAGGTACCACTTTTTCTCACCTTAACTCATGGATTATTGATTCCGGTGCGAATAGACATATGACAGGCATTTCTAAAGGGTTTCTTAACTACTCTCCTTGTCTAAAAAAGGATAGTGTCAGGGTGGCTGACGGGTCTTTAACCCCTATTTCTGGGACAGGTTCTATTGTCTGTACTCCTAATATTAAGCTATCTTCTGTTCTCCATGTTCTTCAATTCCCTGTCAATCTTTTATCTGTTAGTGCTATTCCTAAAGCTCTTAACTGTAAGGTTAAATTTTTTCCTGATCATTGTATTTTTCAGGATCTTCAAACAGGGAGGAGGATTGGCAGTGGTAGAGAGTATGCTGGCTTATATATGATGGAAGACAGTCGAGACTTGGCTTTTTTGGAGGATATCAGGATGTCAACCAGGAGATAATTCAGTGGCATAGACGATTAGGGCATCCATCATTTTTTGTCTTAGAAAAACTATATCCTAGTTTGTTTTCTAGAACTCGGTTTGATTCTTTATCTTGTGATGCTTGTGAGTATGCTAAACATACTAAAAATTCTTATCCTTTGAGTGATAATAAAGCTATTTATCCATTTATACTTGTTCATTCTGATGTTTAGGAGCCTACACAGATTGTCTCTTTGTATACAAATCGATGGTTTGTTACTTTCATTGATTGTTGCACTAGAATGACTTGGGTGTATTTGATTAAGGCAAAAAGTGATGTTTTTAAAGCAAGCCAAAATGGTTTACACCCAGTTTGATGCTAAAATAAAAATTTTGAGAACTGACAATGGGAAAGAGTATATGGATGGTAAGTTTGGTAATTATTTGGAGTCTCATGGGATTGTCCATCAAACTAGTTGTCCTCATACTAGTGCTCAAAATGGTGTAGCTGAAAGAAAAAATAGGCATTTATTGAAAGTTGCTAGATCCCTTATGTTTACTATGAATGTTCCAAAGCCATATTGGAGGGATGCTATACTAATGGCTATCTTATTAATAGAATGCCTCTTAATGCTCTCAACTTTAGAACTCCTTTAGAAGTCTTAACTGGAAAAAATCAGTATACTGTTCCACCAAAGATTTTTGGGTGTGTTTGCTTTGTTCATACTAGGAATGTTGGGAAGTTAGATCCAAGGGCACTGAGATGTGTATTCATTGGGTATTCTCCAACTCAAAAGGGATATAAGTGCTATCACCCTCCATCTAGAAAATTTTATATCAGTATGGATGTTACTTTTCGGGAGTCAGAATCTTATTTTGGCATTACACAATTACCTCTTCAGGGGGAGAGTAGTGAAGAAGTGGTGATGAATGTACCTGTAGTACCTCATGATCTTGTTCAAGGGGAGAATGAAGGGATCATTGTTCAGGAGCAGAATGTTGATGTTCAGGGGGAGCAGAATATTGTTGGTCGTTTAGATAAACCCGATTTGTTGAGATACTCGAGGAAAAATAGGTTTGAAGAAGCTATCATGCATTCTACACTGCTAGAATCCTCGGATGACTTATCTTTTGACCCTGATTTATCTTCTGATCCTAATTTAAATTTGCCCATTGCTCAAAGAAAAGGAGTCAGGTCATGTACAAAACATTACATTTCTAACTTTGTCTCTTATGATTCTCTGTCTCCCTCCTATAGAGCATTTGCCTTATCTCTTTCCTCTATGTCTATTCCACAGGATTGGAGGAAAACTATCACAGATCCAAAGTGGAGAGAAGCTATGGTAGAAGAAATGAAAGCTCTCTCTAAAAATGAAACTTGGGAATTAGTTGACTTTCCAGATAAGAAGTTAGTTGGTTGTAAGTGGGTGTTCACAATAAAAAACAAAGCTGATGATTCAATTGAAAGATTCAAAGCCAGATTAGTGGCAAAGGGATTCACTCAGACTTATGGAGTTGACTATCAGGAGATATTTGCCCCTGTTGCAAAAATGAATACAATCAGAATCTTGCTATCATGTGCAGCTAACTTGGATTGGGATTTCCAACAATTTGATGTCAAAAATGCATTTCTCCATGGGGACCTGGAAGAAGAGGTTTATATGGAGATTCCTCCTAGTTTTAATGATGAAAGAACTAAAGGAAAGGTGTGCAAACTGAAGAAAGCCTTGTATGGGTTGAAACAATCTCCGAGAGCTTGGTTTGACAGATTCAGTAAAGCCATGGTTTCTTTTGGTTACCAACAGAGTAATGCTGATCATACCCTCTTTATGAGACACTCCAAGGGTAAGATCACTCATCTCATTGTTTATGTTGATGACATAGTGATGACAGAAGATGATAAAGAAGAAATGGGTCGGCTGAAGAAACTCTTAGCTCGGGAGTTTGAGATCAAGGATCTTGGAAAGTTACAATATTTCTTGGGAATTGAAGTTGCCAGATCAACCAAAGGAATCTTCATTTCTCAGAGAAAATACATCCTAGATCTTTTGGATGAAATTGGTATGCTGGGATGCAAACCAGCAAACACACCCATTGAGAGTAACCATAGGTTGCAAGCAGGAACTAAAGAATCAGTTGATAAAGGCAGATATCAAAGATTGGTGGGTAGACTTATCTATCTATCTCATACCAGACCAGACATTGCTTATGCAGTTAGCTTGATGAGTCAGTTTATGCATGATCTTAAAGAACCTCATCAGGAGGCTGTTTTTCGCATCTTGCGGTATTTAAAATCAGCCCCCGAAAAAGGTCTTTTTTCAAAAAATGATCATCTTCAAATTGAAGCCTTCACAAATGCAGATTGGGCTGGATCTCTAGATGACAAAAGGTCCACCTCTGGTTATTGTACATTTGTGGAAGGTAATTTAGTCACTTGAAGAAGTAAGAAACAGAGTATAGTTGCAAGATCTAGTGCAGAAGCAGAATAAAGAGCTATGGCTCAAGGTATTTGTGAGTTGTTATGGTTGCAGAAGTTGTTAGCAGAGTTGAAGTTGGCTGGAAAAGATAGGCTATTTTTGTATTGTGATAACAAAGCTGCAATCAGTATTGCTCATAATCCTATTCAACATGACAGGACAAAGCATATCGAAATTGATTGACACTTTATCAAAGAGAAATTATCTGATGATGTCTTGAGCTTGTTTCATGTAACGTCGGACAGACAGCTGGCTGATATTTTCACAAAAGGACTCAATAGTCAAGCCTTCCATACCATACTCTGCAAGTTGGGCATGTATAATATTTTTACACCAACTTGAGGGGGAGTGTTGGTTAATCTACTGATTTTTAGTTAATTTTGTAATTAAGGGTAGAATAGTATTTTACTGTATATACTAGTTGTATCTATATAAACCTATTTGTATTATTCTTTTAGGGTAATTTTGAGATAATAAAGAAAATCTCGTTCCACAAAATTCTTCATATACACACACACACACATGAAAGGAGAAACTAACAGAAAAAACCAAATCAATTAGCCTAATTAGGAAAGTACTATACAAGACAAGCTAATCAACTAATTAGGAATATACTATGTTTCGTAACCCTCCCCCTCAAGCTGGAGTATTGATATTAATCATGCTCAGCTCATTACACAGATATTCCACTCGAGCTCCATTAAGTGCTTTTACAAACAAATCGTCTAATTGTTTTCCTGTTTTCATATATCAAGTAGAAGTAACGTTGTCTTGGATTTTTTCACGAATAAAATAACAGTCAACCTCAATATATTTAGTCCATTCATGATACACTAGATTAATGGCGATATAGAGAGCAGTTTGATTATCATTCCAAAGTTTTTCTGGTAATGAAGGATTCAAACCAATCTCATCTAACAAATGATGAATTCAAATGATCTCACAAGTGGACTATGACATAGCTCTATATTCAGATTCAGCGTTGGATTTAGATACAACAGTCTACTTCTTACTCTTCCAGGATACTAGGTTTCCTCCAACAAAAACACAATAGCCAGTAATTGACCTCCTATCATTTTTAGAGCCTGTCCAATCAACATCTGTAAAAGACTCAATGTGAGGGTGCCTGTGATTACTGTAAAGTATACCAAGTCCATGAGTCCTTTTCAAATAGCATAAAATCTACTCTAAGGCTGGCCCAATACTTGACTATGAGAGCAAACGTGAACTAGCTAACAACAATTAGAGCAAATACGATATCTGAATGAGTCACAGTGAGATAATTAAGTTTTCCAACCAACCTCCGGTATTTTTCTGGATTATCAAAAGGATACCATCATCTTTCATAAGTTGCACATTGGGAACTGTTGATTAATCTATTTTGTTAGATAATTTGTAATTAAGGATAGAATAATAATTTCTTCTTTTTCTATTTGTATACCTATAAATATACGTTTGTATCATTGTTTTAGGGTAACTTTGAGATAATAGAAAATCTTGAGTTCCACAAATTTTCATGGTATTAGAACCACTGCCATTGAAGGTTGAGTTATCTCCCTTGCAGTAGGTTTGTTCTTAAAAAGAAAAAAATTCCAGAAAACGATTTTTTAAGCAACTGTAAAGAGGACACTTTTTTGTCCCTCTGTTGACGACACCGCCCATACCGGAAGGACCAGGTCAAGTTTGGCCGGTACTCTAATTTCCGACGCCATCCGACTCCGCATGTGAGTACACGCGCCAATAGAACTTTTCTGTGCACTGTTCACTCACCAGCGCGTGAACCCTTCGCCGGCCACCTGGGGTCATCGTTTTTCGCTCCAACCTGGTCGCCAACCAACTCCGACTCCGACCATATATTCACCGGTCAAATCTGAAGTTGCCTTTTGGGTCTCTTGGAGATACTTCTACACTCTGCCTCTTCCGTGTTCTTCCTGGTCTCCACCATTTGTTGTCACCAGATTTTGCTTGCCGACTCTTCCATCTCCAACCAACCACTCTTTGGCCATTTTTGCTGCCGTTTTTTCTTTCGATCTGCTCGCCGCCCTTTTTCACCTCCGACCCACTGATCTCCGGTGACTTCCGACTTCCTTGGTTTCTGGGTTATTTTTCCTACTATTTTCTGATCCTTTTTGTTTGGCTTTTCTATTATGGCAAATGTTAAGGATGATCATAAGGAAATTGAGAAACATTATCCCATTAATGACAGTCCCTATTCTTAAATTAGTCCAGTCAAACTTGAGGGGAGCAGTACTTATTTAGCCTGGTCTAGATCATGTTTATTGTCAATCAAGGCTAGAAGGTTGCAGGCTTATATTGATGGAAGTAAAAAACTGCCAACTATCACCGATCCTAAGTTTAATCAATGGGATTCAGATAACTCATTGGTTATGTCTTGGCTCCTAAATTCTATGCATCCTAAAATTTCTAGACAATATTTATTGTTTGACACTGCAGAGAAGATATGGAAAGCTGCAAAAACCACCTATTCTCGAATGGGAAATGATGCTCGTATCTTTGAGCTCAGGAACAAAGTTCATGGTACGAAACAAGGTGAGCTTACTGTTTCAGATTATTTCTCTGAGCTGAATAGTTTATGGCAGGAAGTGGATTATTATCAGGATTTTCAAGCAAAATGTGTTGATGATGCAGTGCTGATTCAAAAGATGATTGAAAATAAAAGAGTTTATGATTTTTTGGCCAGTTTAAATCCTGAATTTGATCAAGTGCACGTTTAAGTTATTGGCAGAACTCTTTTTCCTTCACGTGAGGAGGCTCATTCTTTAATCCAGCAAGAAGAGACCAGAAGAAGTGTTATGCTTTATACTGCACCTATTGACAAGTCGGGTTTGACCGCCCATACCTCTCTTGAGCAACTAGAAGGTATTCTTTCTAATAAAGATCATTTATACTGTGATTACTGTGGTAAGCCAAGGCACACTAAAGAGACTTGCTAGAAATTGCATGGGAGACCTAGTAAGGGCCATGGGGGAAAACGAGTTAATCCAACAAGGGCTCAAGCACATGTATTAAAAACAATAAAATCATCTAAGGAGTTGGCTTTAGTTGAGAGTCTCTCTTCTGATGAGATTTTGCATATCAGGCGTCTTCTGTCTCAACTTACTCCTTCATCCAGTGCTACCTCTAATTTGGTCAAGTCAGGTACTACTTTTATCTCATCATAACTCATGAATTATTGATTCTGGTGCGAATAGACATATGACAGGCATTTCTAAAGGCTTTATTAACTACTCTCCTTGTTTAAAAAGGGATAGTGTTAGGGTCGTTGATGGGTCTTTAACCCCTATTTCTTGGACAGGTTCTATTGTTTGTACTCCTAATATTAAATTGTCTTTTGTTCTTCATGTTCCTAAATTCCCTATCAATCTTTTATCTGTCAGTGCTATCACTAAAACTCTTAACTGTAAGGTTGAATTTTTTCTTGATTTTTGTATCTTTCAAGATCTTCAAACAGGAAAGAGGATTGGCAGTGGTAGAGAGCATGATGGCTTATATATGTTGAAAGACAGTCAAGAGTTGGCTCTTTTTGGAGGGTATCAGGATGTGAACCAGGAGATCATTCAGTGGCATAGACGATTAGGGCATCCGTCATTTTTTGTTTTAAAAAAACTATATCCTAGTTTATTTGCTACAACTCGGTTTGATTTTTTATCTTGTGATGCTTGTGAGTATGTTAAACATACTAAAAACTCTTATCCTTTGAGTGATAATAAAGCTAGTGAGCCATTTATGATTGTCCATTCTGATGTTTGGGGATCTACACAAATTGCCTCTTTGTCTGGCAATCGATGATTTGTTACTTTCATTGATTGTTGCACTAGAATGACTTGGGTGTATTTGATTAAGGCAAAGAGTGATGTTTTCTCCTGTTTTCAATTTTTTCATAAAATGGTTCACACCCAATTTGATGCTAAAATAAAAATTTTGCGGTCTGATAATGGGACAGAATATATGGATAGTAGGTTTGGTACTTATTTAGAGTCTCATGGAATTATTCACCAAACTAGTCCTTATATTAGTGCTCAAAATGGTATAGCCGAAAGAAAAAATAGGCATTTGTTAGAAGTTGCTAGATCTCTTATGTTTACTATGCATGTTCCAAAGTCATATTGGGGCGATGTTGTACTAGTGGCTGTCTATTTTATTAATCAAATGCCTCTCAAAGCTCTTAACTTTAGGACTCCTGTAGAAGCCTTAACTGGAAAAACCGGCTATACTGTTCAACCAAAGATTTTTGGATGTGTTTGCTTTGTTCATATTAGGAATGTTGGGAAATTAGATCCGAGAGCACTGAAATGTGTGTTCGTTGGATATTCTCCAACTCAAAAGGGATATAACTGCTATCATCCTCCATCTAGAAAATTCTTTGTGAGTATAGATGTCACCTTTCAGGAGTCTGAACCTTATTTTGGCACTATACAATCACCTCTTCAGGAGGAGAATAGTGAAAAAGTGGTGATGAATGTACCCGTGCTACCTCGTGATCTAGTTCAAAGGGAAAATGAAGAGATTGTTGTTCAGGAGAAAAATGGTGTTGATATTCAGGGGGAGCAGAATATTGATGTTCAGGGGGAGAAGAATGAAAATGTTGTTGGTCGTTTAGATAGACCTGATTTGTTGAGATACTCGAGGAAGAATAGGTCTGAAGAAGCCATCATGCATTCTACACTGCCAGAATTCTCGGGTGAGTCACTTCTTGATTCTAATCTATTTCTTGATTCTGATTTACATTTTCCCATTGCTCAAAGAAAAGGAGTCAGGTCGTGTACAAAACATTCCATCTCTAACTTTATCTCTTATGATTCTTTGTCTCCTTCCTATAGAGCCTTTGCCTTGTCTCTTTTCTCTATGTCTATTCCATAGGATTGGAGAGAAGCTATCAAGGATCCAAAGTGGCGAGAAGCTATGGTTGAAGAAATGAAAGCTCTCTCTAAAAATAAAACCTAGGAACTAGTTGCATCTCCAGACAAAAAGTTAGTTGGTTGTAAATGGGTGTTCACAATAAAACACAAAGATGATGGTTCAATTGAGAGATTTAAAGCTAGATTAGTGGCAAAAGGATTCACCCAAACTTATGGAGTTGACTATCAAGAGACATTTGCACCAATCGCTAAAATGAATACGATTAGAATCTTACTGTCCTGTGCAGCTAACTTGGATTGGGATTTGCTACAATTTGATGTGAAGGATGCATTTCTCCATGGAGACCTGGAAGAAGAGGTTTATATGGAGATTCCTCCTGGTTTTGATGATGAGAGAACTCAAGGGAAGATATGCAGACTAAAGAAAGCCTTGTATGGATTGAAACAATATCCGAGAGCTTGGTTTGACAGATTCAACAAAGCTATGATATCTTTTGGTTATCAACAAAGTAATGCTGATCATACCCTCTTTATGAGGCACTCCAAGGATAAGATCACTCTTCTCATTGTTTTTGTTGATGACATAGTTATGACAGGGGGTGATAAAGAAGAAATGGTTCGACTGAAGAAGCTCTTAACTCAGGAGTTTGAAATCAAGGATCTTGGGAAGCTACAATATTTCTTGGGAATTGAAGTTGCCAGATCAACCAAAGAGATCTTCATTTCTCAAAGAAAATATGTTCTGGATTTTGGATGAAACTGGCATGTTGGGATGCAAACCAGCATATACACCCATTGAAAGTAACCATAAGTTACAAACAGGAACTGAAGGATCAGTTGATAAGGGCAGATATCAAAGATTGGTCGGTAGACTTATCTATCTCACACTAGACCAGATATTGCTTATGCAGTTAGCTTGGTGAGTCAGTTTATGCATGATCCTAGAGAATCTCATCAACAGGCTGTTTTTCACATTTTACGGTATTTAAAATCAGTTTCAGTAAGAGATTCTTTTTTCAAAAAACGGTCATCTACGAATTGAAGCCTTCACAGATGCAGATTGGGCTGGATCTTTAGATGATAGAAGATCTACCTCTGATTATTGTACATTTGTGGGAGGTAATTTAGTCACTTGGAGAAGCAAAAAATAAAGTGTAGTTGTAAGATCGAGTGAAGAAGAAGAATATAGAGCTATGGCTCAAGGAGTTTGTGAGTTGTTATGGTTGCAGAAGTTATTAGCAGAGTTGAGTTTGGCTGAAAAAGACCGACTATTTTTTATTGTGACAACAAGCTGCAATCAGTATTGCTCATAATCCAGTTCAACATGACAGGACAAAACATATTGAAATTGATCGACACTTCATCAAAGAAAAATTATCTGATGATATTTTAAGCCTATTTCATGTAACATCGGACAGACAATTAGCTGATGTTTTAACAAAAGGACTCGGTAGTCGAGTTTTTCATGCCATAGTTTGCAAGTTGGGCATGTGTAATATATTTGCACTAACTTGAGGGGGAGTGTTGGTTAATCTATTTTGTTAGATAATTTGTAATTAAGGGTAGAATAGTAATTTCTTCTTTTTCTATTTGTATACCTATAAATATACGTTTATATCATTGTTTTAGGATAACTTTGAGATAATAGAAAATCTTGAGTTCCACAAATCTTTAGGAACCATAGGAGTACTGCAACTTGGCTTCCACTTTTCTAGTTTCTACAAGCAAATCGAAGACATACTTCCTTTGAGATAGCAAAATTCTCTTTTTACTCATTGAAATTTCTACTCTCAAGAAGTATTTTAGCTGGCCCAAGTCTTTAGTGTGAAACTCGGTATGCAAAAAGGACTTGAGCGAAGATATGCCCGTATAATCACTTCCAATAATTACAATATCATCAAAATAAACAACAAGAATGATGATACCAATTGATGATTGTCCATAGAAGACTAAATTATCACACTTGCTTTTATTCAGTCCAAATTCTTGAACCATCTCACTAAACTTGCCAAACCAAGCACGGGGACTTTGCTTCAAACCATATAGAGATTTCTTCAAATGACAAACTTTCTCATACTCTCCCTGAGCAACAAACCCAAGTGGTTGCTCCATGTACACTTTTTTCTGAAGATCCCCGTGAAGAAAGGCATTCTTAATGTCCAAGTGATGTAAGGGCCAGTGTTGTGAAGCAACTATGGAAATAAACAATCTAAAATAAGTAAGTTTAGCTATTGCAGAGATTGTATTTGAATAATCCACCCCATATGTCTAAACATATCCTTTTACAACAAGCCTGGCTTTAAGTCTATCCACAAAACCATCTGGATTAACTTTAACTGCAAAAATCCATTTGCATCCTACAGCCTTCTTCCCTTTAGGCAAATCAACCAAAGTCCCAAGTGTGACTCGCACATTGAGTCTCAAGGCAGATCGAGTGCAGAAGCAAAATATAGAGCTATGGCTCAAAGTGTTTGTGAGTTGTTATGGTTGCAGAAGTTATTAGCAAAGTTGAATTTTGCTGAAAAAGACAGATTATTTTTGTATTGTGACAACAAAGCTGCAATCAGTATTGCTCATAATCCAGTTCAACATGACAGGACGAAATATATCGAAGTTGATCGATACTTCATCAAAGAAAAATTATCTGATGGTGTCTTAAGCCTATTTCATGTAACGTCGGACAGACAATTAGCTGATGTTTTCGCAAAAGGATTTGGTAGTCGACCTCTCCATGCCATAGTTTGCAAGTTGGGCATGTGTAATATTTTTGCACCAACTTGAGGGGGAGTGTTAGGGATGACCACGGGGCGGGGATTCCCTGGCCTTGGCAGGGACCCGCCCCGTTCGAGGCGCGAAATCCCCGAAATTTCCCCCCGCGAGGATGAGGGCGGGGGGAAAAAATTTTCCGTTCTAGAATCGGGGGCGGCGACGGGAAATGAGATATCCGCCTCGTGGGGATCCTCACCCTGCAAAATTTTTTTTATTTTAAAATATAATATTTTATAAATAATTAAAATTAAAATATAACTTAATTTTATAATTATTAGGTTTTAAATTATACTTTATTTTAAATTATTATTGATTTTAAATTTTTTATTTATTAAATATTATATTTTTATTTTAATTATTTATACAATAATATATTTTAAAATTAAAAAAAAAAGGGGGACGGGGATCCCTGCGGGACGGGGACGGGGGAAATTCCCTCCCCGAAATTGGTGGCGGGGGCGGGGGCGGGGCGGGGAATCCCCACCACTGGCGGGGGAGTGACGGGGGGAGAATTCCCCGGCCCCGCCCCGCCCCGCCCCGTGATCACCCTTAGGGAGTGTTGGTTAATCTATTTTGTTAGATAGCTTGTAATTAAGGGTAGAACAGTAATTTTCATTTATACTACTAATGTACCTATAAATATACCCTTGTATTATTATTTTTAAGTGTAATAGAGATAATAAAAAATCTCTTGTTCCACAAAAATCTTCAATTTGGATGAAAAATGACTCGCGATTACTTTTACAGATTAGAAATTCTATCGAGAGAAATGTGCTAGGTTTAATCTCTCATTGTGAACGTGTGAAAGAATTAACAAATTATTTGACTTTTTTGTACTCTAGAAAAAGGAATGAGTCTCATATTGATGATGTATATAAAACCTTTTATCGTGCTAAAAAATGAGGCAAAATCTCTCACTACTTATTTTATGGAATTAAAAAAAAATTATGAAGAATTGAACATGCTCCTACCCTTTAATGCCGATATTAGAGAACAACAAGTTCAAAGAGAAAAAATGGAATTTTTTAGTTGGTTTACCACCTGAATTTGAGACAGCTAAGTTTCAAAGTCTCTCTGGATCTGCAATTCCTACTCTTGAAGATGTGTTTAGTAGGTTATTGCATGCAGATAATCCTTTCTCCAGTCAGCTAAATAGTATTTTTGTTGTAAAAGAAAGTGGAGGTGACTGGTAAGAAGAATATGCAGAGGGGGGAAATAAATCCAATGACAATCAAAATATTGATATTATCTGCTACTATTGCAAAGAGAAAGGTCATACAAAGCGCTACTATAAAAAATTGCAGAATCGTAATTAGAAGGCATAGACTGCTAATGTTGCCACTTCTGATTCATCCTCTGAGTAGAATATCACTATTTTTGTTGAAGAATATGCTAAGTTCCAGGAAATGTTAAAGGGATCCTCGACATCGATCACTACTGAAGCAGGTAACAAGTGTCTTATCACTTCTAGCAACAATTGAATCATTGATTTTGGTGCAGCGAATCACATGATAGGTAATCCTAATACTTTCTCTAATTTTCAATCTCATAAAGCTTCTTTACCTGTTACTATAGCTAATTGAACATCATACAACATTGTGGGGTCTGGAACTGTCAAACCAACTACTATTACTCTATCTTCTATTCTAAATCTGCCCAATCTAGCCTTTAATTTGATATATGTGAGTAAACTTACTAAAGAGCTCAAATGTTGTATCTCATTTTTTCCTGATCACTGTCTTTTTTAGGATCTACGACGAGATAAATTTTTGGTAAAAGACATGTATCTGGTGGTCTATACATCCTAAATTCTTGGGTTCCACGATCTGTTCCTTGTTCTAGTATAGTCTCTCTTTTTGAAGCACATTGTCGATTGGGGCATCCCTCTCTGCCAGTTTTAAAGAAGTTATGTCTACAATTTCATGATATCTCTTCTTTGAATTGTGAGTCTTGTTATTTTGCAAAACATCATTGTAGCTCGTCAGATTCTAAAATTAATAAAAAAGCTGAGTTTGCTTTTCAACTTGTTCATTCAGATGTTTGGGATCATTGTCCAATTATATCGAAAACTGGATACAAATATTTTAATACTTTTGTAAATGATTTTTCTCATATGACTTTGATTTATTATATGAAAAATCGTTATGAAGTATTTTTTCATTTTTCTGCTTTTTGAACTGAAGTCAAAATCCAGTTTAATGCCTTTATGAATATATTGCGAAGTGATAATGCTAAGAAATATATGTCAAATTCTTTTCAGCAGTATATGTCTCAACATGGTGTTATTCACTAGTCTTCTTATGTTGATACCCCTTCTCAAAATGAAATTGCTGAGAGAAAGAACAAGCATTTACTTGAGACATCTGAAACTCTATTGTTTCAGATGAATGTTCCTAAGTATTTTTGGGTTGATGCTATTTCTACAACTTGTTTTTTGATTAATCGGATGCCCTCTACGGCGTTAAATGGTGATGTGCCTTGTAGTGTTTTATTTCCCAATAAAACATTATTTCCTGGGGAACCACGGATATTTGGCAGTACTTGTTATATTCGTGATTTACGATCCCATGCTACTAAACTAGATCCTAAGGCATTGAAGTATGCTTTCTTAGGATACTCGCATCTTCAAAAGGGATATAGATGTTATTCTCCTAATCTGCAGCAACATCTGGTTTCAACTGATGTAGTATTCTCAGAAAATAAACCTTTCTTTTCCTCCAAACCCACTCGTATGAGTCAAGGGGAGGAAGATGAGTGACTCATTTATACTATGATATCTTCTAGAGATTATGTTGATGTCTTCTGTATCTTCTAGTTTTGTGTAGACAACACATGGTGCTTCTTCAACATCAGCACGACCACAGATTGTTCTACTCTAGAAGAAAAGACATCAATGATACATGTCATGCACCAGCTCCTTCACCATCTGATCCTGCTCCAGCCAACTCCGATCTTCCCATTGCTCTTCGAAAAGGTAAACACAATTGTCAATCCACTTCTTTCATTGCTAATTTTGTTTCCTATGATCACCTGTCTCCCTCGACATGCTCGTTAATTGCATTTTTAGATTCTATATCTATCTCTAAGACAGTTTATGAAGCCTTGAGTCATCCTGGATGGTATGATGCTATGCTTAAGGAGATACATGCCTTGGATACAAATAAAACTTGGGAGTTGCTGGATTTACCAGAAGGGAAGAAGGTTTTGGGTTGCAAATTGATCTTTACTCTCAAAGTTAATTCGGATGGTTCTGTAACTCGGTTTTAAGCGCAACTTGTTGCTAAAGGATATGCTCATCTATAACTCGGTTTAAAGCGTAACTTGTTGCTAAAGGATATGCTCAGACTTGTGAAATGGATTATTCTGATACTCTCTCCAATCGGCAAATTGAGTTTTGTTCATTTATTCATATCTTTAGCAGCTTCACAACACTGGCCTTTACATCGGTTGGACATCAAAAATACTTTCTTTCATGGTAACCTTCAAGAAGAAGTTTGTATGGAGCAACCATCTGATTTTGTTGCTCATGAGGAGTATAGGAAAGTTTGTTACCTGAAGAAATCTTTGTATGGATTGAAGCAAAATCCTCATGCTTGGTTTGGAAAATTCAGTGAGGTTGTCCAAGAATTTGAACTAAAGATGAGTCAATATGACCATTCAATTTTCTACAGACAATCGAAAGCTAGCACTATTCTTCTTGTGTATGTTGATGATATTGTGATTACAGAGAATGTCTTCACTTAAGTCTTCATGCATGATAGATTTCACACTAAAAACTTGGACCAGTTAAAATATTTATTGGGAGTGGAAGTGTCGAGAAATAAGAAAGAAATTATTTTATCCCAAAGAAAATATATTCTTGACTTGCTTGTAGAAACTAAAAAATTAGAAACTAAGTCATGCAGTACTCATATGGTTTCCAATGTACAAATTACAAAGGATGATGGTGATCCTTTTGATAATCCAGAGGGATATCGGAGGCTAGTCGAAAAATTGATTTATCTCACAGTAACTCGTCTAGATATTGCATTTGCAGTAAGCATTGTTATTCAATTTATGGCTGCTCCTACAGTCAGACATTGGGAAGCTTTATAGCAAATTTTATGTTATTTAAAATGTGCTTCCGGGTTGGATATATTGTACAAAGATAATGAACATACTCACATTGAGTGCTTTATCGATGCTGATTGGGCAGATTCTAAGGTTGATAGGAGGTCAACTATAGGCTATTGTGTTTTCATTAATCGAAATTTAGTGTCATGGAGCAAGAAGCAAACTATGGTATTCAAATCTAGTGCAGAATCTGAATGCAAAGCTGTGTCATAGTCCATATATGAAATCTTGTGGATTCGTTATTTGCTTGCTAAAATTGGTATAGATTCCTCGTCTCCAGCAAAACTTTGGTGTAATAACAAGATGCTCTTAATATTGCCTCCAATCAAGTGTATCTCGAACGAACCAAACATATTGAAGTTGATTGTTGCTTTATTCGTGAAAAAATTCAAGATAATATCATCTTAACGGGTCATATGAAGACAGGAGAACAGTTAGATGATTTGTTCACAAAGGCTTTAAATGGGCCTCGGATTGAATATTTGTGTAACAAGTTGGACATGACTAACATCTATACTTCAACTAAAGGGGGAGTTATGAAATGTAAATACAAAATGTAAATAGATAGTGTTATCTTAGAAATAGATGCAGCTTTCCTTATTCAAATTGGTTACCTTAGATAACTCTAACTCTCCTATACTTGTATATATGGATGTATCTTTGAAGACTGAAATAGAGAACAATAGTCTCCCATCTTGTGTTTTATTTCAAGGAAAGTACTATACAAGGTAAGCTAATCAACTAATTAGGAATACACTATGTTTCGTAACACTTCTAATATCAGCATACATTTAGCCACAGTCATGTTGCCTTTTTCTAATGTATACAATTCTCATGCATTTCTTCAAGAATAATTATAGAGCATGTACTTCTCTTCCAGCTTAGCTTCCATTTTTCCAAGGAATTAATTGTCTTAACCTTTTCCGAACTTTCTCATCAGGTTACCACCAAATTTTAGCCAACCTACTAGTTCATAGCATCAAACATTACACTACTATCTAATTTGGTTTTTGTATATTTGTACGTATAAAAAGCTATAATCAGACATGACATCAATGCATAGAATCATCTTAGAGTTTAATTACTTCTAATAGAGATGAAAAACTTGCCAAAATAAGAAAAAAAAAATTAAAAAAATTAAAAAAAAAAAAAGGCCTTAACACTTGGCAAAATCAAGTCACCTCTTGAGAAGGACCCAGTGACAAATTAATAGGGTCATTGCTCAGCAAGGTATGCTCGCATAATTTTATAGCCTTATGAAGTTCTCTAAGGTGTGCCCATTTTGGAAGCCTTGCTAACCCTGCCAATCACATAAGAACTCATATTATTTTCTGCACAATCATAGATTATATATATACTCAATTTTCAGGTTAGAGATCCATAACGTGACCAAAGCTCACTACACTATATTCACAGATTAACACGTTGTGTGTTGACCCTTGGTGAATTCATCGTCCATGTATTTTTAGAAAGTGCAGAACAATCAGAGTGGCAAAGTATTAACCGCTCACCATATTCATCAATTGGTGCCTCATAGTCATAACTTGTTGTGATGAATGGTCCACCTGCAGTGCGACCAAAATTCGTTCCACCATGATACTGAAAGGAAAAAGAACAGCAATTACAACAATATACTAACTCAAGGCTTCAAGTAAAGATCACCACTGTATGTAGAAAAGCAAAAAATTCATCAAAAGATAAAATCTAGGAGAAGGAAGATCTACTGAATTACCATATAATAATTTTGTACACTGCCACCTTTCTGGAAAAATCTAGCTACAGAATAGGCAACATCTTCAGGTGGCCTGTGAGGATTAGGAGCCCCAAATGTTTGAAACCTGCATAGAGGAAAAAGATCGATCACAGGACGATACAGATTCAGTAGCCTACAGCACACAGAAAAGAACTACAGAATAAGAATCGGGCAGTTGTTATTCAGATTAAATTGGAAAAGCCACAACGTGAAAGTTATCAACTAGTTCTCATCCTGGCAACATTTGACCTTTTCTTTTCCTTCCTTTTTCCCGAGAAACTATTAGATGAGGACAATATATACTCCAACCCTCTCACAGCACTAAGGGATCTCTATCCACAACCTGCAAGAGGAGCATAAAGTGCCACTTCCACTGATAATTTCTTCCTTTCTAGAAGCAAATGAATCTCTCTCTCTTTGAAAAAGAATGTATCATACTGAAAAAAGAAAACTAATCAGACACTGTAGGACTTGGATACTAGATGTAACGAGAGAAACATATTCAAAGTCTTGACAAGTTAATGTTCCCCAATTATGCCATGTTTGCAAGAAAATCTTTTGAAAGCCCTAAAAGTAGAAACACCAAAATAACACATGCATAGACAAATAGAGCCACAAGCGTGCACACACAATTTGTCTGGTTGTAGATGATTTGTCACCTTCATTGATTATTGCACTAGGATGATTTAGTGTAATTATTATGAGCAGAGAATTAAGTTATTTGAACAGTTACTCTCCAGAAATAAATTTGTTCCTAGGAGTAGTAGCACCACTTGAAGGCTATACAGATGTAGATTATGAAAAATATATAGTTGATAGGTGATATAAATTTGGATATTGCACTTCTTTACATGATATCTTCTAACCTGAGAAGCAAGAAGAAAGAATGTGGGTGCTAGGTGTAGTGCAAAAGCCGAGTTCAAAGCTATGAAACTTGAGATTTGTGAATTAGATGGCTAAAGATAATCTTGAATGATGTTAAAGTTAAATGGGAAAGATAGATGAAGCTCTATTGCATAAAAAATCAGCAATCAATAATGCACATAACCCAATGCAACATAATTGTACAAAAGTTATTCAGGTAGATTGGCATTTTATTAATGAGAAGTTGGATAGGGGTCTCATTTATACTCCATTTGTTTCTACTAGGATCAACTTGTGGATGTGCTTATCAAAGGACTGTCTAGTGACATGTTCCAGAGATTTACTAGCAAGCTCAGAATGACAATGTCGATTCATCAGCTTGAGGAGTGTTGAAAAATATCAAAATTGAGCAGTAAGCTCCATGGCTCTGCTTGGGAGATATACCATGGCAGTGTTAGGACCTATGGAGTTGAGGAAAGCACAGTATTGGGTACCATGGCCTGCCTGGGGAAAAACCCAAAGGTGACAAAATATAGACTGATAACCAAAAAGGTTTGCCAAAAAATCGATCCTTTCTCCTTAGATCATCTCTGAATATATACAAAACATCTAATCTAAATAAGGAACTAAATCTCTATCCATTAGCCTAAGATAAAGCTAATTATACAAGGAAAGTCAACTGTACAAAATATGAAACCTATTAAACCTATATACACTGATATCCCCCCTTAAATTGACGTTGGGCAATCTAAAAGCATCAATTTGTTAACAAGTAGCTGATGACGACCACTAGAAAGTGCTTTAGTGAATATATCGGCAGTTTGATGCTCAGTAGTGATATGTGGTAGAGAGATGATATAAGAATCATATGCCTCGCGAATAGAGTGACAATCCACTTCAACATGCTTTGTGCGCTCATGAAAAACTGGATTGGCTGTAATCTGAATAGCACTAGTATTATCAGCATGAAGAGGTGTAGGATTGATTTGGCAGAAACCAAGCTCAGCCAGAAATCCTCGAAGCCAAAGAATTTCTGAACAAGCAGATGACATAGCTCTGTACTCAGACTCAGTTGAGGATTTAGAGATGCGATATGAAGAACCAAGAAACATGCACCAACCAGTAATGGACCGTCAAGTATCAAGACATCTAGCCCAATCAGCATCACTATAATCAATAAGATGAAGAGAAGAGTCTTTTGGAAAGAACAAACCTCGCGAAGAGGTACCACACAAATAACGAATGATGCGACGGACAGCGGCTAGATGAAGATGTCTGGGTGCTTACATAAATTGACTCACCTGTTGAACAGCAAAAGAAATATCTGGACGAGTAATAGTCAGATAATTTAAGCTACCGACAAAACGTCTATACAAAGTAGGATCAGATAAAAAATCACCGTCATCACGACAATATTTAACATTTACTTCCAAGGGAGTAGGAACAGAACAACCATCCTGAAGACCAGATAAAGAAATGAGATCTTGACTATACTTATGTTGATGTAGAAAAATACCGGCTGATGTAGAGCACACTTCAAGACCCAAGAAATAGTGTAGAGAGCCCAAGTCTTTCATATAAAAAACACCTTGAAGGTGCTTTTGAAGTTGAGAAATCAATTCAGAATCAGTCCCAGTAATAACAATGTCATCAACATATACCAAAAGCAAGACAATTCCTTTAGATGTTTTGCATAGGAACAAAGACAAATCATACTGACTTTGAACAAGAGAGAAGCTAAGAAGAGTATCACGAAATTTACTGAACCATGCCCGAGAAGCCTGTTTCAATCCATAGAGGGACCTCCTTAACTTACAAACATCTGAAGGAGTAGAAAATAATCCAGATGGTGGGATCATGTATACATCTTCTTTAAGATCACCATGCAAAAAGGCATTTTTTACATCCATTTGTCGTAATGACCACCCCTTGGAAGCAGCAATAGTGAGAATAAGTCGCACAGTGGTCATTTTGGCAACAGGTGCAAATGTTTCCTCGTAATCCAGACCATACTCTTGCCTATTACCGAGAGCGACAAACCTTGCTTTATATCTATCAAGTGAGCCATCAGATCGCAACTTAAGGGAATATACCCATTTACAACCAATGGGCTTAATACCAGCAGGGCAAGGAAGCAAATCCCATGTATGATTCTCCTGAAGGGCCTGAAGTTCTTCTTGCATGGCTTTGACCCAACATGCTTGTTTAGCTGCCTGAGAATAAGAAGAAGGAACCGCAGCATGAGATAGTGTGGCAGAGAAACCAAACCTATCTGGGGGACGACGGACACGGGTGCCTCTTCTATAAGCCACTACAGGTGGCAGCAGATCAGGATTGAGGAAAACATGTGTTGACAGAGGGAGTTGTCGTCGTTGATAAACCATGCCTGGTTTAAAATGCTCAATTGAGCGAGAGCTATCATCAAAGTGAGGAAGGAAAACAGGATCTGAGGAACTAACATGTTGCTGAAAGTAGTACTCATGTTCAAAGAAAATCACATTTCTAGAAACACGCATGCGGTTGGCAATAGCATCATAGCATAAAAACCCCTTGTGAGCAGTACTATAACCCATAAAAGCACATCGGACTGATTGAGCTGTAAGCTTGTGAAGCTCATGAGGAGGTAAGTGAACAAAACAAACACAGCCAAATGTGCGCAGTGTATGATAATCAGGATGCATGCGAAATAGACGATAAAATGGAGAATCAAAATTCAACTGTTGAGAAGGAAGACGATTGATTAAATAGACTGCAGTAGCCAAAGCTTCCACCCAAAATTTAGATGGGACAGAAGATTGCAAAAGCAAAGTGCGAACCATATCTAACAAGTGACGGTTCTTTCGTTCAGCCAATCCATTCTGTTGAGGTGTGTAAGGACATGATCGCTGAGATACAATACCCTTCTATTGCAAGAAACCCTGAAAGTCATGTGACATATATTCCCCACCATTATCAGAACGTAAAACTTTTATAAAAGTCGAAAACTGTGTCTCAACGTAAGTCATAAAAGCTTGAAATGCAGTTAGCACCTCAGCTTTGGAATGCAGAAAATATATCCAAGTAAAACAGCTATAGTCATCAATGAACGTGACAAAATATTTATACTGCCCATGTGAAATAACTGGAGTAATACCCCAAACATCAGTATGTATTATTGCAAAACAAGTATCAGCACGACTACCACCAGTAGGAAAAGGCAAAATCTTACTTTTTCCCAATTTACAAGTAGAACAATCAAAAGACAAAATATGATCAGAAGACTGAACTTTCTTTCCAAGAAAATCACGTTCCATCAATTTATTCAAAATAACATTATTCGGATGACCTAACCGTTTATATCAAACTTCACCCTTATTGTCAACAATATTAGAAGCTAAAGACAAATTACGAGGAACAAAAAACTGCAATGGAAACAATCTGCCCACTTTAAGCCCCCTCACGATCACCTTCCCTGACGCCTGATCCTGCACAAGACATCCATCACGAGAGAAGTTTACATTACAGTTATTTTTCACTAGTTGACCAACCGAAATCAAATTAGTAGACAATTCAGGAGAATCAAATACATTGCGAAAAGAAGGTCCAATATCACCAATGGCAGTAATAGGAAGATCATTTCCATTAGCAATTTGTATGTTTTGGGTGCCAGTATATTGTCGAAGATTTTGTAACAAATGAGATGATCCAGTCATATGATTAGATGCACCAGAATCAACAAGCCAAGGAGAAAGATTTTTTGTACCCCTGAAGATTAAAAGCTGATAAAATCATTTGTTGAACCATTTCTGGAGTAACAGGAGGCTGACTAATGGTAGAAGCAACATTGGATAATGGTGCAGATGGTGGGATATCATAGCTACTAGTTGGAACAGCAGCTTGTAAACCTCGAATACGACAATTGTCTGGAGTAGGACAATCCTTGATAATGTGTCCAATCTGCTTACAATAATTGCAGAATTTCTTACTGCAATTACGAGCAATATGCCCATATTTCTTGCAACTAAAGCATTATATTTGTCCCTTTCCTCGATCCTTTCTGTGAACAATAAAAGCAACATTAATAGGTTCGGATGACTCCTTGGATGCACCAATAATAGCTTGTGTAGCCAACCTCTGTTCCTCACGTAATAATTCACCAAAAGAAACATCTAATGATGGAACCGGATCTCTATTCAACAATCCAGCTCGAGTAACTTCAAATTCTGATCTTAATTTTATCAAAAACTGATCACGATGACTATCTTCATGAATTGCTTGAATACTGGTTAAAGCATCTTTAGAAACTTTTGCATAAATAATACCAGAATATTCGCTCCACAGGTTAAGAAATCCAGAATAATATTGCTCAATGGAAAGATTACATTGACTGAAGTTGCTAAGCTCAAGTTCCAATTGAAATCGCCGAGCTGTATTATCTTGATGATATATTCTCTTCAGATAATCCCACATTTGTTTGGCAGTAGTAAAAGAGCGCAAATTGTTCACCATATGAGCTTCAATAGAGCCTATGATCCAGGAAACAACTCAGGCATCCTTTGTCTCCCATTCATGCCGAGCTGTATCATCTGTAGGAGCAGAAATAGATCCGTCAATGTGACCCCAAAGCTCCTTTCCCTTCAAAAACATCCTGAACTGAAATTCCCATGCTGCATAGTTTTTGCCAGTAAATCTGATACCCAAAATCTCTGAAGAAGACATGTTTCAAGAGCCAAGAAGAAAGCTGACCCACAAACAAAGGCAGAAAATTAAATCTAGAAGCAGAAGCGAGACCAAGACCAAGACCAGAAGCCGATCCAAAAAAAAATCAACTATTCACCCTCCAAACCAAGTCAGATGAGCAAACAGGCACCGGAGAACCACCGGAAACTATATTGCGACGGCGGAGGAGAAATCCGAGAAGAAACTGTTGCCGCACGTACAACCACGCGCCACCACGTGCCGGAGCATGGAACAGTACACAGAAAGTTGCGACGGCGCGTGTACTCCACTCACTCAACACCCGGTGACCGGATTTGGAGAACAGACCGGAAATAGCCCTGCGCTCCTCTGATGGGCGGTGAGATCCCGATGTGCACAGTGAACGACGACCCAAAGAATTTCCAAAATCCAGATTCAAAAAACCCTAGCTCTGATACCATGACAAAATATAGACTGATAACCAAAAAGGTTTGCCAAAAAATCGATCATTTCTCCTTAGATCATCTCTGAATATATACAAAACATCTAATCTAAATAAGGAACTAAATCTCTATCCATTAGCCTAAGATAAAGCTAATTATACAAGAAAGTCAACTGTACAAAATATGAAACCTATTAAACCTATATACACTGATAAAAGGCATGGCAGTTGTCAACATATCTTAGCATCTGTGTACGCATATTTCCAATTCTTAAGGACTTTTTTCTTTTTTCATGTATATTGATTTGTATTATTTTATTAGGAACCTACCTAGAAATTTCTCTTTAATGAATATATATCCATGTAAATTGCTTAAATTAATTCAAGTCAATGAATTTAACTTTTGTAAGAGAGACTAAATTTAGTATCCCATTGTGTGCTGTTCTTTCAATTATTCAGTAGTCACTCACTACTTTTCTTTAGAAGATACTCTTTCCCTATTCTGCGGAGATATTTGCTCTTACTCTTTAGGAATAACCTATTCATCTGCACTTGCATATTTAGGTTAGTCCCTTAAGATTAATACAATTTTTGGACTCTTTTGTTCACTATCCAAATTATACATTGCTAATTGAGTTACTTATTACGTAAAAATTAATGGACCTGTAGCAAAGTAAACAGCAAGAAATGGGGATGATTGAAGATAACTAGGAACTCGCGATACAGAGTTGTCAGGATCTGTCCATTCTGACTAACATAATCTAACCAGAACTTTAACTTAGCTCCAGGGTTCTTCCTGGTGTTAGAACTCCAAACAGAAAACGCCTTTTGTACTCTTGCGGGGTCTTTATTTTCTCTTATACTAAATCACTTTGACAGGATTTCAAGTTAAGATGTTCAATAATTGACAGAATTAGTATATAAGCCTAAATCCCAAAAACCATAAATTGAAATGTGCCATTTATTGGCTCTCTTTTTGTATTGGTTATAAATGCTTTCATCTCAAATCTGCTTTGATATATTATCACTGATTCATGAATATTTATGATAAATGCAGGCCCATTAAAATAGAAAAACAAAAAAAACAAAAAAAAAAAAAAAAGGTATCGGACAAAAGTTCAACGATACCATAGTCTCATGACCTAATAGGTGAATCATGAAAAATCAATAAACTTTCGGAAAGCACTTAACAAGAGATCAGGTAAGAGTACAAAATTACCATCCAGGCCAGTTCTCAGTCCAAATTTTGGGCTTGTCTGGATATATAGGCTTAAATTGATCGCAGTAAAACGAATTACAAGTATTTATCTGCACCAAGAAGAAAACAAAAGAAAATAAAAACAAGAGACAAGTTGGGCTAAGAGCTTTTTTTTTTAATTAAAGCCCCAAATGAAAACGACTCTATCTGAAACAAAAGCCTATTTACTTGAGAATCAGAAAAACTACCATACAATATGACATAAGAAATTAAGAAAAAAAAATGCTATGAATGTTACACCACCCTTACAGAACATATATTTGTAATTAACTATAATACACCATTTACATAACAATCAATTGTATACCACATTAATGTCTTTAACTCAAAACTTATTGCAAAGCTCTACTCCCTGATAACATATTTCTCCTTGCAGCCGTGTCAGAAGAGATGCTACCTTAATATTCTTTGCCTGATACAGCAAATCAAATAAATTCCATTTTGCTCAACGGTCTAATGCTTGCACATAGAAGAGTCCTTTTCAGATAAATCTGTTGATACCCAGAACATTGTATTCTAAATAACTACTATATGTTTACTAGCATGTTCTTACAACATAGGGAATTAATTAACTCTCACCACAGTGTCAGGAGCATCAAATTGCTGGCACATTATCCAAGGAACACCAGTATTTTGAGAAACAGCCATTTTAGCAGCCCACATGGCATACCTTTTTCCTCCTTCTCCATAAAAATTTTCGTAGAATCCATATTCATTTTCAACCTGCAATTCGAAGAAATTTGACATTGTAGAGTCAATGCTTTTGTTGCAAATATGAATGAATTATAAATACCTCTTTTTGAATAACATCATAGGAACTGAGCAGTATGAGCCTTTCTATTCAATAGCAAAAATATTATAATGGCACATGTTTCTCTCCTCCTGCTGGCTAATGTATTGTAGGGCATGACATCAAAGGGATAGTAAGTATGATTTTCCAAAAAATACTAGGAAATCATTTTCTAATAAGAAATTTTCTAAGACACCTGATAATACCACAGTTACATACATCACTGTCCCATAAACACCTGATCTAATTTTCCTTATATTACTAATGTTAAATTAGAGGGTAGCAATCACTATGTGTCACAGGCTGCTTCTGTTGATTTATCGGGGAAGGGTATGAAGATCATAATAAAAATGATTCTGAAATACATGAGAAAAATAGGTCTATTGGCTTAAAATTGATGTTCAATTCTGTAGTCTTTTATGGCATTCCCCAGACCCAAAGCTTCTCACTTTGTTCCAGTCATGTAACATTATATATTCTCAAAATGAGAAAATTAATAAAATTTTTATTCTCAAAAATCTTCAACATTAGATAGACAGCTAGCTGATGTGTTTACAAAAAAACCTCAGAAGTTCGACTTCTCCTACTTTAGTTTACAAATTGGGCATATGTGATATTTTTGCACCAATTTGAGGAGAGTGTTGACAGATTTAGTGTTGTTGTATTCTTACATAATTAGAGTTCTTTACTAGCTAGAATTTTTTTACTTAGGATGATTTTTCCCATAAATACTTGCATATATTCATTGAAAACAATATATCAGAAAACCAATAAAAGAGATTTCTCTCAAAATCTTCACTCCTAAATGTCACATATAACCTTGTTTCAATTATCAAATTGAAAAGAAACCTTATTGCTATGTTCCCTTTGTGGTTGATTTTGTTGTTGTGCAATAGAGTATAGGGAAGCCAATTTGAATAGAACATCAGTCACAAGGCCATTATCATTTCTACAACCTAAGGTCAACAGTTGCCTTCAATTTCACCACAACTACTGATCCTCTTCATCTCTATTTTTGCCATCCGAATCTCAACAAACTTCAAAAATTTGTCCCCAATGTTTCCCTTGTCTTCCCTATTGACTTCCTTGGAGTGCGAGTCATGTCAACTTGGGAAACAAACTCAAAACTTGTTTCCCAAGCATGTCAATAATAGAGTTACATGTATGTTTGATATTGTTCATCCAGACATATGGGGCTCAAGTCGAATCAATACAACTATGGGCTTTCATTGCACTTGGATATATTTAACGAAAAATCGTTCTAAGCTACTTTATATATTTCAAAAATTACGTGCAGAAATTTGCAATCAGTTTAATATTTCAATAAAAATTTTCCGAAGTGATAATGGTTAAATGAATCACAAAAACCAAAACCGAAATAGTGGTCAATCAAAATTAATAGACCGGTTAATAGTTAATAATTTTAAAAAATCGATATTAATGAACTGACTAAAAAAAATTGTTAATAAACCAATTAACTGATCCATGCTCACCCCATATCCTAACCATAATATCATATTGTAGAAATCCATGTCAAGGGTATAATTATGTTTTACACTAACTAAAAATTTTTTCAACATCACTATTTGATTGAGAGATGAAACTAGACGAGTTGTGACTTGTAGAAATTGATTACCAGTTTCACCTGGAACAATGAACTACCACACCAACATGATCTGGTAATTGCAAGCACTTTCTATTCCTTTCATATCAAGTTTCTAAAAACAGTGCAGAAGGTTTTGAAGCCCAAAGAAAGCTGAAACATGGCTAACTGGATTTTTGGATCCAAGTTTATCATGTCCCAGCCCCATAAGAATATTAAAAATTGGAACTATTTGATACTAGAGAATCTCATGTTCATTTTAAGTTTGCCCATCAAACCCCAAGCTACATCTCTATCTAAGAGATAACAATAAATAAACAAAAAGGAGTCCATTTATAACACTTGGCAAGCTAAATGATCATTACATGATCTGTATCAATGTATATAGGTTTCATATCTTGTACAGTTGACTTTCCTTATATAAATTAGCTTTATCTTAGGCTAATGGATAGAGAATTAGTTTCTTTATTTAGATTAGATGTTTTATATATATTCTGATATGGTATAAGGAGAAAGGGATCGGTTTTTTGGCAAACTATTTTGGTTATCTTTCTATATTTTGTCATGGTATCAGAACTAGGGCTTTTTTGAATCTGAATTTTGGAAATTTTTTGGGTCGTCGTTCACTGTGCATTTCGGGATCTCACCGCCCATCAGAGGAGGAGCGCAAGGGTCTTTCCGGCCTGTTCTCCAAATCCGGTCACCGGGTGTTGAGCGAGTGGAGCACACGCGCCGTCGCAATCTCTCCGTGTACTGTTCCACGCTTAGGCGCGTGGTGGTACGTGGGCAACGATTTCTTCTTGGATTTCTCCTCCAACGTCACAATCTAGTTTCCGGTGGTTCTCCGGTGTCTGTTTGGCCATTTGACTCGGTTTGGAGGGTGAATAGTTGATTTTTTGGTTCCGCTTCTGGTCTTGGTCCCACTTCTGAATTTGATTTTATGCCTTTGTTTTTGAGTTAGCTTTTTTCTTGTCTCCTGAAACATGTCTCCTTCGGAGATTTTGGGTATTAGATTTACAGGCAAAAACTATGCAGCATAGGAATTTCAGTTCAGGATATTTTTGAAGGGAAAGGAGCTTTGGGGTCACATTGACGGATCTGCTTCTGCTCCTACAGATGCTGCAGCACGGCATGAATGGGAGACAAAGGATGCCCGAGTTGTTTCCTGGATCATAGGCTCTATTGAAGCTCATATGGTGAACAATTTGCTCTCTTTTACTACTGCCAAACAAATGTGGGATTATTTGAAGAGAATATGTCATCAAGATAATACAGCTCGGCGGTTTCAATTAGAACTTGAGCTTAGCAACTTCAGTCAAGGTAATCTTTCCATTGAGCAATATTATTCTGGATTTCTTAACCTGTGGAGCGAATATTTTGGTATTATTTATGCAAAAGTTCCTAAAGAGGCTTTAACCAGTATTCAAGCAATTCATGAAGATAGTCGTCGTGATCAGTTTTTGATGAAATTAAAATCAGAATTTGAAGTTACTCGAGCTGGATTGTTGAATAGAGATCCGGTTCCATCATTGGATGTTTGTTTTGGTGAATTATTACATGAGGAACAGAGATTGGCTACACAAACTATTATTGGTGCATCCAATGAGTCATCTGAAATTATTAATATTGCTTATACTGCTCAAGGAAAGAATCGAGGAAAAGGACAGATGCAATGCTTTAGTTGCAAGGAATATGGTCATATTGCTTGTAATTGCAGTAAGAAATTCTGCAATTATTGTAAGCAGACTAGACACATTATCAAGGGTTGTCCTACTCGTTCAGAAAATCGTCGTCTTCGAGGTTTACAAGCTGTTGTTCCAGCTAGTAGTTATGATATCCCACCATCTGCACCATTATCCAATACTGTTTCTACCATTAGTCAGCCTCCTGTTACTCCAGAAATGGTTCAACAAATGATTTTATCAGCTTTTTCAGCTTTTAATCTTCAAGGGCAAGGTACAAAAGTTCTTTCTCCTTGGCTTGTTGATTCTAGTGCATCTAATCATATGATTGGATCATCTCATTTGTTACAAAATCTTCAAAAATATATTGGCACTCAAAACATATAAATTGCTAATGGAAATGATCTTCCTATTACTGCCATTGGTGATATTGGACCTTCTTTTCGCAATGTGTTTGTTTCTTCTGAATTGTCTACTAATTTGATTTCGGTTGGTCAACTGGTGGAAAATAACCGTAATGTAAACTTCTCTCGTGATGGATGTCTTGCGCAGGATCAGGAGTCGGGGAAGTTGATCGTGAGGGGGCCTAAAGTGGGCAGATTGTTTCCATTACAGTTTTTTGTTCCTCGTAATTTGTCTTTAGTTTCTAATATTGTTGACAATAAGGGTGAAGTTTGGCATAAATGGTTAGGTCATCCAAATAATGTTATTTTGAATAAATTGATGGAACATGGTTTTCTTGGAAATAAAGTTCAGTCTTCTGATCATATTTTGTCTTTTGATTGTTCTACTTGTAAATTGGAAAAAAAAGTAAGATTTTGCATTTTCCTACTGGTGGTAGTCGTGCTGATACTTGTTTTGCAATAATACATACTGATGTTTGGGGTATTACTCCAGTTATTTCATATGGGCAGTATAAATATTTTGTCACGTTCATTGATGACTATAGCCATTTTACTTGGTGAAGATTTTGAGAACTCAAGAGTTTTTATTATCTCAAAATTACCCTAAAATGATACAAGGGTATATTTATAGGTATACAAGTAGTAAAAGAAAAAAATACTATTCTACCCTTAATTACAACCTAATATCTAACAAAATACATTAACCAACACTCCCCCTCAAGTTGGTTCAAAGATATTACACATTCCCAACTTACAAACTATGGCGTGGAAAGCTCGACTACCGAGTCCTTTTGTAAAAACATCAGCTAATTGTCTGTCCGACGTTACATGAAATAAGCTTAAAACACCATCAGATAATTTTTCTTTGATGAAATGCCGATCAATTTCAATATGTTTTGTTCTATCATGTTGAACTGGATTATGAGCAATACTGATTGCAGCTTTGTTGTCACAATACAAAAATAGTCGGTCCCATTTAGCCAAATTCAACTCTGCTAATAACTTCTGCAACCATAACAACTCACAAACACCTTGAGCCATAGCTCTATATTCTGCTTCTGCACTTGATCTTGCAACTACACTCTGTTTCTTGCTTCTCCAAGTGACTAAGTTACCTCCCACAAATGTACAATAACCAGAAGTTGATCTTCTATCATCTAAAGATCCAGCCCAATCTGCATCTGTGAAAGCTTCAATTCTTAGATAACCATTTTTTGAAAAAAGAATATCTCTTCCTGGAGCTGATTTTAAATACCTCAAAATGCGAAAAACAGCCTGTTGATGAGATTCTCTTGGATCATGCATAAACTGACTCACCAAGCTAACTGCATAAGCAATATCTGGTCTAGTGTGGGATAGATAGATAAGTCTACCGACCAATCTTTGATATCTGCCCTTATCAACTGAACCTTCAGTCCCTGTTTGTAACTTATGGTTACTTTAAATGGGTGTATCTGCTAGTTTGCATCCCAACATACCAGTTTCATCCAAAAGATCCAGAACATATTTTCTTTGAGAAATGAAGATCCCTTTGGTTGATCTGGCAACTTCAATTCCCAAGAAATATTGTAGCTTTCCAAGATCCTTGATTTCAAACTCCTGTGTTAAGAGTTTCTTCAGTCGAACCATTTCTTCTTTATCATCCCCTGTCATCACTATGTCATCAACATAAACAATGAGAAGAGTGATCTTACCCTTGGAGTGCCTTATAAAGAGGGTATGATCAGCATTACTTTGCTGATAACCAAAGGATATCATAGCTTTGCTGAATCTGTCAAACCAAGCTCTCGGAGATTGTTTCAACCCATACAAGGCTTTCTTCAATCTGCACACCTTTCCTTGTGTTCTCTCATCATCAAAACCAGAAGGAATCTCCATATAAACCTCTTCTTCCAGGTCCCCGTGAAGAAATGCATTCTTCACATCAAATTGCAGCAAATCCCAATCCAAGTTAGCTGCACAAGATAGCAAGATTCTAATGGTATTCATTTTAGCAACTGGTGTAAATATCTCCTGATAGTCAACTCCATAAGTCTGGGTGAATCCCTTTGCCACTAATCTAGCTTTAAATCTTTCAATTGAACCATCAGCTTTGTGTTTTATTATGAACACCCACTTACAACCAACTACCTTTTTATCTGAAGATGCAACTAGTTCTCAGGTTTCATTTTTAGAGAGGGCTTTCATTTCTTCAACCATAGCTTCTCTCCACTTTGGATCCTTGATAGCTTCTCTCCAATCCTGTGGAATAGACATAGAGGAAAGAGACAAGGCAAAGGCTCTATAGGAAGGAGACAAAGAATCATAAGAGACGAAGTTAGAGATGGAATGTTTTGTACACGACCTGACTCCTTTCCTTTGAGCAATGGGCAAATTTAAATCAGAATTAAGAAGTGACTCACCCGAGAATTCTGGCAGTATAGAATGCATGATGGCTTCTTCAGACCTATTCTTCCTCGAGTATCTCAACAAGTCAGGTCTATCTAAACGATCACCAACACCAACAACATTCTCCTCCCCCTGAACATCAACATTCTGCTCCTGAATAACAATCCCTTCGTTTTTCCTTTGAACTAGATCCTGAGGTAGCACAGGTACATTCATCACCACTTCTTCACTATTCTCCCCCTGAAGAGGTGATTGGATACTGTCAAAATAAGGTTCAGACTCCCGAAAGATAACATCCATACTCACATAGAATTTCCTAGATGGAGGATGATAACACTTATAGCCCTTTTGAGTTGGAGAATATCCAACGAACACACATCTCAGTGCTCTCGGATCTAATTTCCCAACATTCCTAATATGAACAAAGCAAACACATCCAAAAATCTTTGGTGGAACAGTATAGCCAGTTTTTCCGGTTATGACTTCTACAGGAGTTCTAAAGTTAAGAGCTTTGAGAGGCATTCGATTAATAAGATAGGCAACCGCTAATACAGCATCCCCCCAATATGACTTTGGAACATGCATGGTAAACATAAGAGATCTAGCAACTTCTAACAAATGCCTATTTTTTCTTTCAGCTACACCATTTTGAGTACTAGTATAAGGACAACTAGTTTGGTGAATAATCCCTTGAGACTCCAATAAGTACCCAACCTACTATCCATATATTCTGTTCCATTATCAGACCGCAAAACTTTTATTTTAGCATCAAATTAAGTGGCAACCATTTTATGAAAAAATTGAAAACAGGAGAAAACATCACTCTTTGCTTTAATCAAATACACCCAAGTCATTCTAGTGCAACAATCAATGAAAGTAACAAACCATCGATTTCCAGACAAAGAGACAGTTTGTGTAGGTCCCCAAACATCAAAATGAACAATCATAAATGGCTCACTGGCTTTATTATCACTCAAAGGATACGAGTTTTTAGTATGTTTAGCATACTCACAAGCATCACAAGATAAAGAATCAAACCAAGTTCTAGCAAATAAACTAGGATATAGTTTTTCTAAAACAAAAAATGACGGGTGTCCTAATCGCCTAGGCCACTGAATGATCTCCTGGTTGACATCCTGATACTCCCCAAAAAGAGCCAACTCTTGACTGTCTTCCAGCATATATAAGCCATCATGCTCTCTACCACTGCCAATCCTCTTTCCTGTTTGAAGATCCTGAAGAATACAAAAATCAGGAAAAAATTCAACCTTACAGTTAAGAGTTTTAGTGATAGCACCGACAGATAAAAGATTGACAGGAAATTGAGGAACATGAAGAACAGAAGACAATTTAATATTAGGAGTGCAAACAACAGAACCTGTCCCAGAAATAGGGGTTAATGACCCATCAGCCACCCTGACACTATCCCTTTTTAAACAAGGAGAGTAGTTAAGAAAGCCTTTTGAAATGCCTGTCATATGTCTATTCGCACCAGAATCAATAATCCATGAGTTATGATGAGAGAAAGTAGTACCTGACTTGACCAAATTAGAAGTAGCACTGGAGGAAGGAGTAAGCTAAGACAGGAGACGCCTGAAATGCAAAATCTCATCAGAGGAGAGACTCTCAACTGAAGCCGACTCCTTAGATGATTCCACTGTTTCTAACACATGTGCTTGAGCCCTTGTTGGATTAACTCGTTTTCCCCCAAGGCCCCTACTAGATCTCCCATGCAACTTCCAGCAAGTCTCTTTAGTGTGCCTTGGCTTACCACAGTAATCACAGAGCAAATGATCTTTATCAAAAAGAATCCTTTTTGGTTGCTCAAGAGAGGTATGGGCAGTCAAACCCGACTTGTCAATAGGTGCAGTATAAAGCATAGCACCTCTCCTGGTCTCTTCCTGCTGAATTAAAGAATGTGTCTCCTCAAGTGAAGGGAAAGGAGTTCTGCCAATAACTTGAACTCGCACTTGATCAAATTCAGGATTTAAACCAGTCAGAAAATCATAAACCCTCTCCTTTTCAATCATCTTTTGAATCAGCACCGCATCAACACATTTTGCTTGAAAGTCCTGATAATAATCCAGTTCCTGCCATAAACTACCCAATTCAGAGAAATAATCAGAAACAGTAAGCTCACCTTGTTTTGTACCATGAACTTTGTTCCTGAGTTCAAAGATACGAGCATCATTTCCCATTCGAGAGTGGGTAGTTTTTGCAGCTTTCCATATCTTCTCTGCAGTGTCAAGCAATAAATACTGTCTAGAGATCTTAGGATGCATCGAATTTAGGAGCCAAGACATAACCAGTGAATTATCTGAGTCCCATTGATTAAAATTAGGATCGGTGACAGATGGTGATTTTTTACTTCCATCGATATAAGCCTGCAACCTTCTAGCCTTGATCGACAATAAACACGATCTAGACCAAGCTAAATAAGTACTGCTCCCCTCAAGTTTAACTGGGCTAATTTGAGAATAAGGACTGTCATTCATGGAATGATGTCTCTCAACCTCCTTATGATCATCCTTAATATTTGACATAATGAAAAAGCCAAAAAAGGATCAAAAAACAGCAGGAAAAAGTTAACCCAGGAAAACAGAACCTGTTCGCGCGTGACCCAGAAACCGAGGTGGTCGGAAGTCACCGGAGATCAGTGGGTTGGAGGCGGAAAAGGGCGGCGAGAAGGTCGGCAGAAAAAACGGCAGCAAAAGGTGGCCGGAGGTGGTGTCACGTACCACACGCACTGGCGCGTGAGGAAAGGGCAGAATCCTTTGATCGGCGCGTGAGCTCACGCGCGGCTTCTGACAACGCCGGAGACTGGGACACCGGCCGATCTTCACCCGATCTACCTTCCTATGGGGGCGGTGTCAAAAGAGGAGGTCTGGAACACGACCTTCTAAACTCGCCGAAAAAATAGAGGTTACCGAAAACGAACCGACTGCGGAAGGGAGTTAACTCAACCTTCAAAACGGCAGTGGCTTTGATACCATGAAGATTTTGAGAACTCAAGAGTTTCTATTATCTCAAAATTACCCTAAAATGATACAAGGGTATATTTATAGGTATACAAATAGTAAAAGAAAAAAATACTATTCTACCCTTAATTATAACCTAATATCTAACAAAATACATTAACCAACACTTGGATATATTTTCTGCATTCCAAAGCTGAGATGCTAATTGCAGTTCGAGCTTTTGTGACTTATGTTGAGACACAGTTTTCTACTTTTATAAAAGTTTTACGGTTTGATAATGATGGGGAATATATGTCACATGACTTTCAAGGTTTATTGCAACAGAAGGGCATTGTATTTCAGCGATCATGTCCTTATACATCTCAATAGAATGGATTGGTTGAACGAAAGAACCATCACTTGTTAGATATGGTTCGCACTTTGCTTTTGCAATCTTCTGTCCCATCTAAATTTTGGGTGGAAGCTTTGGCTACTGCAGTTTATTTAATCAATCGTCTTCCTTCTCAACAGTTGAATTTTGATTCTCCATTTTATCTTCTATTTCACATGCATCCTAATTATCATACACTGCGCACTTTTAGATGTGTTTGTTTTGTTCACTTACCTCCTCATGAGCGTCACAAGCTTACAACTCAATCAGTTCGGTGTGCTTTTATGAGTTATAGTACTGCTCACAAAGGGTTTTTATACTATGATGATATTGCCAACCGCATGCGTGTTTCTAGAAATGTGATTTTCTTTGAACACGATTACTATTTTCAAAATGTTAGTTCCTCAGATCCTATTTTCCTTCCTCACTTTGATGACAGCTCTCACTCAATGGAGCGTTTTAAACCAAGCATGGTCTATCAACGACGATAGCTCCCTCTATCATCATATGTTTTCCTCAACCCTGATCTGTTGCCACCTTCAGTGGCTTCTAGAAGAGGCACCCGTGTCCGTCGTTCCCCAGATAGGTTTGGTTTCTCTACCACACTATCTCATGCTGCGTTTCCTTTTTCTTATTCTCAAGCAGCTAAACAAGCATGTTGGGTCAAAGCCATGCAAGAAGAACTTCAGGCCCTTCAGGAGAATCATACATGGGATTTGCTTCCTTGCCCTGCTGGTATTAAGCCCATTGGTTGTAAATGGGTATATTCCCTTAAGCTGCGATCTGATGGCTCACTTGATAGATATAAAGCAAGGTTAGTTGCTCTCGGTAATAGGCAAGAGTATGGTCTAGATTACGAGGAAACATTTGCACCTGTTGCCAAAATGACTATTGTGCGACTTATTCTTGCTATTGCTGCTTCCAAGGGATGGTCATTACGACAAATGGATGTAAAAAATGCATTTTTGCATGGTGATCTTAAAGATGTATACATTATCCCACCATCTGAATTATTTTTTACTCCTTCAGATGTTTGTAAGTTAAGGAGGTTCCTCTATGAATTGAAACAGGCTCCTCGGGCTTGGTTCAATAAATTTCGTGATACTCTTCTTAGCTTCTCTTTTGTTCAAAGTCAGTATGATTCGTCTTTGTTCCTATGCAAAACATCTAAAGGAATTGTCTTGCTTCTGGTATATGTTGATGACATAGTTATTACTGGGACTGATTCTGAATTGATTTCTCAGCTTCAAAAGCGTCTTCAAGGTGTTTTTCATATGAAAGACTTGGGCCCTCTACACTATATCATGGGTCTTGAAGTGTGCTCTACATCAGCTGGTATTTTTCTACATCGACATAAGTATACTCAATATCCCATTCTGGTCTTCAAGATGGTCGTTCTATTCCTACTCACTTGGAAGTAAATGTTAAATATTGCCGTGGTGAGGGTGATTTTTTATCTGATCCTACTTTGTATAGATGTCTTGTCAGCAGCTTAAATTATCTGACTATTACTCGTCCAGATATTTCTTTTACTGTTCAACAGGCGAGTCAATTTATGCAAGCACCCAGGCATCTTCATCTAGCTGCTATCCTTTGAATCATTCGTTATTTGTGTGGTACCTCTACACGAGGTTTGTTCTTTCCAAAAGACTCTTCTCTTCATCTTGTTGCTTATAATGATGCTGATTGGGCTGGATGTCCTGATACTCAACGGTCCATTACTGGTTGGTGCATGTTTCTTTGTTTTTCACTGATTTCTTGAAAAAGCAAAAAGCAAGATCGCATCTCTAAATCCTCTACTGAGTCTGAGTACAGAGCTATGTCATCTGCTTGTTCAAAAATTCTTTGGCTTCGAGGATTTCTAGCTGAGCTTGGTTTCTGCCAAATCAATCCTACACCTCTTCATGCTGATAATACTAATGCTATTCAGATTACAGCTAATCCAATTTTTCATGAGCGCACAGAGCATATTAAAGTGGATTGTCACTCTATTCGTAAGGCATATGATTCTCATATCATCTCTCTACCACATATCACTACTAAGCATCAGACTATCGATGTATTCACTAAGACACTTTCTAGTGGTCGTCATCAGCTACTTGTTAACAAATTAATGCTTTTGGATCGCCCAGCATCAATTTGAGGGGGACTATCAGTATATATAGGTTTCATATCTTGTACAGTTGACTTTCCTTGTATAAATTAGCTTTATCTTAGGCTAATGGATAGAGAATTAGTTTCCTTATTTAGATTAGATGTTTTGCATATATTCTGATATGGTACAAGGAGAAAGGAATCGGTTTTTTTGGCAAACTATTTTGGTTATCTTTCTATATTTTGTCAATCTGCAGCCCCTACTTCAGTAACGCACGCACATGAATAATGCTTCATCTAAGGAAAAGCAGTCTAAAGGGAGCAAACTAAACGAAAATAAACAGAAAAATTACAAAAAGAACCCTAAATACGGATGGATCATCACTAATTCAAATATTGTGGAAAATCAGAAAATACTTGGTGTTTTATCATCAGTGTCATTGGATTGTATAAGCCCGTTTGCATAACTGAAACATTAAAGCCTAAAGAATGAATGCGTCTTCAGCAACACGAGTTTGCAGCAATTTTTAGTAATTGAATAAGGGCATTGACAAAACCTTCAAGACTTCAAGGCCAGAGAGCTACAACATTCATACAGTAAACTCAATGTCGAAATAAAACTTAAAAAATGAGATACAAAATTGCTTGATTCTAATCAATGTTCGTGCCCATGAAAATCTAAGCTATATGAAAAGATTAAGCACAAAAACTACTCAGACCTGAGCCAAGATGATGGGACCTCCTTGCCATGCAAAAAGCTTCTCTTGCTTCATTAGGTTCACTATGTATGAAGTGAATTTTTCCATATAATGCTGACCAACTCAACAGGTAACAAAACAATTAGAAGCACATTTTAGTATGAAATACAAACGTGTATACATACGCATCCTGACATAGTATATTGAAGACGACCATAAAAAAGCTCCCACTATAGTACCTTGAAGTTATCATTATCAGTTCGAAAGACGGTTCCAGGAACATAATGCAACCAAACGGGTACTCCCCTACATTCACAAAATTACACATAAATGCCAAAAAGTTAAAACGTTAAGTTATGAAATAAGAGAAGAGATGAAAATTCCATAATCCACCAAAAATTAGTACCCAAAATTCCATTCAGCTGCAACAAAAGGGCCAATGCGAAGAATTAAGTACATCCCGGCTTGTTGGACAATCTTCACAAACTTGACCAGATCGTATCTTTTCTCAAAATAATACTAGCATTTTCCAAGAAAAAAGCAAACGAAAAATTGGGAGCAAATTATCGACAGAAATCACAGAGAACTAAAAAAAGGAAGGGAGGGGGGTTGGAATTTGAAGCAGATTTATATATTTCACTGAAATTACACTCACATTGGAAATAGAAGGTTCATGACCGTTCCAAAATACATAAGTTTCAATGGCATCGGCACCTCCTTCCTTGGCGGTTTGTACAAGCTCTGGCCACATCTAATACCAAGTTTAGATTATAAAGACAAATCAATTAATTCGATGAAAACACAAAAAAGAAAGCTAAAAATAAGAACAATGAGTGTACTTACAGCAGGGACGCTGCGGGGATAATGAATGGCAGCAGAAATAAGTAGCTTTCTTTGGCCATTGATTATTAGAGAGCGAGAATCGTAAGTAACATTTCCTCCAAAACACAATGTGAAAGAGAAGAGTATTGATGGTAGTAAAAGCAGAGAGAGTTTGTTCATTTCGTTTAATGAACTAGCAAGCAGATGATAGCAAGATACGGAAAGAGCATTTATTTTATACCCAAAATCCAAAAGAGAGGGAAAACAGCAACAAGGGAAATCATCATTTTGGTAATGACCGTATCAGACAAACTTTGACAGTTGGATTTTTCTATTTTTCTTAAGCAAAAGTCAAGACCCTCGACTTTTACTACCGCCATACCAAATCTCGTAAATTTTCGTTCAATATATATATATATATACACATAATTGATAAATGTACTCACCCTAGATTTATCCGTCCACACAATCCCCAATCCCGTATATATATATATCAAATCAAAATTTTATATAATTATATAATTTTTTAATTGAATAATTATTTTATACATATAAATTATCTTATTTTGAGTTGTAAATTATATGAGTATATTTATCAATTATTTTTAAGATGATAATTTAGAATTTTGACGATTAAATTGAAAATTGATTAAATAAAAAAATTTATTTAACGGTTTTATTGTATTATTTATTATATATTTTAGGATTATATTTTTATTTAAATTTTTATTTTGTACAATTTAGATGATTTTACTTTAATATATTATGATTTATAATTTTTAAACATAATTTTTTTATTTTTTAAAAATAATTTTAATTTTTTATTTTTCGGTTAATTGAACCAAACCTATCAAAAATTTTGATTCGGTTCAAATTCGGTCAATCTATAAGATTAGTTCGGTTGAATTGATAAAAATATTAAAAATTTGATTTTCAATTATTTTGGTTCAGTTATTGAACCAAACCGATCGTTGCACAGGGCTAAATCAATCCATCCCTCACCTACTTTTTAATTTCAAATAGTTAGAATCGATTTTTTAAAATTTAAATTTAAATATAATAAGGTAATTATTAATTATTAATTAATCATTAAAAAATTAAATATAAATTTTATGTAAAAAAATTTAATCTATCTATCAAAATAGAATATAATTCTAAAAAATGCAAATATAAAATACAAATTAAATTCAATAATAATACACTAAAATAAAATTATATAAAAATTAATTTATCAATTATTTACTTTTTAATATAAAATAAAATATAAATACATATAAAAATCACTCATATATATATATATATATATATATATATATATATATATATATATATATATATATATATATATATATATATATATATATATATATATATATATATATATATATATATCAGTTAATTAGGTGGCTAAGTTCAAGTTAAAATTTATTAATATAATTTTAAAAATTAAAGTACATGTCTGTATCCAATTGGACTAATCCGCTTTCTAAGATAAGACAAAATATTAACATATGTAAAAATCTTTATATATATATATATATATATATATATATATATATATATATATATATATATATATATATATATATATATATATATATATATATATATATATTTGCATATAAACTGGATAACTTTTAATTAATTGGTTAATAAGACATTTAAATTCAAATAAAAAATGAAATTTTTAAAATGATATTTGATAACGGGATCTAGCTAATAGCTCAGACAGAGTTTGGACTAAGAGTTAGGTAAACTGATAAAGTTCGGACTAAACTAGGTAAGCTGACAAAGTTCGGATTAAAAGCTAGGTAAGCTGACAAAATTCGGACTAAGAGTTAGGTAAGCCGATAGAGTTCGGACTATGAGTTAGGTAAGCTGACAGAGTTCGGACTAAGAGTTAGGTAAGCTGACAGAGTTCGAACTAAGCTAGGTAAGCTGACAGAGTTCGGACTATGAGTTAGGCAAGCTGACAGAATTCGGACTAAGAGCTAGGTAAGCTGACAGAGTTCGGACTATGAGCTAGGTAAGTTGACAGAGTTCGGATTAGGAGTTAAGTAAGTTGACAGAGTTCGGATAAACATTTACCAATCAAGAGATCAGATCAACCGAACTCTATAGAACCCATCTACAGTTTGGCCAATAGCTGAAAGATAACTGACACGACAGGATAAGATGGTTATTCTTCCTCCACTTCTCCACCAGCAATAGGAGTAGTGGAAAGAGTGGCCTAGAGTTCATCCCACTTCCCACAAAATAATGGAAATCACGCTTATAATAGGCGAAAAAACAGGTAAACCAAGGGTTGTAATCTACTTTTCAGAAAACATTTTTATTATCAAAAGTTTTAATTTAACCGTCAGATACTCTCTAGTCGAAAATTCATTGATCCTTTATTTCATGTTGCATGTGATCTTTTGGAACTTACAACTTCTCTCACTTGTCATCAATATTGATTATTAAATGTTGGTTCTGCCTGTTAATTATGTAAAGAAAGTTTGGTTACAAATTTAATGAAATTAAATTTAATTTTGATTTAAAATTGGCAAAATTTATTTTTTTTAATTATTTTGCTTCGATTTGAATATAATTAAATTGAATGAATAAATCCTGACCTGCTGTTAGCTTAATTAAAAATCGAGATTCGCTAATTAGAATTTAAAAAGAAAAAAGAAAAATACAAGACAATCTTCTCGTAGAAACCATAGAAAAGTTATGGAAAATGAGATAATTTTAGATAAAAAAAAAAAACCATAACACATGATGCGTCAGCATAATCTGAAATATTTGGATAGCCCAGCACTTTCTTATCATTTTTATTTGAAAGCGTCGGTGACCCGACAGACCGCAAATTGGAACATTAGCTGCACATTTTCTTGTTTGTTTTTGCGCCCAAAAAAAATCAGCTCGTATCTTTTAGTGTCGGGTGTTTCTAAATCTGCCCTAATTGATCAGGCTGAAACATTAGTTTCAAATGTTTAAATTCACACAAATAATATATATATATATAATGGTATCTATTTATCTTTTAAATATATATTTTTTTTTGTAAAATCATTAATAATAGTAGACATTTATCATTGCTATTATTTAATTAGCTTAAATTTATTATTAAAAATAATTAAATTTCAGTTAAGCAGATAAAAATATATATAATAAGTTTATTAAAGCCATGGAATTGTAACACATTTATTGACCCATTGTATTAACTATTGGAAAATGACTAGAATTATTTATGGTAATCTTGTCAAAATTATATGACTACATGCAAGCAAACAGAAAATGTCTTATGTAAGAAAATTTAATTTTTTAAAGTAAGGTATCAATTTGCAATACATATGACAAACTTTTATGAATTCAGCCAACTTATCATGTGTATTTTTATTTGTTTATTTGGAATTTCAGCATTTTCTATTGCAAGTTCGAGTCAATTATATAACAGTAAAAACAAATGTATATTATTTTTAATACTTTAAAGGTAATTTTGGACCAAAAAATATTTAAAAAAAAAATAAATGTGTACCATTTTTAATATTTTAAATGAAAATTTTGACATTTTAGCCCAAACTATCCTTTTGAAACTTTGGAATGTCTCCATGGTAAAATATGCCCATTATCAGCCGTAGGATTTTTATGACTTATTTATATATTTCAGCATATATAAAATTGAGATAGATTAAATTTCAAACAGTTGGATCAAAATTTTATCATTAGTTACACAACCAATGAATTTTAATCTATCTCAATTTAAAATAATATATTATATTATGCAACTAAAAGTTTTTCTTTCCTATAAAATGATTTAAAATAATAATAAATAGAATAATGAGGAAGTGGAAGAAAAAAGCGGTTGAAGTGGATGAACGGAAGTAAGTGGGCGCGTGTCAATGGATTGTATATTGGGGCTTTTTTAAGAATAAGGTGTTTCCCAATTTTATTTGGAAAATTAGTGTGTTTTTGGAGTTATTTGGGAAATAAGGGTAACCGGCTCATTTCAGCAACAAAGAGTTGTGGATTTTGGAGAGGTTCGTTGATCGAAGCGGTAGCAGAAGCATGTTGGTGCAAGGATCAAACGGGGTCAGAAGATCTCTTATTTCCACAACGAACGGTTGCAGAATTAGAGATTGATCACGCAATGATCCATTACGAAAATAAGCAATCTCCTACCATCCAACAACAGACCATGCGTGTGTGAACAGTAATCTTCCCTATATATATACACAAATGAGTCTTCCTGCTGCCCTCTCCTCCCTTCAACCCTTATTCTCGTTTCCTTGTTTTTACAGTTCTTGATCCTCTCTCAAACGAAATTTTGAAGTTGTCCAAAAACCTATTTAGCAAGAATATTTGAGGTTTGTTAATTTTATTTTAAATGTAAGTAAAGGTTTGTTGTAAAAAATGAAGGTAAGTAAAAATTTTATATATATATATATATATATATATATATATATATATATATATTTATTTATTTATTTATTTAATTATTTAACATGTATTAATAAGAAATTTGTTGTAAATTTATCAAAATACCTATAGCTTAATGTGTTGTTTAATTGTAGTTTAATTTGTTTTGAATTTCGGTGACTTGAAGAATACTAAGGTAAGTTGTTAATTGCAATTTTTTTATATGAAAATGTAACCAATATTATTGATATAAAATAATTTTAATAGAAAAATAGAAAATATTAAAATAATAACTTAAATTACTAAAATCTAAAATCACCATATTAAAAAAAAAAAAAAGATCACGAGCTACATTGAAAATCATAATAGTTAATTTTATAAAATGAAATTTGTATGCATTTATTTGTCATTATTTTTGTTTATGTTTGATTAAAATATTCAATTTTAATAGTTTATGTAGATAGATTTATTTTTTGTTTTTTACAATGATTAAATTAGACTTGTATTTAGTTACATTTTTATTTTAATAAATATATTGTTAATTGTTATTGCTGTTTGTTATATTTTATTTTACTATTTATGTAATAATAATTTTATGCATACAATTAGAGCTGGCAAAATTAGTCCAAACCCAAAATTTCGTTCAAATCTGCCCAAAAAAATGATCCAAACCCAACCCAACCCAAAAAAAATACCCATTAAACCAACCCAAAAATGATCCACTAAATATGTGATCCATTTGGATCTTGCCTATGATATCCAATGAGCCTCCTATAAAATACCCAATGGATCTAGCTATGATATCCTTTGGACCAATCTAAAAATAATTCGTTTGAATTATCATATTTTTTTACTGTAATAATTTTAATATTACATTATATTAAGGATTAATTTTATTAAAAAATTGATAAAATTGATTGATCCACATCTGAGCTACATACGATCCATCTGAACCACAATACGAGCCATATGGGCCACCCGATCCATTTCGGACCCACCGAGGTCCAAAAAAATTTATGTCATCATTAAAAAGTATAATTCATGACGAGTCTGGTGGTATAATTTAAGTTGAAATTGAGGTCAATAGTTCTTCAAAAATCAAAAATAAAAATAAGTCACGGGACCAAAAAGGGGTGAAACTAACTTTAGCCCGATTAAAAATATTTCACGGGTTTCCAAAAATTATTCTGATTATATGAAACATTTTAAAATAATGAATATTAATTTCCATAAGTGAAAATTAAAATTTTATACTTTTGAAATTTAGAATTTTCGGATTAGTTAAAAATATTTTGGTTCTTGAAACCTATCGAAACAAACTTCGATTGAGTTAAAATTTTAAAATCATCTTAATTATAATATTTAAAAATTTTTGGAATAATTTTGATGGAAAAATAAAATAAGGATGGATAAGCAAATGAGAAATGAATCAATATGCATTAAATCCATAGGTTGGTCCAAATCCACCCAATCCATTTGGGTATTGGCCTATTTACGATCTATATCTTTTTGTCTATTTATTATCCGTCCATTTATAACCCGTCCATTTATAGCTCAACTCAAATCCGTTCAACCCGTCCATTTGTCACCTCTATATACAATATAATATATTTATTTTACTATTTATATTTATTTTACTCATACAATATAATAATTTTAAGATTTTATTTATTTAGTTTTTTTAAATATTTGTTACCCTATTTAAATTAGATGTTTATGTAGTTAGGTTTTTATATAGTTAGAATTTTATTTTAATACATCTACATTTATTTATATATTTGTTTGTTATATTTTATTTTTAGTTTGTTCCTGTTTAAAGTAGATTTGTATGTGCTTAGCTATTGATGTGATTAAAATTTTATTTTAAAACAGATACATATAATTTTTTGTTTGTTATATTTTATTATAATATTTTATGTAGTAAAATATTTTAAGCATATAATATAATTATTTTAATAATTTACATAGTCTGATTATTTATTAGTTAGTTACCATATTTAAATTAGATTTTTATTTAGTAATAATTTTATATAGTTAGAATTTTAATTTAATACAAATATTTTTAATTTTATGTTTGTTTAGAGATGAGTATGGACCGGTTAACCGGTTCATTAACAATTTTCAAATCAGTCAATTACTATTGGTTAATTGATATATCGATTTCGGTTTTTAACTCGGTTTTTCGGATCGATTTATCGATTAACCATTAAAAAATTTTAATATATAAATTTAATAAATTATACAATTTACAATATTTTTTTAATAGTTAAAAATGCTTTAAAAATGAAAAAAATACTAATTGAATATAATATCCATTAAAATAATCAAAATAAAAATAAAATTTACATAATTAATTATAAAATTAAAAATATTCAATATAAAACTAACAATAGAATGCTAATTATGCACATAATTTTAATATTTATTTACTAAAAATATATATTTTACAAAATTATATATCATAATATTTATAAATTACACAAAAATTAAAAAATATAAGTATAAAATTTAAAATATAATTCATAATATATATATATATATTCGGTTTCGGTTTTAGATCGGTTAACCACCGATTTTTAAAATAAAAATCATAAACCTAAAATTTTGATTCAGTTAACCTAAAAATTGGTTTAGTTTCGGACCTATTTTTCGGTTAACCTAAATTTCGGTTAACCATGCTCATCCCTATGTTTGTTATATTTTATTTTGATATTTTATGTAGTAAAATATTTTGCGCATGTAATATAATTATTTTAATATTTAATGCAGTTATATTATTTGTTAATTTGTTAACATTTTTGAATTAATGTTTAATTTTATTAGATTTTTATTTAGTTAGATATTTATTAATTTATTATTTGCTATCATGGGCATGATCCATCCACCTACTTCAAACAGATAAAGGTTTATTAGAGTGGCCATTGACTACTTTACCAAGTGGATAGAAGTTGAATCCTTCAAAAAGATAAATGCAAAGAACATGGCTAAGTTCATTGAAAAAAAACTTAATATGCAAATACTATTTGCCTCATCATATAGTGTCATAATGGGTTATAGTTCTTCGGTAAAACTAGACAGATGCTCATTAAGTACGGGGTTCAACATCGTAAGTCTTTTTCTTATAGAGCTCAGGTGAATGGAGCGGTTGAGGCAACCAATAAGAATGTCAAAAAAATTCTAGCAAAGATGGTTCAAACTTATAAAGATTAGGCTGGTAAGCTATCCTTTGCATTATGGGGTTACAGGACCATAGCCAGAACTTCAACAGGAGCTACTCCATTTTCTTTGGTCTATGGGATAGAAGCAGTATAACTAGTAAAAATTAAGCATAAATCTTTGAGGGTAGCTTTAGAAGCTGAAATCCTGAAAGTAGAATAGGCTAAACAAAGGTTATTGCAACTTAATTTACTTGATAGGGATAGAATGATGGCATATTATCATAATCAGGTTTATCAGAAGAGGCTTGTTTGTTCATTCGGGAAGAAAGTTAAGAAGCATCCTTTGAAAGAGGGAGATGTGGTGTTCAAACAGATAAGGCTAGAAATTCCAAATATTCAAGGCAAGTTTAGGTCCACCTAGGAAGGACTTTTCGTGCTTCAAAAGATGCTATCCAAGGGAGTAGCCATTTTGTTAGACAGTGATGGCAATGAGTTTAGAGAATCAATAAATATAGACATATTGCAAAGGTTCTTTGGCTAAGACTAAAAGAAAAAAAGAAGAGAATAAATGCCTAATGGGTTAAAAACCAAAAAATAGTGGCCTTACTAAAATTAGCCACCTTGTTAGTGTAAAAATAAAAAAAAGGCACCTTGAAAAAAAATTAGAGGTCGAGAGAAAATAATCAATTAAGAAAACCCGAGAGGATTGATTGATAACGAGAGCTATAATGCTTAAAAAGTTTCATTTCAAGATTAAAAAATATGTATCATTGGGGTAATATCAAATGTTGATCATGCACACTGAAATCAAAAGGAGATGTCATACATGTATTCATAACATCATCAATGTATTTGAAAGAAGCATACTCTTTTCACATGTTAAAATTTAAAAGGTTCAATAAAAGTAAAAACATAATCTATAATAGTATATGTATCACATCTCTCTCTCCATCTTGATGCTTGAGATGGAATAGCCTGTTGTTAACTATTAGACTGGTGACCCATTGCTTGTAGGAGGAAAAAATGGTGAAGTCATAAACATCGATCTCAGGAATAGAGGTCCTCACAGGGAGCCAGGTCCAGATCCTCTAATAGTACTTTAATAGAAAATCATGGATATGTCTACCATCTTGAAAGCCCAATGAGCACCTGATAATGTCCTATCAATCCCAAAACTATCAGGCGCAATTAGCAGTAACATAGAAAGTAGCATGATGCAGTCTGTATAAAGGGACACATCTAGATGATCCATCCCGAACTACAGAGGTGATGGGCAGTTAGGTGCACCTAAACATAATATCATCATCTATCAAATGGCTTAGCTAGTTAATGCTATCCTGGACCGTTAGAAACTTGCACTCCAGATGTCTAAGTATGACATATCTCATGGGATAAGTGCCTATAGCCTTAACTCGAGGAGGAGGCTCCGACAATAACTTCAACTTCTTATGGAGACACACCTGGAAAAAAATAGCTCCTGAAGTGAGTTGGATTCATTTCAAGCAAAAATAAGGCAATGAAGTACATGAAAATCCAAAATGACATGTTTTCTAATAAGAAAAGTTAGCATGAAAATTCACAAGGGGCATGCTACCTTCAAAGCCAAGGACATACTTGAAGCAGCAAAGGACTGCCAGTGAACCGAGAATAAGATGATGAACAACATCCAAACCAATGATAGTATCTGCTAGAATTAAGGGATATGGATTGCATCCCCAAAACACACCATCCACAATGTTGAATAATTCATAATTTTCAGTCATGGGATCATCAGTGCGCATCAAAAAACATCAAGAAAAATAACATAGCAATACCACACTAAAATGAAAAGTGGGCACATTGTCAAAGTTTGCTATTACATCAATCATTGGCTCCAGTGAGAATATCTTTTTATAAGGTACTAAGCTCCTAGCCTTAAAAGGAAGGATGCCAAAGGCGCGAGCCACGTCTCTAGGGTATTTGGAAATAAAAGAAGGCAGTCATGGCTAGGTACCAAACTCAAGCCAAACATCAACTATCATAGCAAATTCCTTAGGTAAAGGGCATAATTTTTGGTGAGTGAACCTAAACACATGTAATCTCAGGTCCCAATACCAAGCAACAACAAGTAATAGGTTCCTATCTAGAGATATCCTCCTTAAAATCTCAGGTTAGAGTACGGAGCCAAAAGAGGATCCTCCTAAATTTTCAGGTCATCCAATAGTCGGTGTAATTTTATAAGTTAAAAATTCATGATAATGGAAAATTTTAAACAATTTAAGTGCAAAAATAACAAGAGCAAAATAAATAACTAAAAAGGGAAAATAACCAAAAAATAAAAGAAAAAAGAAAGGAAAGAAAGATAAAATACTTGGCAGAAGCTTTTTTGGGAAATGGAGAGGTCAAAGGCATAAAGACCAAGGAAATTTAGGCATTATTTATAGAAAGTGATGACAGACACCTGTCCTTCGAGGAAAGAGCCATAGGCAGCCCATCTGTCACTCCTAGAAGACCAAAATGCATTGTTTCTCCATGTCTCATACATTGCATGTATATATTGTTGCATTCTCTTTTATTTTCATTTTTGTAGGAATTTCAAAGGTTCCATGGCCAGGACAAGTAATTTTGGAAGATTTTGGATGCAAAAAGTCAGAAAAATTCAAGAGACACAATAAATATCAGGGAATACTTTAGGTTTCCAGTAAATATGTATAACTAAAGTAAAATAATGCATGTATGTAAATAATCTAAATAATGCAGGTAAATAATGAAAAATAGGATGGTGAATATGTAACAGAGAAGAAATAAAGTGTTTTTTAGGTAAATAGTGTAAATAAGAAATAGAGATAAAGAAATAAAATTGAAAAAGTAAGAAAAGGGCAAAATGGTCAAAAGCAGTAAGGGACATAATGTTTTATATGGCCATCTATCACTAGTGAGGGACGGGATTCTTGTTTCTCGCTTAAAAATTTGAAATATAAGGAATTTTCTTCTTCCTTATCTTCCAAAACTGCCATTTTTTCGACACTTCAAGCTTTTCTCTTGGTTTTTTTGAGTTTTTTTCCTCATTTGTGATCTATTTTGCGAGTCGTTTGTGCCTAAAATCCTCTAGGAGTAGTGCGCACTTCGAGGAATGCTCTATTTCCATTTTTCTTGTTCTTTTTCTTTAACCTCTTGTTTACTTCACAAGTAAGTGTTATCTAAGTTCTTTTCCTGCATCTTTATTAATCATTTGGTTAATTTAATTTTCTTTGGGCCTCTGCTTATATTTTTTAGGCTTTAATAATAGGGTGATCCATGTAAACATGCAGTTTTTTTTTTAGTTTAGAATAAACAATACACTTAGGATTGTAATTTAAGTTACAAAACATTTTGCATGACACTATAGCTAGAGAAAAACCTTGTATATGAGGATGTAAATCTGTAAAATTTTTAGCAACTAATATAGATAGTCTTTATTTTGTGCCTTTAAAAGCATGTTGTACCGAGGGTTGTAATTGCACCAAGATAATTCTGTACAAAATTATGTTTCTTAAATAACATAAACTATGTTGCTTGGTGGCCAATGATGGCCTGTGTGTTGCTTTAAATTGATTTTTATGGAAGAGGCAGTCACATTCTTAGCCAGAATGCTGTCAAAATTTTGTCAAATTTTTTTATAAAATGTAAAATATGTGTTATGCCTCATTCATTGTGCATCATTGTTAGAGTGTCCGATAACAGGCCTAGGATGTTATTTGTCATATTGTGGCACTTAGTGCACATTTTTATACAGGTTGGCTGCTTCTATTTATGCCGGTATGCTGCCAAAATTCTAACAAATTCCAATGTATTGGCTTACTTGTGACCGAAGTCATGCCCAATAATTAACATATAATCTTTTTTAGGATGCCTCATAAAATTTAACGTGCAAACCCGACTCAACCTATACCAGTATATATGATGCCCGAGTTGTAAGTGTAGTTCAGGTCCAGTCGCTTTTTGTCCAGACAGTTCTTGTAGGATGTTAGTTCTTAGTTCCTCATCTCTTAATCTTAACCAATATTATCAACACATAATCATCTCAAAATCAGAAAATAATCATGCATAGACAATAAAATTTAACCTAAGAACATGCAAATCAATGATAGTGTCTAAACCAATTTTCAGTTATTAAACCAATAAACCAACAATTAGTCTTAACGCAATCAAAGATAAGAATATATTTAAAATTGAGAAATAATTAACTAATATTGAAATTAAAACTCAATTAAGTCATCACAATATAAATTAAGGCTTTAAGGAACCTTTAGCAAAAGTAAAGAAACTACTCACTATTCATATCTAAAATTAAAACTAAACTAATAAGAAGAGTAAAAAATAAAGAGTTACAGAAACTCCTTTAATCAACTTGCACAGAAAAATCAAAGAAACTCTCCAACTCCTGAGTTTTGTTCCTCACAACTACAAAAAAAAATTAAAGAATGTAAAACTAAGCTAGCTAAGCAAAGAAGTTGTTACTAATGATTCTGCTACTTGATGATGTTGTTCTAGTGTTCTTGTCGATTATTTATAGCCAAAAACAAGGAATATTGGCCTTCTAAACTTCCTGAATTAGAATAGAAAAAGAACTCTGCTAAAATTGAAAGTTTCGTCAAAGTGTCAAACTCTGTTGCATGGCCAAGCAAGATGAAGCTCTAATTGATGCACTTCCGTGCATTCTTTCTCACTGGGCTTGCATGGTCAAGTAGGGTTTTTTGCCTTCCTATGCATAGTCGTGCATGGTCAACTCTTGTAATGCACGACCATGTAAGGAATTTGCTCTTCCCTTGCACGACTATACATGGGTTTACTGCATCAATTGCAATTCTTCCGCTTTAGCTTATTTTTCCTAATTTTCTTTATATGCGGCCGTTTAAAATTTCATGCACGGCAGCGTTAAACATCTATCGACTGCACGTAAAAATTTTTGGCTTTATTTCCTTAAAACTACGAATTTGACCCAGAACTTTTCATTTTTTGCAATTAAGTCCTTTTTCCTTTAATTTAGCCCTAAAAAACACCAAAACTTACAATTAGCCCTTAAAACACATATTTAAACATTTAAACTAAAATTCAACCTAATTAAAGCTAAATAAACTTAATAAAACACCTAAAATCATACTAAAAATATCATATAATTCATAACTATCCCCACAATTAGATTTTGCTCATCCCCGAGCAAATTAGAACAATCCTTCCCCTCAAAATAATCAAACTCAAATACAGAATAATGTATTTTAAAACTAAACTTAGCAATCAACAAGAGCACTCAATAAAATTTCCAACTAGAATAAATTTAAACAAAATAATATAAGTTAGTTTCCTTGTGTGTGTGTAAAACCAAAATATTTTAAGCATTTTTCAAATCAAAATACCAATGCAAATACATAGTATAGCTTAGAATGAATGTACACATATGCATACAAATGGTTTCGTGCTTGAAACTCTAGAAACACCATAGGCCTTTCCTTTAGCACCGGATCCCGAAGGTCATCTTTACTAAACAACTCAAAATAAAACTTAGAATCACTTAGATCTTTTAAAGGTTATAATGGGGCTAAGGTTATTAGTTATCAAATAATGGATAAAAGATCAATAACAAGAATAACCACTCTAAGATAGAATAAACTAATAATTCTAACTTTTCATCCCATTAACTTAAGCAATAAAGAGCTTAGTCACACTTTCCCAGCCCTTCATGATTCAAAGCTCTAAAAGTCTCTTATGCCATTTTTTAGAAAAAAGTCATAATTGATTTCCCTTGTAAAATATCCCATACTTAAGATTTTTACCATATATGCTAGCTTTATTCAAGATTTCTTTTTTTTTTTTTCATACTAGCATTAATGTTGGCAATACAATAATACCATAGGTAATCATAAGGTAATATTTCACTATTTACTTAACTTTAACAATAACTGTAACACCCCATACCTGGTCTGGTAAACAAACCGAATACGGATGTCACAAATCGGTCTTTGCTCTGAATATCACTAAACCAATATCATGAAGGGGGTATGCGGCTACTCCCGAGGTATCTATAATGAGCCGGCTAATAGAATATTCCAAAATTTTCAGAATAGTAATAGAAAATACCCATACAGAAATAGAACACCGTGGGGTAAGTGCCCCTATGGCTAGCCATACCATCCTAGAGTCTCGGTTACCAACTGAATACTAAGGGCATTCAAATATTTCGGTATCCTTATATTTTATACAGATTATCGTTCTTAGGATAATATATGTTAATTATATTATGCCACAGACCATTTTTATAGAAGTTTGATACTTAATAACTTTTCGTACATATGAGATAGATCACATCACTTAAACACTCATGTAAGTCATTATCATGCATATAATAAATTGTTGTCCCAATACCTATTTAAGGTACTCATATGCTAATCATATGTTTGTTCAACCATTTAAGATTTATAGTTAGCATAAATTATTAAAATAAGTTTAAGGTCAATACCCATAATATACATAACTTATATATCATGAATGACAGAAATTGCATACCTTATAATAGTCATAAGTTGAATCATAAAAATTTTCAACCAAAAATATTTAGTACAAATTAACCCGCTAAAATAAAGTTTAACTATGTAAACCTTATAATTTATTAGCTTAAGGAAGTTTAATTAAATTACTTCTTTGAACTAAAATACATGAGTAAATAGTTCTCACACCCATAAATCTAGTATAGCTTCTTATTTAATCCAAGTTTATCAATAATACTAATTGGTCAAGTAGGTTAGGCATAAGGAAATTTTAATTTATGATTGGATGTAACTAACTTAATATTGCAAAGGAGTTTCTAATTGAAATAAATCTCTTTTATTTATTACGAGGTCTATTACTTATGTTATATATATATATATATATATGCTAATAACACCGTTTCATTTACCTTCTAAGTTTTTTTTATATATGTAACTCCTTTTACTTCAAAGTATAATTCCATTTAAATTTTCCCAGTTTAAATTTATTAACTAACCCAAAGAAATTCTAAATTTATTTTAGACTAGACATCAAACATCCAAAAGTTTTTATTTGTAACTCTTATTTCCCACTTAGATCATATTATTCTTCTGGTATAAATTTTGATAGTTCACTAGCTTGCCTAATATAGCAAACCAGTTGCGAATAAGGGGCGTATTAGCAAATTTTAATATAAAGCAATTATTCAATCCATTATATTACCCAAAATTTTAACTCTGCAGGTTACTACTCTTAGCATTACCATTAAATCAAATACTTCAATTCATGAAACCATAATCGATACTATTAGAATTAACTGAATACAATTCCATATGCACAATTTCATTTTATTTGCTTACTTAAGGAAGGAACATAATTATTATAACAATACGACTTACTTAGTTTACATTCTTTCCATTAGACCGTATATTTTAAATCAAAATCATTATTTCTTATTGATGATTAATCAATTTAAACAACTCACCTTACAAAGTTCCTAATATTACAACTATAGGCTTATCATACATATCATACGGTAACAATTTAACACCTAACTTTCAATTATATTATGGTAAATTCATTAAATGCTTCTGATATCTTTCTAATAATCACATTTTCGTGCTTTTCATATCTTATTATTTCCAGTCAAATAAGAACACAAAAAAGGGTTAATAGTACCCTGCAACTAGCTTCTTTAAACAACAATTGACAATAATTGCAACCACACTATGCCAATATTCAAACAATTTGACCACCATTATATATATATATATATATACACCTAAATATGCTATATAACTTAAAACACATAAAAGCAAGTTATTTGATTCAAAATAAATTAAAATTTCACTGAAATAAATTAAATGGGAAGTAAATTTGGTAGTCACATACCTATTTCTTTCGATTTTTGTATATTCTTTTTCATCGTTCTGTCTGTACCTAAGCTCGTCGGACCGTCGTCGGAATTTCATCGGAGCTTTGCCGGTGATGACTTGCTGCCGCCACGATGGAGACCAAAATTTCAGAGGCCCATTTTCGGTGGTCACGCGCCCCATCTCTGTCAGATTTTGCTGGAATTCCCTTAAGATAGCCAGCCGCTTCTCTTCTTCGATCTCTACGTTGCCGGCGATGGGAAGGGAGCGGAGGATGGCGAAAAGGAACTCCTCGCTGTGGGGAACTCACCGGCCTTATTCATGTCTCCATCAGCCGCCTCACTTCGTCGGAGAAAAGGGAAGAAGCTACGGTAGAGGAAGAGAAGAACGACAAACAGAAAGGGGCACTTAGCGGCGTTCACCGATGGACTGATGCTTCGCTAGTGGCCGACGATAGGAGCGAACGACGATGGATCCGGTAGCCTGCATTGTTGATCGGCGCTTATTCCTCCGATCTCCCCTGCTTCTTTTCCTGATATACTCTTCTCTCTTTTTTTTACTTCTAATTCCTTTCTTTAATGCTTATTTATTTATTTATTTATTTTATTCTTATTTTCTTTTCAAAAAAATAATTTTTATGGTCATGGTAATTTTTCTAGAAGTTTCTAGGGCTCTAGGGGAATTATCTCTTATTATTAACATTATTATTATTATTAGTCAAATAAAATTTTAATCTTATTGTTTTAGTGATTTCAATGACTATTATACATTTATTTGCTTTAATTCTTTATTATAAATTCTTAAATTTTACTTTAAATTCAAATTACTAATAAATTTTTTTTTTCAAGCCTTAAAATTATGAGAACTTATATTATATCTTTAATAAATCAACCCTAATAACTAGTATCGAAATATTGTATACACGTGTTAAAGATACTCTCGTGCGATTACAATTTTTAGGCCATTACAATAACCATTGACAATAAGATCAAAAATGTCTTACTACACCCATCAAGATACCAAATTCCCATGAATACATTCAATCCTAGAGTGGCCAATTCTAGAAGGAAAGATAAAAGCTTTTTAGGCTACATGGTTAATATATAAGTGTAACAAGAACATACATATGGCACACATTCATCATACCTTATTAGACTCAAATTGGCTAACAAAGGTTAAAATTATCAAAAGGGTAGGAAAACAGTATTTTTATAAGTTTAACAAGAAAAATTTTGCCTAGCTCACTTTTTAAGTTGCTTGAGTTGCTTTTATGCTTCGAAGGGTGATAAGAAGGTTATAGTGTTCTAAAATTCCTTACTCCACTACTTCATTGCATTGGTTTTTCTTAAGTTCAAAACCGGTCTTTAAGTGTTCCAAAAAGATAGAAAACTAGCTAGAGATTTATCAAATAACATACTTGTTCTACTGCTAAGCAAAGATTCTAACTTGCACATTCTACAATTCAAGTTCAATATGTTCAAAATTTTGAGGAAAAACTGGGGCAAACTAAGTTTTTGTGCAAACTAAGTGATAATCTTGAACTACATTTTGTTTATAATAAGTCTTACAAACTTTAAAAACAAAGAAACTAAAACTACAATTCAAAGTTTCTACAGTAATATCCTAAACACAGAATGTCAAACTAAAACACAAAAGCAAGTAAAACAAAATAGATTCATGAACTAAAATGAAGAGGCTAAGATGTGTCTACTTTTTGAACAAAATTGAGCTTACAAAGCTCTACCCCCTTCCAAAAAGTTTGTTGTCCACAGCAAATGCTGTAACACTCTTATCAGAACAATATTTTTCGATATGAAATAAACCAGTAAACGGTAAATTTTTTTTTCAAACTTCAATCACTGCCAAAAGATTTCTATACCATTTAAATTACTATTCAATTTACAAAATTTCGGCAACAGAACGGCTAGAACTTACTAGCCTTCTGAAAAATCAAAAAATTCACACAGCCTTTCCGAGGCACAACAGATCATATTAGATAACAATATACATATCATTCACTAACTATCCACCACACTTATACAAACATAACAATATTTACAATATCATAATTGTTAACCTTAAAAAAACATATCAATCTTTATCTTTGCTATTTAAGTATATACATGCCAAATATACTAATATAATCACACTAACTTTTCTTCTTCGATCTTTGCTTCCCTGTGTACCAAGCTCCTGCAGCACTTCAGAACCTGCATGCAGTAAACACTACGTGCTGAGCACTAGAAATGCTCAATGGTGACTACTAATCCTAGAATTTTCCCATTTAAAGCATAATTACATAAATTATACAAACTTTTATTCTTATTTATCAGAAATTTACTTTTAATTTCTTTAACACTATTTCCATTATTTACCAACAATTTGATAATCTTTTTGCTTTAATTCTATACTTTATCTTTTACTTTCCAATGCTTTTCTTTTATAGTTCAATCACAACATTATCCTGGCTTAACTTTGTCATACATTTTTCTTTTAGTAGTTCACATTAAACCTTTTTAACAATTTTCTTTGCCTGAACATTTCATTACATTAATCAATTCGTTAACACTTTACATTATTAGTTGCCCCTTTAGAAGGCAATACTCAGTTCATTATTCAATTCTTTTATTGATTTCAGAGTTACTTTTTAAGTGCTATAAATTTCATTTTTGACATATATTTTATCCTTTCCATTTTAGTTATTTTTTTACTACATAACATTTTACAATTACTAAAGCTTATAACACTTATGCAAAATGATACAAATCTTTCGGAACACTTTGTCAATACATTTTATTTTCTTTCTTTTACAATAGTTTTTTTTTTCATCCTTAGTTTAGAATTCTAACTGTTTCACTTTTAACTGAAAGATCACTTTTCTTTGGATCTTTTTACTTTTTATTTAGCTTTTACCTTCAGAATTTTACTATTAAGTATAATTTCAAATTTAATTATGATATGGTCGATTTCTTTTAACTTTCATTACATAATCAATATTATTTTCAAAATTTTTCAGTTTTTAACAATAATTGGTAAATAAAATACCAATTAAAATCTTATTGATCTTTTCAAGTAACATTCATTTCTCTTTTTTCTTTACAAAACTTATTTTTAAATATTTTCAATCAATATTTACTGTTTTATCATTATACAACAATTCTTTTCTTTTCGCTCATTAATTTCACCTTTTCTATTTTAGGGAAAAATTTCAATTTTAATCCCAATCTTTACAATTTCTTTCAGTCAGGTCAATTTTCCATTTATAATTTTTTCTTTCAATTCACTTTTGCATTTTTGATTTATTCCCATCAAGATGCCCTTAGTACAATAGGACAGGCTCTCAGATAGGATATGCGGAACATAAATCCAAAGGTCCCACTGAATAGATAGAGAAATGATCCCGAAAGATCAAGTCTCACAGAGCATAAAACATAAGCACTTTCACTTTCACTTTCACTTTACACTGAAGCTATGGAGATCAAAGATCCTACCCATAGCAAAGCAAGTCGCCATGACTTGCACCGTGGTATAAGGTGTCCCTATGGCTAGTCAATTATATCCTGAATAAGAATATCACTACCTGACTATTGCTAAGGGTAAAAATAATAAAAAAATTTCGGAATGATTTTCAAACTTTCAATAAATTAAATTTTTTTCGTTCTTCTTATCATAAAATATTCTGTCAATCGCACACTTTTTAGTGCTTTTGACTATACAGTAACTTTTTCTTTTTGTTTACTTTCTCTTTTCAATTACTTTGTATTGTCAATCACTTTTTGTAAATTATTTTACAATAATTCAATCTGAACGTTTAATACTTTTCGGACATATAACTTTTCAAATTACTTACTTTTATATGTACTATGAATTATTTATAATAATTCACCATTTTTATCCAAATTATGAATTATTTGGTAATAATTCACTACGGTTAATTTGTTCACTATACTTTTTATTTTCTGAAAATTTATCATTTAATCTTTTCATTTTCTTTATACAAATTTTAAATTAAATTACATTAATTTACCAACTTTTAAATTGCTTATTGAATTATTTCTCAATAATTCAATTAAGCATGTTCCGCATTTACTTTCTAAATTATTCCTATAAATCACATAAATTCCATAAAAATTTATGTGAACATTATTCTTTAATTATGATTATTTTTGCTTATTTTATGAATTATTTTATCATAATTCATCATATACATATATACATATACTTAAAAAGTCTCTAAAATTTCCATAAAAATTTATAGGCAATTCATTTTATGCTTATTATCATTTTATAACATAATCAACAAAATTCACTGTTTTATCAATTACATCATTCAATAAATATTCCAAAATATTTATATAAATTCCTATAAATTTCATAACAATTTATGGACATGTTATTTCATATTCTCTATCAAATTAAGGCTTAATTTCATTAAATTACATAACATATAAGTCATTTCTTTTAAAGAAAATTTTCAGCCAACAAAGAGAATTTCCATAAAAATTTTCTTAATTCAAATTAGACATTATATTAAGTTTAATTAAAGTCTAATTACACAATTATAACATCAATTACAATTTTTTTCTCAATAATTTAATATTTTTTCCCTTAATAAAATTTAAGGAAAATCCAACAATTTAGGGGAAATTAAAGAATTTCATAGTCACATACCTTAATGATCGAATTCGCTTCGATTTGCTTAATAATTTGCTTGCCGAACCAATCACCAGAGCATCGTTGGAGACTCACCGGTGACAATCCGACATTGCCATCTCGTAGATTGGGATCTCTTGACTTTATTTTTGGTGGTCAAGTGCCCAACCATCGGTTGGTTTTGTTGAAATTGAAGCTGAAAAGTTTTGCCTCCTCCACGACCGATCTATCCATCGCCGACAAACGAGGAGTGGTGGGTACCGGAAGACTCACCTCGTCGTCGGGAGTTGATTGGTGGTGGTGGTGTCCCCGTTCGCTACCTTCACTCGTCAGAACGGAGGAAAATCGGTTGCCACATTAAATACTTGCCACCCCTTTCAGACATCGATGCCGGACGTCGGAGAGGGAGAAATCATCGTGCCACTCGTCGCCGTGCGGTGGCTTCCCTTTCTATTCTTTGTTTTTTTTTCTTTTCTTTTTTCTTTTTTCCCTGCCTTGCATCGTCGTTGGTTGCCCACTGCACTTTCTTTCTTTTTCTTTCTTTTTTTTTTCATCAACTGCTCATCCTTTTGTTTTTCTTTCTTTACTCTTCTTAACTTTTTCTTTTTACAAAGTTTTTGTGGCCAAGGATTTGTTGTCCTGGGACCACTTCTTTTTCTTTCTTTTTTTTATTTTAACACACACACACACACACATATATATATATATATATATTCTTTACTAAAATAAAAAACTTATGGATAATTACATTATCCAAAATAATTTCCACTTGCCCTCATAAATTTTTTACTTTAAAACTTTCATAATTCTTATCACATCAAAAATAGGTGGGATATAAATTTTCGGCACAATTAGAGTCTGTTATCGATCTGGTTCAAACTTATCGGTCCGATTCGACAACTGCGGGTGTCACCGAAAAATTCAATTCTCATTACCAAAATATTCTACACAAAATTTCAAGTAGGTATACAAAATTTGAAAATATTTGGAGTTCATTTACTATTTTTAAAAATTACACAAAATCAAGCCACATTTCCTACCAGGAAAATTGACTCGTTATCTTTTTCGTATTTTTGAATTTTCGAGGCTCATTTGATCTTGATTTACTTCAATTTTCAACCCCGGACTCACCATGACCAATACTTTTCGATGGTCAAATAAAATATTTTTAACTTTCGGGTATACTTTCTAATCTAAAAAATACTATTCACTATCGAAAAATACGGTTCACGACTAATCCGGTGTTGAGGCCATTACAAATGCAGTATGAACTAAGATGATGGAGGCGGAGGTGGCAGGTAGCGTCTCCAAAAACATGCACAAAAGTCTCTAGAGTATACCTGACTTCCAAAATAGTATCCTGCGTGGTCTTAATCCCACCTTGCATCCTCTCCAGGCGTATCTGCTGGGAATCCATCCAACTACTCAACTGGTTAAGATGAGCCTCTATCTCGGGTGTAACTGTATCATCTGTTGGTGGATTCTCTACTGGAGCTACTTCATCTACATTTAGCTTATTTGGATATGCATCAAAGCGAATATCATTTTTTGTGGACAACAATCCTTGCCTGGGTCATGTTGGCGAGGGAGAGTGGATGCATAACGGTGCGAGCAATCCTTACCTGGGTCACGCGGGGGTGGTGAAGCAACAAAAGAAAAAAATAACAAAATATGAAATAGAAAAACGTAAGAAATTATAGGAGGCAGGGGAGTGATGCATGACCGTGCAGGAAAGGGAAATAATGTGCTCCAGTGCAAGTAGGAAAGGAGGAAATCCCGTGGTAGCACAGAGGGGAAAGCAGGTTACACACGAAAGAGCAAAGGGAAAGGCAGAGCGCATGAGCTCGTAGGTAGGTAAGGTAGGGTGCGCGTGGGAACGCATAGGGCCTCTGAGCTCCAAAATTTTTCTGACTTTAAAAGTTTTTAGCTTTATGCTTAAATTCCCTAAATTCACTTCTAAATTGTCCCTTGCACCCATATGACTTCTAAAACTCTATTTTTCCTTTGAAAATGGCTCTTTCTCTTATTGAAGAATGAAATTTATTCTAAAAAATTTATGCGTATGAAACTCAATTAAATTAGTATGATCAAAATTGATGAACTACTTTCAACTTCTGTATTTGACACCCTTAAATTCCCTAAACTTTCTTATTTAATTTTACAATTTGTTTAATTCATGAATCTAAACTAAAGAACTTAAACCAACTAAAAACACACAACAATTAAAAATGTACTCACTTAGAAACTAAAAAACAAAAAGGGAAGAGATTTGAAGTTCTGAGATTAAGAGTCCTCAGCTAGACTATCAAACCGCTTTTAGTAGTCTCGAAGCACCATGGTTGCCTCAACAATCTCATGTTGTCCACTTTTATATGGCTTGAGCCGATGTCTGTTCACCTTGTATTCATGTCCATCCCTTGGATTGTTTATGGTCGTAACTCCAAATTTATTATTTGACAGGACTTGATATGGCCCGAGCCATTTGGATTTCAGCTTTCCTAGAAACAAATGCAAACGACTATTATATAACAACACCAACATTCTTGGAGTAAAGTCTTTCACCTTTAAATGTTTATCATGCCAATGCTTTGTTTTCTCTTTGTAAATGGCTACATTGTCACATGACCATTGTCAAATTTCTTCAAGTTCATTGAGCTGTAATGTCCTCTTATCTCTTGCACTTCTCAAATCAAAATTAAAGAATTTCATAGCCCAATATGCTTTTTGTTTTAATTCAACCGGAAGGTGACATGCTTTTTCAAAAACTATTTGATAAGGAGACATCCCGATAGGGGTTTTAAATGTTGTCTTATAGGCATAAAAAGCTTCATCTAACCTTTGGGACCAATCTTTCCTATAGTTATTCACTATCTTTTCTAAGATTGATTTTAGTTCCCTATTAGAGACCTTTACTTATCCATTCATCTGAGGATGGTATGGGATGGTTATCTTATGGTTGACACCAAATCTCCGAAGCAAGGTTCGAAATTGATGGTTGATAAAGTGCTTGCCTCCATCACTTATAATGGCCTTTGGTGCTCCAAACCTAGTGAAAATATTTTTCCTAATAAATTCAAGCACGACTCTGGCATCACAAGTTCTAGTAGCTATTGCTTTTATCCATTTACTAACATAATCCATAGCTACTAAAATGTATTCGAAACCAAATGAATTTGAAAATGGTCCCATAAAGTCTATGCCCTATACATTAAAAATTTCTACCTCTAACATATTATTTATAGGCATTTCATCCTTTTTAGAGATGTTACCGACACGTTGACATCTATCACAAAGCTTAATAAACAACTTAACATCATGAAATAGAGTAGGCTAGAAGAAACCTGATTGAAGAATTTTTTTGTACCGTACGATTAGGCTTATGATGACCTTTTAATTTTCCTCCATAGTATTGTAGTATTATATTTGCTTATTCCTCTTTCAAAATGCATCAACTAAGCACTTGATCCGGAAAAATCTTAATAAGGTACGAATCATCCTAAAGATAATGCTTGGTATCTGCTTGAAGCTTTTTATTTTGTTGCCAAGTAAAATCTTTTGGAAGGTACTCTCCTGCAAGGGAATTGGCTATATTAACGTATCAAGGAACTGGATTTTTATATGTATATAAATCACAAATATGTTCATCGGGAAATAAATAAAAAATTTCTTCCTTTTCAATATTGGCATGATCCAGTCTAGACAGATGGTCAGCTACAAAATTCTTAGCTCCTTTCTTATCTTTTATTTCAACATCAAACTCTTGCAACAACAAAACCCAGCAAATAAGACTCGGTTCAAAATTCTTCTTAGCAAAGAGGTGTCTTAATGCAACATGATCCATCCATATAGTAACTTTGGAACCAAGGAGATAGGATCAAAATTTTTGAAAAGAAAATACAATTGCTAAAAGTTTTTTCTCCATGGTTGTATAGTTAACCTGGCTCTAGTGATTGTGTGACTGGCATAGTAGATAGTGTGGAAAATCTTCTCCTTCCACTGTCCTAACACTGCTCCTACAGCATAGTCACTAACATCACACATAATTTCGAATGGTAGGCTCAAATCCGATGATGCTATAACCGGTGTTGTGACTAACTTTCACTTCAATGAAATAAAAGCCTGCAAGCACTCATCATTAAAGTTAAATGCAACATCTTTAAGCAATAAATTAGATAATGGCTTGGCTATTTTAGAGAAATCCTTAATAAATTGACGGTAAAACCCAGTATGACCAAGAAAACTTCTAACACCTTTAACACTAGTCAGAGGAGATAATTTATCTATAATATCAAATTTTGTTCTATCTACTTCAATTCCTTTTTCGAAGATCTTATGCCCTAGAACAATCCCTTTTCTAACCACAAAGTGACATTTTTTCCCAATTAAGTGCAAGGTTCGTCTCTTGACACCTTTTTAAGACCAATGCAAGATTATTCAAACATGACTCAAAAACACGATCATATAGTGTAAAGTCATCCATGAAAATTTTCATAAATTTTTTCACGAAAATCATGAAATATGGCAATCATGCATCTTTGAAATATGACAGGGGCATTACAAAGACCAAAGGGCATCCTTCTATATGCAAATGTTCCGTAGGGATATGTAAATATGGTATTTTCTTGATCCTTCGGGGCTATAGGTATTTGTATATATCCCGAAAATTCATCTAGGAAATAGCAAAATCTATTTCCTACTAGTCTTTCTAACATTTGGTCAATGAAAGGTAATGAAAAGTGATATTTTCTAGTGGCATTATTTAATTTTCTATAGTCTATGCATACTCTCCTTCCCGTTATTGTGCGTGTAGGGGTTAATTTATTGTGTTCATTATTTATAAAAGTCATACCTCCTTTTTTAGGTACACATTGAACTGGACTAACCCAACTACTATCGAAAATGGGATAAATAATACATGCATTGAGGAGTTTAAGTACCTCCTTTTGCACTACTTCTTGCATTGTTTGATTTAGTCGCCTTTGGAGTTGTACCACCAGTTTAAAGTCATTCTCCATAGGTATCCGGTGCGTACAATAATTTATTAACAAAATAAATTGATTCTTCAAAGTCATATGAGAGATGTTTCATCACTTTCTTCACATTGAAGATCATTTCTTCCTCATTGAACCTCAAAGTGACTGTTTGGCCATGGATATCGATTAAAGATCTCGCCATGTTTAAAAAGAGTTTATCTACTATTAATGGTACCTTTCGATCCTCCTTCATATCCATCACCATAAAATCCACAGAAAATATAAAATTTCTTACTTTACCAACAAATCCTCAATAATACCCTTTGACCTTTTTACTGATCTATCCGCTAATTGTAGTATCATTTGGGTCTCCTTGATATCTCCTAAGTTCATGATTTATAAGACATGAAAGTTAACTAAGTTACACTTATTAACTAAGCCTAAATTATAGGCGAGTAGGTGAACTTTAAATGTATATTCTCAATTGCTATGAAGATAAATCAAGAAATGGTTCTTAGGAAAGTTTTGTTAGGTTATTGAGGTTATATGAGTTTACTTAAAGTTTTGAAATACTGTTAGCATAATATCTATTGTTATTTGAGGTAAAAAAAATATACGTATATTGTTATAATTTTAGTGCTTGTGCATTTTGATGATTCTCATAAGAAGTTGTCCATAGAATATTTGTTTCTCCACTAAGCTTTTTAGCTTAGCACAGTTGTTTATTTGTATAGGTGTTCGGGCTTGGAATTCTTTTCGAGGTCAATATCTATTGCTGGTTGGCCAACACAAATTATAAAAGAGATGGAAAGTATGGTAATTATGGTTTATATTTAAGAATTTGTATATGATGGATTCTAGAAGTATAGACCATCGATTTAATTTATGTTGATATAGTTTTGTTCATATGTTACATTTGTAGCAAATATTTTGGACTGTAATCGTAATGCAACATATTTGATGTTTAAGTTTCTTCGTATATTTAAGTTAAGGTTATCAAATGAGATCTTGTTATGATTAATGACTTAAGTACTATTATGGAATGGTTTATCAGATTAGAGGGTTACACTAAGTCACAACCTTGAGTTAGACCAAGTCACACCCTTAGCTTGTGACTCGACAAGACTTGCCCTATGCGCTACTCTTCCTTTTTGCGCGCATCACCTGCACTCCACCATTCACGTTTCATTTGTTTTTTGTTTGCTTTTAGTGCTTTCTTTTACATTGTTCATTTGCCCAAAGCTCCTTTTTTCAATTGATTTTCAATTCATTCTTGCATCTTTCTTTTTTCATATATATATATATATATGCATTAGTTCATTACTTTTAATTTATTTATTACTTTCTTTGTTTATTAATTATTTTTACTTATTTCTTAATTTGTTTTCTATTTAATTTATAATATATTTTTTTGTATTGTTTAATTTTAGACATGAAAAAATTGATCCAAATCCATGGATCGACCCAAATTCATCCAAAAAATTAACCCAAATCCAACCTAATCCACATAAATATCCATTGGATTAACCCAAAATTGATCCATTTTATTTTTCAACCCAACCCAATACCTAATGGATCAACCCAAAATTAATCCATCTTACTTTCCAACCCATTGGGTATTAACCCAATGGGTGTTTTCAAGATTTAAAGATCTTGACTCATTGGGTATCAACCCAATGCTCACTTCCCTGGTATCGTCGTTTGCTTTTATCTAAATTGGCAAAGTATCGCATGAAATTTTGAAAGCAAGTGAGAAGCAAAAACACAAAATCTATTAACCCAATTAGGTTGAAAGACCAATCACCGTAAAAATAAAAAACTAAAAATTAAAAATTCAAATCAATTTTAGCTTTAATATACTTCCATTTAATTGCTAAATAGTACCAATTCTTCCACAATTTTGAATTTCCAATCAGTTCTCATCATCCAAACAGAACATACAACTAATAAAACCTACGCAACTACATCAAAATATTAAACAGTGATTATAAACTTAAATCCAGTAATTGCTTTTCTTGCAAATTAAACCTAACCCTAACAAACCTCTAACCACCGAAACCATAAAGAGTATGGCCTTGCCTCTTCAAGGTATAGACGACATCCATAGCGGTGACAGTCTTTTGGCGAGCATGCTCCGGGTAGGTTTTTTTTATTATTATTCTTTTTTTGTAATGTGGTATAGTAATTAATATTTTATTTATCAAATTTAATTAATATTTATTATAAATATGATGCTTGACACAATCACAGCTTAAAATAATGTTAAAATGAGTTTTTTTTCAAGATATTAAAATGGGTCAAAATTCTAACATGTCAATCCATGAGTCGATCTAAATTAACCCAACCCATTAATGATTTAACCCATTAATGACCCATATTTTTAACCCATTAATGATCCAACCCAAACCCGTCCAACCCACCCATTTACCATCTTTATTTACTTTATTAATATTATATTATTAATATTCTCTTAATATATTTGCTATTAGTATTATCTTTTATTAGCCTAATCAAAATTTGTGATAAATTAAATATATTAATTTATCCTTTTACTTTTAATTTATAATATGTCTTTAATCATGCTTATTTTATTATTGCTATTTTATTTGTGTCTATTATATTGGCTTAATTAATATTTTTAATTTAATTATCAAATAGTTTATTTATATATTTGTGCAATATTCAATTCATTTTAATTCAATCATATTATTGTTGTTGTTATTGGTGGTGGTGGTGGTGTTATCCTTATAATTATTTTTAATGATAATATTTATAATTATCATTATTAATATTATCATTATCATTATTATTATTTTTATTATTATTGTTATTACTATTTATATATTTTTATCATATTATTATAGTATTAATACTTTTTATATCCATTTTATTTATTAATTCATGTTATTATATTTTTCAGCATGCACGTGCCAATAAATGTTGCATGAATTTCGAAATGTATCATGCATTTTAATAGTTTTGCCTATTTTATTATTTAAGATTAATTGTTATATTAATTTATTTGAATTAATTAATTAATTAATTATTTACTACTTGATATAATTCGTTATTAACCAATAATTTTTTTCCTGTCATATTTGAATATACACTCCACCATTTCGGGCTAGAATGAAGAATAAAGTAGGGCAGATTAGATTAGGTTTTATTTACTTCCATTTATTATTTGGGCTTGTATAATTGTCCATTTTATTTTCCTTTATTTGTTGCAAAATATGTAACAATAAAGGCTTTTTTGCACGCTTAAATTAAAAAAAATACCAAAACTATTTTTACTTAATTAAATTGGATTTTCTTAATAAATTGGACCAATGTCCACTTTTTATCACAAAAACCACACAAAGAAGTTTTATAAATATGCATGAGTTCCTAAAATCAACAAATGTTCTGATTTATATATGTCATATATCTGTATTATTATTCTTTCATGCTCTTCTTTATTTATTACAAATAAATAATTTTTTGAGCAATAAACAACAAACTTACCAAATGATTTTATACAAATTTGAGTGAGATTTTTTTATAATAAAGAAAATAATGTCCTAATTTTCACCTACAAAATAACATGTAAAGTTAAGATTTTTTTAATAAATACAAAAGATTTTCTATTTAAAAACAATTAAACATGAGTTTTTTCTAAAGCCGCATGGGCTTAGAGCCCTATTTTTTTTATCAAAAGTACACCCAAAAATCTTCCTTTTATAAATATATGTGTGAGGACTAACATCCTTATCTAAAGGGACATTCTCAATTAATTCCCCAATTTGTGAATGATTTTATCTTTACAATTATTCTTATATTCTCTATTACTTTCTATGCCATGCTTTTACAGCTTTTCATATACATGCTTTACAACTTTCCAACGTACTTGAGTGTGCCTTACTTTTCTAAACATGACAACTCATGTGAGAAAATAGATAAAATAAATTAATCATTAAACTCATTTATATAATGCTAACCAAAGGTACAAATAAGTGTGAGGTCCCGAATTGTCTTTTATTTTGGCCTTATAAGGTTAGAACTCACTTTTTAAATGTTCTATTAGGTGGCTACTCTATAATACCTTCTTTATAGTGCCCAGCAAATGCCCTCATAGGTTGATCATCAATAATAGATGAGAATAAAATTTTATCTACATCAAAGAAACCAGCCTTCACGAGTTAAATAAACCTTTATCTAGTCTCAAGCCTTAAAAGCGGGCTTTCGAGAGCAAATCGAATGCCTACGGGGTTCAGCACGCATCCCAAATGTATTTTTTATCATTCATTATTTTTTTTAAAATGCCTTCATAACTTATATTAGATGCATCGGTCTCAATGATTTTAAGTACTAATGGGTCTACTAAATGTAGGTATGGAATTTCTTTTACTTGTTCTTTTATTTGCTGAATGATCCTAGTATGTTTATCAAACCACGTAATGTGATTTTTCTTCAACCTATCATGCAAAGATTTTTCTAATCGGTTGATGTTTGGACAAAAATCTAAAATATAGTTCAGACTTCTTAAAAATCTTTATAACTAATTTTTGTCTAGTATTTTGCCTGAAGATTTTTCTAGAAAAGCTAAGGATCTCTCAATTGGGGTCATTGTTCCTTGGGAAATATAATGTCCCAAGAAATGAATTCTTATTTAAAAAAGATATATTTTTGTTTTGATACAACAAAACTATTCTTCTTTGCCACATAGAAAAATGTTTTGAGATTTTTGAAATGTAGTTGAATTGATTTTGAGAAAATGAGAACATCATCAATGAAAACAACATAAAATTTTAAAAATGTATTAAAAATCTCATTTATAATTCTTTGAAATTTTGAAGGATCATTTTTTAGTCCAAATAACAATACTGTCTATTCATATTGCCTAAATAAAACAGTAAAGGCAATTTTATAATGACCTTTTGGATCAATATGTATTTGCCAAAATCCTGATTTTAAATATGATAACTTTAATTTATTATTTATTTACAGTGTAATTTTATATGTGCTTATGTCTCATTTTACTTGTTTTTCATGTTTTAAGTGTTAAAATTCTCTTTTTATGTAAAATAGTATTAAATTAAGATTTGTGAAATTTTTATGTGTTTAATGATGTGATTTTAACTTTTGTGTAGAAAAATTGACCTGCACTCGGCTGAGACCATTTGTCTCAGCTGTGTGCCTTGCAAATTCACAAAATGCACCATTTCACTAAGGAACTCGATTGAGACCATATATCTCCACCGTGTCTAATGTAGAGCATAAGGATGATTTAGTCCAGAATGGTGTGGATGGTTAAGACTAAAGTGTCTCAGCCATGTGCTGATGCTACAGTACTCTTTTAACTAGTTGGACATGAGTGAGACAATTTGTCTCCACCGTATCCTTCTGTAAACCAGTATAAAAGTTGTATCTATCTAGATTTAAAGGAGATCTTTTGAGTTTTTTGAAGGTCTGGTTTTTGTCTGTAGTTTTAGCTTGTCGTTTCTTATACTTTTAGGGTTTTATACTTAGCATACATAGTTTTACCTATAAAAATTACATTTTAAATATAGTTGATACCAAAAACACAAAAATACATCGTTATAGTTTAGTTTATAGAGAAAAGTTATCGTTTTCGATCAAGTTTAGCTTGGAGAAGAAGAGGAGAAGCTATTGCGACTTTAGATCTACATTCCAAAATGTTTAAGAGTTTCTGCTTTTCTTTTCTTTGTTTTTTTTATCATATTTAATGAGTAGTTTCATAGTTGTTTGGGGATATTTGAATCCTCTAACCATGTAAGACAATGAAATTATTTTCTTATATATATATTTGAGATATTTTTCCCTTGTGTTTGTGTTTGTGTTGGTATAGATGTTATTCAAGTATTTATGCTATTAATCTTATTTAAGTTGATGAATTTAGGCTTGTTTAATAGTTATATCATGCAAGTTTTGTTTTTCTTCACATGTTCTATAGTTTTAATGGTGATTCTGGAATCGGGGTTGTTAAATTTATGGTTTATGTGTTGTAAAACAAAAAAAAAAAGAAGAAAATGAATGGGTATTGGGTTGGTTGGCTTCGAAATGGGAAACTAATCCATATTCAGGTCTTGGGACCCCTTGCTTATGCTAGCTATTTGATTGGTTTCGAAATGGAAAGTCGGGTAGTTAGAGTAGTTGACTCTGGAATGGAAAACTAAGGGTTTAGATTGGTTATCCACATCTAAAATATATCAATGTTATGTTAAAATGAGTCTTACATTGGATTATGGAGGATTTGATTCCTAAATAGCATTTTTAGTTATTGTTATTTCATATTTTTCATAATCTACTTTTATTGTTCTTGTTTACTCCATACATATACTAAATTTACTTTACTGTTAATTGTTAAAATTTTGCTGGATACAACATGTTTAACAAATAATTAGAACATTCTCTTAACACATAACTCCAATGAATTAATTATTCTAATGCTAATTGTGTTCCCTAGGATTCGATATTTATGGGTTTGAAAACTACCCCACTATATTACTTATCAATTCAATGCATTTGCTAAGTACCGACCAAGTTTTTGGCATCGTTGTCGAGGAACATTGGCGTGTTTAATTGTTTATTTGAATGATTTTTTTATGTGCTTTTGTTTTACTTATCTTTGTTTGCTTATTCTTTTAAGGTGATTTAGATGCATGAACAGATTTCGTGAACAACATTACTTAGTATCATTTGATCTTGAAATCGAGAGAACTTTGCATTGAAGAAGGAGAAGAAATCAACCCGAAGATATAAATAATCCACCGAAATTGAATGTACCTCTTAAGGATAAAAAAAGAGAAGGGCAACAATAAGAAAGAAATCATAATGGCCCAAGACCAAGGATCAATCGAGATTATACTAGTCTAAGGAAAAATAAGGAGCATAGAACGGTAGTGCTTCCTCAACAATAATACTTTAGATGAAATCGACAACGATCACCATGGTTTAAAGGAACCAATTTTCTAAATTAGAGATTAAAAACCCGACATAACACTTAGATATCTTTTTAAAGATAAGTGACACGGTCCAAATACAAGGTGTGTCGATGCATGCAATTACATTAAAGCTTTTTCCCTTCACTCTTATAGGGAAAATAAGAGATTAGTTACCTATGCTTTTGAGTCAATCTATCCATTCATAGGAGCAAATGTAATAAAAATTTCTGGATAGGTTTTTCCCACCCATAAAGATGATTAGCATAAGGAATAACATCTATAATTTTTTAAAGAAGAAAGATGAAACCTTCTATGAAGTTTGGGAGAGGTTTAGGAGGTTGTTAAAGAGTTATCCTCACCATGAGATTGCAATAAACCAATTAATGTTAATGTTCTATGTAGCGTGTAACTCAACTACAAGATCTTTATTGTATGTCGCATTAGGGGGGAGCTTTATGAACAAAATCTCGGAAGAAGCCTTTTTGCTTCTTAATGAAATGGCTATGAATAGAGCTCAATGGTCTAGCTCAAGGGCGTTAGCTAAGAGATAAGGAGTTCACAATGTAAATAAAGTACCAATGCTAAAAGCTCAATTGGAGCTATTAAAGAAAGAGTTAAATAGGATGAAAGTTCATAATGTTTTAAGAATTTGCCAAGAACGAAACACATTTGAAGGAGGAAATTTAGGAAATGATGCAAAAGAAATTAACCCATACACCCAAGTGATAGGAGAAGTGAATGCCTTGCATAAGTACAAGAGGAATGATCTATTCAATAACCATTAAAATCCCTGGTTGAGGAACCACCCAAATTTTTTTGTGGAGAGATGAAAATCAAGCCTATACCTTAAACAATAACCTAATAGCCCCATTTAATCCATCTTCACATAACCAAGCCAACCACAACCATAATTATCATCAATAACACCAACCACCAGCTACAAATACTCATTACCAAGCACCTTAAGCTCACCAACCACATTTCCAACCTCCTGGTTTCCAACCTAGACAACCCCCACAACAAGATAAGAAACTAAATCTTGAGGATATATTTGCCAGTTCCATGACAAGCCAAAATCAATTTATGACAAGCCAAGAGGTAATGTGGAAGGCTCAAGAGTAATGGAATAGGAACCAAGATTCAGTGATGAGAAATTTGGAGATACAAGTTGGCCAAATAGCTAATTCTATGTCCATAAGGCCACTGAGTACTTTTCCATCAAATGTTGATTGAAATCCTAAGGAGGAAGTGAAGGCTATCTCACTGAGAAGTCGTAAAGAACTACAATTTAAGGACAAAGGTAATCAATCTTCCTTAATTTTAGTGGAGCCTACTGATCGGTGTCTAACAAGTATACTAGATCGGCTAATAATATAGAAAAATATAGATTAAGGCCCTAAATATCATATCCAAAGGAACATGAATTGCTAAGAAGAATATTTATATGTGAATTAAATTAATATGAGATTATTTTCTAAGTTTTTGATTTAAAGGCAAGAACTAAAATAAAATAAAAACTAAAATTAAACCAACATGAATTAAAAATAAAGTAACAACTGAAATTCTTTTGTTAAAGGAACTATCCACCTTATCTTTTATTGCAATGACTCAATAACAAAAGTAACACAAGTGATTATGGAAAAATTAGATAAAGAAAGCTAGATATCTCTTGCAAGACTATCATTCTAAGCATAAAGATCCAGTTTTAAACTTCTAGATATCTATTAAACTCTTTTTCAAGAAAACTTAACTTGAACCTATTCTTATTTCAACTTTTCTTATTATTAATTCACTCTTACCAACACACAAGTACACCTAACTTAGACTATAATCATGCATCAATACTAATAAACCAACCCAAGAACATGCATACTAATAGTCATGCATAAATCAATCATTAACTATTAATTAAAATAAGTTAATCATTAATTCAATAACAACCAAAGATAAGAATGTGCTCAAGAACTAAGAAATAATCAACTTGCACTGAAATTAAGCTCAAACTAAAGCCATTACAATAAAAGATAAAGGGTTCAAGTTTTCATTAGCAAAAGAAGAAAAACTACTTACCAAACATGATAAAAATTAAAATAAAATAAACAACTAAAATAAAGAGAATTACAAACTAAGAAAATAGAAAAAAACTACTGTACAAAATTAACTAAAGAAAATTAGATGAAAAACTAAGAAAAATATGTAATTCTGTTATTTTCTCAAGTTCTGGTACTTTGATGCTTTTACTGCCCAAAGAAGAAGTTTTGCTGCCTTTTATTTCCTATTTCGAAGCTGAATTAGAGTTTTAGTTGAAACAGGAAGTTAAAATCGCGTTTCCTCTTTCATCACTTGGGAGAGTGATCTTTTTGCCTTGGGTGGGTGACCTTTCTCTTTAGGTGAGTGATTCCATCATTCAGGAGAATGGCTATCTCACTTAGGAGAGTGACCAGCATTACTCAGCCGAGTGATTCACTTTTGCTTCTCATGATCATTTAACAACTTTCTTGAAATTACGATTCCTTTCTCTAATTTAGTCCTGAAAAATACCAAAACTTACAATTAAACCTCAAAACACATAATTTAACTAATTAAACATAAATTTAACTAAATTAAGACTAAATTAACTAAATTAAACACCTAAAATGCACTAAAAATATATAATAATTTACACTTATCAAATACCCCGCACTTAGACTTTGCTCGCCCCCGAGCAAATTTGAACAAACCAACATCTCTAAATAATCAAAATTCAACCAAGAATTATATATTTCAAAATCAATTTTTAGCAATTAACAAAAGCACTTAACAAATTTTAACTAGAATAAATTCAAACAAGACAATATGAGTTAGTTTCCTTGTATGTGTGCAAGACCAAAATATTTTAAGCAGTTTTTCAAAAATCAAAACACCAATGCATTTTCATAGCCAAGCTTAGAATGAATGTACACATATATGTACAAATGATTTCGCACTTGAAACTCTAGATACACCATAAATCTCTCCTTTAGCATTGAAACTCGAGGTCATCTCTGTTAAAAAACTCAAAAACAAAACCTAGAATCACTTAGGACTTTATTAGGCTTTAACAGGGCTAGGATGTTGGTTATCAAATAATGGACAATAGATAATAAAAAAGAATAGCTACTCTATGATAAGATTGACTAATATTTCTAAAATTTCATCCCACTAACTTAAAATTTAAAGTATTTAGTCAAACTTGCTCAACCCTTTATAATTCAAAGTACGTTTGAGAGAAAGAACTATTGATACTCTCTCAAATTCATAATTCATCCCATTTTTAGAAGTCACAATTCCTTTCCCTTGTAAATACCCCACACTTAAGATTTTGCCATATATGCTAGCTTTATTTTAATATTTCTTTCTTTCTTTCTTTTCTTTTTTTCACACTAGCTTCATTGCTGGAAGTACAATAATAAAATGGATAATTACAAGGAATTTTCAATTTTTACTTGACTTCATCAATAAACCTTGACAATAAAATCAAAAATATCTTACTACACCCTTGAAGATATCCAATTCCTATTAACCCATCCAATCTTAGAGTGGCCAATTCTAGAAGGGAAGATAAAAGTTTTTTAGGCTATATGGTTAATAAATAAGTGTAACAATAAAAATAAATATGGCACGCTTTTAGCATACGTCATTAAGCTTAAAATGGCTAACAAGAGATAAATATGCATATAAGGTAGGAAAATAACTTTAAGATATGGCTCAACAAGAAAAATATTGCTTAGATCACTTTCTAGTTTATTTTGAGTTATTTTTATGCTTTGAAGGGTGATAAGGAAGGTTCTAGTGTTCTAAAATTCCTTAATCAACTATTTAATGCATTGGTTTTCTTCAAGTTTAAAAACTGGTCTATAGTGCTAAAAATTAGAAACTAACAAATATAAGTCAAGTTGAATATTAAACTAGCCCAAAATTTATTAGACAACATGTTTATTTTAATGCTAGACAAAAATTTTAAACATTGCATATTCTAAGTTAAAGTTCAATATGTTCAATTTTGAGAAACTTTAGGGCGAACTAAGCTAAATGTACAATATATGATATTTGAACTAAACTACTCAACTAATCATGAAAACTAAAAACAAAACATGCAAACTTAAAAACCAAACTAACCAACTAAAATGAAAACAAAACAACTAAAATAATTCATGAGTAAGATAAGAGAATCAGTAAGGTAAGAAAACTCCTTTAATTTGCTCTTCAAAATATAGCTTAGCTGAGCTCTATCCCCCTCTTTAAAATCTTGATATCCTCAGCAAAATAGCAAAAGTATTAGCGTGCTGCATAATTTCAGACAAACAAGTAAGTGTCTAAGAGAAATGTAAGCTAAAGCACACCACATTTAACTTAAAATAATACTAGCACAAGCAAAGAACCATAATTAATCCAAAAGAAGACATGAAATCAATGGAATTGAGTGAACAAGTTAAACATGCCTCTAGAAGCTAAATAGTGCAAAAAGTAAGGTTTAAGAATCATGGTAGCCATGTGAAGAAATACACCTAAGCCACACTTGTTGTAATGCTCAATTTATAATACCAATGTGTTGTAGAAATGACATTAAATGTGTGAGTGCAAAATCTCAAATCTAAGAGTAATTGGTGATGGTTTTGCTTAATAAAAGGAAGAAATAAACATTAATTGGTCCTCGTAAGCAAAAACACCTAATCCAATTTAAATACGATCTCAACCTAAATTAAGCCAACAATAAGATTTAATATCAAACAATAAGTAGCTAAGAGTAATGGAATGCAAAGAAAACATAACTTAACTCAAAATTAAACTCTAAGCCAACCTATGTTTAAGAACAAGAAAGTCACACCAATTTATGCGAATTAATCTCGTCAAGCAATTTGAAGTACTAAGCAAATAAAAAAAACTAATGAGAAATACCCCTAAAACTTCAAACTGAAAATTGAAAGCTTAAACATCATTTTTAAGGCCTAAAATGAGTAGTTATGTAGGGCAAATCCTAGTAACAAATGTCAATATTAAAATAAGATTTCAAAAAATATATTATAATAGTCAATTGGACACTTGCAGCAAAAGTTATGATCAAAACAGTTATAGTCGTAATAAAGATTTTATACAACTAATAATGTGCATGTTATGCAAGCTTAGCTTATATGTGTGTGCTGGAGTGAGTGAGTGAGTGAATGAGTGATGTGGGTGAGTGGGAGAGAGGAAGGGGTGGTATAAGGGGATGAGGGTGTGCTCGGGTGAGTGGGAGATCAAGTGGCCGAGTGAAAGAAAAGGAAGAAGGGCAGTAGCTAGGTGCTCGGCCGAACGGGGAAAGGGGAAGGGTGAGGCATGGCCGAGTGGTGTAGCGAAAGGGGAGGCGCACGGGAGAGCAAGGCTACAGGGGCGGGATGCTAGGGAGAGTGGGCGCAAGAGGTTGCGAGCGACTGAACTAGTGTTGTTGGACGAGTAGGCGATGGCACTCGGCAAAGCATAGGGCTTCTAGACTCCGTATGATTTTCTCCCGTATGAATACTCGGGTGGATGTTTTTACACTCAGGCGAGTGATCATTCTACTGCACCTGAAACTTTAATTTTCCCTACAGAACAGAAATATAAGGCACCTAAGCTCAACGTAATTCCTTCTCAAAAATTCAATCACTCCCCAATAATAATATGAAGTCAGGATTCATTCCTTCACTCTAATAAATTAATATTTTATGAAAATTATGCTAAAAACTTTGTCAACTTGATTTTTAAACCATGTAAACCAATTACAGCACATAGTGAATAAAATATTACTCATACTCACTCAATTATGCCTTTTCCTTCTAAATTATCTTCAAGCTCTAATTCAATCATGTCAAGTGATATGCAAACCTATCAATCAATTGAATTACATATCAAGTCCCCTCCTAACTCAGCACAAACAAAGTTCTTCTTTAAGTTCCCGAAGCATTAAGCAACTAAAGTCAAAATCACATCTAAACAACTCAAGAAACAAAAATCTATATTAAGTTGTAATTTCCTTACCTCAAAAATCATATTAGCTCTATAATTATCCTAGAAGCACTTATTGATTTAAATATGATAATTAAGCATAAAAATCTTTAAAAATAGCTTATTTTTCAAGCCCAAATTTTAAACTCATGAATTAAAAAACACAAACATAATAAACAAAAAAAACATGAATTAAACTATAAAATCCTATTAAATTAAACTAAAGACAAGATAGCAGCTAATTGGAAATGTCAAATAAAGGACAAATCGTAAAGAAAAAATTGACAAAAATTTAAAAAGATAAGTTAGAGAAGTTCAGATTTATCGAGTCCTAGCTTGACTCATGTTACTCTCAGTAGGTCGAACTTATGATCCAAATATTGGTCTCTCAGGACTTTACTCCTCATCTCCCATCAGTAGAAGAAATTTTCATAGTTCACCAAAGCTGGAAATTCCATATCTTCGATAAAGTACCACTTCTCCTTTGGCTCTTCAAAAATGAACTCTACCAGCTCTTCTAGCCTAAATAAATTCTTCAAATAGACTGAATTCAGTGCTTCCACTTGAGAATTGAACACTTCTTGCTCCTTTGATGATAAATCTTTCACAAGAGGTCCAACATCATCCAAATAAACACATGACTTGTCTTCAGATATGTATTTTTCCTTTTTCTTCTTTGTGCACCTCAAAACTACATATTTCTTTATCCACCATTACTGAATGATTTGTGTCCTCCTCCTTACCACCATCACCTTGAACTTGCACTGCAACACTCAAGATTTCTAGTTTAAATTCCAATCTTTCAATTCCTTCTTTTTTATCCCTTAATAAAATCTCTTGATTCTTGATTGTCTCTTCTTGAGTCTTTAACTTTTTTTCTTGAATTCTAAACTTTTTCTCTTGACTTCTAAATTTTTCCTCTTGAATCCTTAACTTTTATTCTTGCACTCGAAATTTTTCTTCTTAACTTGTAAATGTAACCTCCCATTCTTCTCTTTCAGCCTAAAATTTAGTATCTTTGCTCAAAAGCAAGTCAAGAAGAACTTGATTTTTAGAGTTGCAGGCCTTTTTTGAATATTGCAATTCTTGATTTTCTCTCCTTAATTCTTCCATTTGTGCTCTCAAAATCCATGGAGAATCATACTCTTTAACAAAGGATGGCAGTGAATAAAAACTTGGTGAATGTGCACGTTAGAGATTTAATTCCTTCCTTTCTGTCATTGAATCATTTATTTGTTGTTTCAAAAGGAACAATTTATAGTTTTGGACTTCATCTTGCATCATCATGAAGAATATCTCAAATTTTCCTGCAAAGAACAAATCAAAAACAAAAAAATAAAAATCTTAGACAAACTCAATCAAATATATCAAACAAACGTCGTTATTCCTCGGTAACTGTGCTAAAAACATGATCGGTGTCTAGCAAGTTACTAGATTGGCTAGTAATATAGGAAAATATAGATTAAGACCCTAAATATCGTACCCAAGAAAACATGGATTGCCAAGAAGAATATTTATGTGTGAATTAAATTAATCTGAGATTATTTTTCAAGTTTTTGATTTAAATGCAAGAACTAAACTAAAATAAAACAAAATAAAATAAAAACTAAAATTAAACCAATATGAATTAAAAATAAAGCAATAACTGAAATTCTTTTGCTAAAGGAACTATCCACTTTATCTTTCATTGCAATGACTCAATAACAAAAGTAAAACAAGTGATTATGGAAAAATTTGATAAAGAAAGCCAGGTATCTCCTGTAGGACTATCATTCTAAGCATCAAATCCTCTTGTTAGGAACAATCTAATACTTAGCATAAAGATCCAAGTTTAAACTTCTAGCTATCTATTAATTTTTTTTCAAGAAAACTTAACTTCAACCTATTCTTAGTTCAACTTTTCTTAGTATTAATTCACTCTTACCAACACACAATTAGACCTAACTTAGAATATAATCATGCATAAATACTAATAAACCAACCCAAAAACATGTATACCAATAGTCATGCATAAATCAATCATTAACCATTAATTAAAATAACTTAATCATTAATTCAATAACAACCAAAGATAAGAATGTGCTTAAGAACTAAGAAATAATCAACTTGCATTGAAATTAAGCTTAAACTAAAGTCATTAAAATAAAAGACTAAGTGTTCAAGTTTCCATTAGCAAAAGAAGAAAACTACTTACCAAACATGATGAAATTTAAAGAATAATTAAAATAAAGTAAACAACTAAAATAAAGAGAATTGCAAACTAAGAAAATAGAAAAAAAAAACTACTGTACAAATTAACTAAAGAAAACTAGAAAAAAAACTAAGAAGAATACGTAATTCTGTTGTTTCCTCAAGTTTTGGTGTTTTCGTTCTTTTATAGCTGAATTTTACTACCCAAAGAAGAAGTTTTGCTGCCTTTTATTTCCTATTTCGAAGCTGAATTGGAGTTTTAGTTGAAATAGAAAGTTAAAATCGTGTTTTCTCTTTCATCACTCGGGAGAGTGATCTTTTTGCCTTGGGTGAGTGACCTTTCTCTTTGGGTGAGTGATTCCATCACTCAGGAGAGTGACCAGCATACGTCATCCGAGTGATCCATTTTTACTCCTTATGATCATTTAACATCTTTCTTGAAATTACAATTTAAACTTTTTTTTTTCAATTTAGTTCTGAAAAATACCAAAACTTACAATTAAACCTCAAAATACATAATTTAACTAATTAAATGTAAATTTAAATAAATTAACTAAATTAAACACCTAAAACACACTAAAAACATAAAATAATTCACACCCATCACCTACCCGGTACTAATGTGTTTCCCTTGCATAGACCCTTTAAGCCTATTGAGGTATGCTAAATGCGTACCAAATTTTTTATTATTTTTGATGCACTCAATAAATCATTCTAGCCTTAAAGCTTTTATCTTACCCTTATAGAACTAGCCATTCTTATAGTAAGAAAAAATTTTTCAAGGACTAAATGAGAGATGAATAAAGATGAGGGTTGGTATTTAAGGAGAATGTTAGAATTGGGATATCTTGTAAATGTCTAGGAATATTTCTCTAATGTAGTTGCATTTAGTCAGAATGTTAGTAGGGCTCCACTCAAAAAAAATCACATAAAGAAGAGAAGAAAAAGAATAAGAAATGAAATAAAGTGAAATAAATTATGATTTATAGCTTATAAGAAGTGTGGGGTAGCATTTGTAGCTTGATTGAGTGAATGCACTTTCAAATGAGCATTTTCAGTGTTATCCTTCTCTTAGAAATCTCATTTTGAGCAATCATATTATGCATTATGGGTAGGCTATCATTTAGCAATACTTTTGAATTGAGAAAGGGTAGAGAGTAAGCGTAAAATTTTTGAAGTATAATTAGGGTGAGTGGAGTTAGTGAATGGCTATTCTAATTTGCATATCTTTTTCTTTTTTTTTTGTTAGCCATACCTCAACCACGTTGCTAGCTTTCTAAAACCTGATAATCTTGCTTTGTGTAGAGTTATTTACGAAGATGACCTTTAGATTTCGGTGCTAAATGAGAGGCCTATGGCTTCTGTTAAGTTTTAAAATTGAAATTGCATGTGAAAAATTTTATATATGATTTCGTTTCTCGATTGTCGAATTGCACTATAGTTTTAAAATTCAAAAGTTATCTTCAGGCCTAGCACACATACACACTGGGAGACTAGCTAGTATGATTTGAGGTGAATTCTTTTTAGTTTAGGATGGAATTTCATGACTTTTGCTGTAGTGTTATTTAGCTTTCTTTGAATTTGTGATTTCTTCCTCTGAGTTTGGATATGTGGGAATGTGATTTGTTTAATTGCTCGAGGGCGAGCAAAAACTAATTATGGGGTATTTGATAACTTCGATTTATTGTTTATTTACAATATATTTTTATCTATGTTTATGTCTCGTTTTGCATGTTTTGAGTGTTAAAAATCCCTTTTTATACCAAATATAATTGTATTAAGATTTGTGAAATTTTTGTGTGTTTAATGGTGCAATGTTAACTTTTGTGCAAAAAAATTGACATGCACTCGGCTGAGACCATTTATCTCAACCGTGTGCCTTGCAGATTCACAAAATGTGCCATTTCACTAAGGGACTCGGTTGAGACCAAATGTCTCCATCGTGTCCAGTGCAGAGTTCGAAGATGATTTGGTCTAAAAGGGTATGCACGACTAAGACTAAAGTGTCTCAACTGTGTGCTGATGCTACAATACTCTTTTAACCAATTGGACTTGACTGAGATCATTTCTCTCATTGTGTTCCTTTGTATACTAGTATAAAAGCTACATTTTGTCTAGATTTAGAGGAGATCTTTTGAGGTTTTTGAAGTTTAGATTTTTCTATGAGTTTTGGCTCGTAGTCTCTCATACTTTTAGGGTTTTATATTTAAAGTACATAGTTTTACTTATAAGAATTACATTTTCAATATAGTTGATACCAAAAACACAAAAATACATAGTTATAGTTTAGTTTATAGAGAAAAGTTATAGTTTTCAATCAAGTTCAGCTTGAAAAAGAAGAGAATAAGCCTTTGCAACTTCACATCTACATTCCTAAATGGATTTAAGAGTTTCTTTTTTCCTTTTCTTTGTTGATTTTATCATGTTTAGTGAGTAGTTTCATAGTTATTTGGGGATATTTGAATCCCCTAACCATGTAAGATAATGAACTTATTTTCTTATATATATATTTCATATGTTTCTTTTTCCTTGTGCTTATGTCGGTATGGATGTTATTCAAGTATTTATTCTATTAATCTTATTCAAGTTGATGGATTTATTCTTGTTTAATAGTTATATCATGAATGCTCTATTTTTCATAACATGTTCTATAGTTTTAATGGCAATTCATGAATGGGGGCTATTAGATCTAGGGTTTGTGTATTGTAAAGCCAGAAAAGAGAGGAAAATGAATGGGTATTAGGTTGATTGGCTTCAAAATGGGAAACTAATCCATATTTAGGTCTTGGGACCTACACTTATGCTGGCTATTTAGTTAGCTCCGAAATGGAAAGTAGGGTAGTTAGAGTAGTTGGCTTCAAAATAGAAAACTAGAGGTTTAGATGAGTTATCCTTATCTGAAATATATTAATATTATGTTAAAATGAGTCTTGCATTGGGTTGGGGATGATTTTATTCTCGAGCAGTGTTCTAAGTTATTGTTATTTCATACATTTCATAATCTGTTTTTATTGTTCTTGTTTACTCCATACATATACTCAATTTACTTTACTATTAATTGTTAAAATTTTACTGGATACAACACATTTAACAAACAATTGGGATAATCTTTTAACACATAACTCTAATCAATCAATTATTCTCATGCTAGTTTTGTTCCCTAAGGTTCGATATTTATGGATCTGAAAATTATCCCACTATATTATTTGTCGATTCAGTGCACTTGCTGAGTACCGACCAAAATTAAATTATGAAAATATAAATGCAGAATTATATTTTTGTAAAAGAACTTTTTTATTTGGAATCAAGTAATGAATCTATTTCAAAATTTTATTTAAGGGTTTGTAATTTATTACTAATCTTGTTGTACCTCTTTCTATTTCTGAGTTTTTGTTAATACAGAAAGCCACACAACTCCAGGGTGACCTAGATTTTATAATTAGACCTTTTGATTCTAAATCTTGAATCTCTTTTTTATAGTGTTTTTCGAGTTCACGATTCATTTGAATTGGTCTAGCTTTTGTTGGAATTTATTTTTCTACAAAGTCATTTTTGTATGACAAATCTACCGTATGTTGTTTTCTATTCTAGAATACAATTAACAAATCTGAGAAAATTTCTTCTTCAATTAATTTTTGAAAATCATAATTTTTTTCTTTTTAACCAAATCATTTTTCAATTGGTTTTTGGATTTTGAAAAAGGAAACATCTTGTTTGAGAAAATATAAGTGTTTTTGTTTTCCTTAAGTTACAAAATTCAATTCATTTTTGTAAACAAAATAAGTTTTCAAAAGATTTGAATTTCTTGTTCTCAGTTTCTCAATAAAAGGAAAAATAATTTTGCTTCCTTCCATTTTGAAAGAAATACTGTCATAGTTGACAAAATAAGGAGTTATCATATTAATGAATTGAGTCCCTAAAATGACACTATGATTTATATTTTTTAGTAAAACGGATAAAGTTTTGATTGAAATACTTCCATTTTTTATAGAAGCTTTAGTTTTGCTTTTGATATGTATTTTAGAATTGTTAGCTACTATGAACTTTTCGTTTGTTTGTGTTTGCATTCATTTAATTTTTCATTTTATACCCTTTGATCCCGTGGCATCTTTAGTATCAAAGCCTAGGGGGTTGTATCTTTATCAAGTAAGTTATTGATAATTTTAAAAATTAATTATTATTAAAACTTAAAATATTATCTGGGTAAATAATAGTTGTTGGGTAGTAAATCCAATGTCAACCGTTGAGTGATAGGCATTTAGTACAATGAGTCTTTTGCAAGGATATTCAGATAGGAAATAATATTTTTCAAAATCCATTAATTTCCAAAATTATGGATAATTTATTTTGTAGAAATAATATTTTGCAAGTTCTTCTACCAAAAATTCTACAGATCAAAACTCAAAAATTGTTAATAGTGAAAAAATCACCATTGCAGATTTTCAAAAATCAAGTAACAGCTAGAAAATTTCAAATCAAACGAGATCAGATTTATGAAAAGTAGCTTATTTCAAAACATTTTTAAAACTAATATCATAATCAAAATAGAAGAAATAGATGTTTAAAACTGAAAAACTTTCAAAACTATTCACCTTTTTTTTTTTACAAAAACATCAAGACAGGAAAATTTCATACATACAGGTCTTGTCCAGATAGGCATTAAACCATTAACGAGAGAAGGATTAAATACTTCAATCTTTTATGTTTTAAAAGATGCAAGATTTTTAAATTTTCAAGATTTGATAATAAGCTCAGTTGAATCAAGCCTTTGCTAAGGTTCGATTTCATTTAAATGTTATCCCGATTTTTCACTCTCTTTAAAAGATCTAAACAATCTTTGGTTTTACAAATCAAAATTCATAATTACAAAACATTAGAAGTATCTATTCCAATAGCCATCATTTTTAGAGTGCATTATAAAGTTATGTTTTCTGCTTTTACTGCAACAAAAAATATTGATAATAAAAAGGTGAAACCCTATTTTTATAAACAAATATATCAAAGGCTAATATAATAATTTCAAAAATCATACTTTGGAAAGACATAGACCTTCCAGAAAAATGGATTTTAGAAGGTGTTGCAAAACCAAAATTGCCTGAGCAATCAAAACCAAACACCCATTTGAGACAAATAACCCAGTACAATGACGGAAGGGTAAAACTAAGTTTTACAAGAACTTCCAACTGCAGATATTCTGATGTTGGTTCCTCCACAATTATTGTTGATTTGGGGAGAGCCTAAAAATTACTCTCAGTAATCCACCTTCCAAATAAGGCAAAAAAATTTCAAAAACCAATGTTTTCTTGCTCAAGCATTCCAAGTGTTTTTTTTTTCAAAATATTGTTCAAAAAATGTACCTCAGCAAATTTTTACAAAATCTCAAATTTTTGATGAGGAATAACAACATGTTTCACAACCAACTTCACCATCTTTTCTTCAATAACTGAGAATGTTATAAATGAGTTAAATATCATTGAAAAAGAATTTAAAGTTGACAAAGATTTTATGAATGAAGATTTTTATGCATGTCACAATTTAGAAAAAAAAAAAAAGAACTTGGTTTCTTAAAAATTTTCTAAATGAGAGAAAAGAAATACAAAATGATTTTTATAAATTTCTTCTAGAAAACAAAACTCCTATTTTATTCTTTGAATGGTTTGAAATTTATGCATCACAAAAACAAATTCATATCCATTTAAAGAAAATTCAAAATTGTTAACCCTATATATATATATATATATATATATATATATATAACAAAATACATATTGCCAAAATCTCAAATTTATCACCTCTCAACTATTTTTTCTTTTTCTCCATTGGTCATCTTGCCTCGCTCCTTTGTCTCACTTTATCTCCATTCCTATTACCCTTGTAACTTTGACGTCAAAATATTATAGTTTTACTAATAGTTTAGTTGTTTCAATTTTAGTAATTTTTGGATATTGAAAATTTAATCGATATAACCAAAATTCTATTTTAAAACCGAATCAAATATATTAAATTATTTTCAATTTGGCTTTTGGTCCGATTTTTTTTTATTCTAATTGTGACCCAAAATTCAATCCAAGCCTAAAAAAAAAAAAGTAATCCAACTAAAAAATGATGCCCTGAAAAACATAACTCAACCGGCATGAGTTGATGCAAACCCGTCCAATCTGACCCGATTACCAAGTCTAATAATTATATATATTTAATTTTTCAATGGCTAACCAATAATATTTAGCGGTTTATTGATTATCGGTTAACCAATCGTTAACATATTAGACTTAAACCTTAATTTTGAAAAATCAATAATAATGGGCTTGACTTTTGAAATAGGCTGTGGGCATGTTAACCAGTCCACGAACCCCTAATAAACTTGTTACGATTTTACTAAATAAATATTCAAGGCCAAGTGCATCAAATGCACCCTGAAACTTGTAAAAAATAGTATTTCCAGCACTTAAATTTTTAAAAAGCCACATTTAACACCTGTACTCTTTATAGTTGAAATAAATAAATACTTATTGGGACATGAATACTAATTGAGATTTAGCATGTTAAATCATGCACTCTGAGCTCGTGAATCAGTTATTATTTTTGAAAATAAATCATAGAAATGACTTAATAAGATCCCTAACAGTAAAAAATTCAATCTGACAAAAAAATTCCTGATGGGTATAAAACTCAATTGGCTCCCTTTTTTTTTCATCGTTCCGAATTCTATCAATCTCTCTCTTTGGCTATCCTCAAAATAAATAATCCCCTTTGTAAGTGCACCGTTTCATTTGAGATTCAATATGAGTCCAGATAATCCAAGCAAAGGGTTTTATGGCTGCCATGAGTACTGAATGAGAGTCCAAATTTTGATATTTGAATTTAATCTATGGTTTCAAAGGGCATTTGGTTCCTTCTGAAATTGCCAATACCATTTTTCAATTCGTTAAATTTAGTAGAATGGGCAGGACTATTGTTTTCTTTGCATTGAATGGTCCACCTATTGAATCTTTTTTGACACTCACTGGTTTAGGGGGTTAACAAAAAGAATTAGATTACGATGAATTTTTTTACTTAATTTTATTTCATTTAGAATAAAAAAATTAATCCATGTGTCTTCTATATATTTCTTATGACAATATATTTGCTTATGACCATATCAGCTTCGTGTATCCTCAACGTCCCATCATTGATAACATTTCGCAACGTTAAACGTAACTTTATAAAAGTTTAAATGTCTGAAATTACTATATTTTACAAGTTCAATCTGCATTTCATGCATTTAGCCAATATTTAATCAATATAAACATACATAAATAATGCCATTATTTTATCACATGAATAAATAACATACGTTCCAACATGATTAGATTTTAATACACACACAGCACTATGGATTGCAAATAGACGGATTTGAATTGAATCATTAATGAACGAATTATATTTGAACAAATCATAAATAGAACAAAAAATATAGATCATAAATGAATTAATATTCAAATGAATTGGATGAATTTAAATCGATATATGAATTTAATGCAAAATATTATAAAATTTTAATTAATTAATCTGATAATAATAATAATAATATTTAATTGAAAATATAATACGCGATGGATGATAGAATCACTGCCCTTCACCAGCTAGTGCCTCCATTTGGAAAGGTAATTGATAGTTTCTAATTAAGGATTAAGTACAATTAGATGTTGAGGATGTAATAAAATCGAAAAAAAACAACTAACACTCCTTTTTGAGGACAACTTTTACAATTAAAATCCTCTTTTTCCTCTCTCTGTTTAAATAATCAGGGTTTTTATTTATTATTTATTAATTTTAAAAGTATAAAGACAAGAAAATATGACTTTGGTTGTTTGTGGTGTGGCTCTTTTTCAAACTGACACAGCGTCTGTGTTGTTAGAAGCCATAGAGTACATCAGATTCCTTCATAGCCAAATTGAGGTGAAGTTTCGCTTATTTTTGCAAACCATGTAATTCCACTGATGCTCACTCTCTGTTAAAAAGCTTCATTTCTCAGTCTTCTATATTAACGTTCTTTTAGTTAATTATTTATATTTGTGTTGTCACTCACTGATGCCATTGAATATATATACCTGTGTTGTCAGCTAATTATTTGTTTATTTATATTTTTATTTGTCAGCTTTCCACAAGTATTTTTATGTTTTTAAGTTTTTTTCTCTTATTAAATTTTATTGAATCATAGTATAACTGTATCCAAAAGTGGAACTAATATCAGTTGATTAAAACTAACTTCACAGTAAGAGACGAAATCCATTAGGTAATCAAAACTAACTTCACAATGAGAGACGAAACCCATTAGGTATTTTGATTAATGTAGATTTTGAAAAACATCCATTAAATACAAATTCAATTGATTAAAAAGTAAAATAAATCAATTTTGAATTGATCCAATGAGTATTAAATTGAATTAGATTAAAGAATAAAATAGATCATATGTTAACCCAGTGAACATTAAATTGCATTAGATTTAAATTATTTTTTTAGGCAAATTTGGATTGAATTTTAAATTTAAGTCAATTTTGCCATCTCCACACAGCACTATATAAACATTCGTAACTCAACCCATTAGTTATTGACATTTATAACTCAACTCATTATATTTATTACACTTCTTGAATGTTAATTAACAAATAATGTGCCTTACTAAAATTTTATTACAAAAAAATTATGTAACAGAAATCCAGTGAAGTAAAGCTAGTACATTAAAGAGTACATCCTGAAAACCTAGCAGGACAAATTGCCTCACTAGTAGGACAATTCTTAGTTCAATTATAAAAAAAAAAAAAGTACATCGTTTATTTTTTTTCACTCTCGTCATAACATTTGTATATAGATTTGTGCATATAGAATTTTCATATAGTACTATCATAATTCTTTTTCTGAAAATAAACACATGATCCAAATATGTACAATACATATGTTCTAGATGTGTCAACAAACTTAGCCATGCAATGCATGAATTGAAGAAATAACAACCAAGGCCAGTTTTGTAAAATTTCATAGTATTGCTGTACTTTTATTGTAACAGTAATCCTAGTTGAGTGGCCAATTTTGCAAATTATCCCATGCATAAGCATAGCGGGTGAGCAAAAAAAATGTTGACAAGACAAGAACGCAATAAAATTGGGGTTCAAATGAAAAGTTGAATTAGCAAAAGTGTAATGACAATATACATAAGCACAATCCAGTGGTAGGTAAAATAGAAAACAAGAAATTTACATTCGGTGAAGAGTACTCACAAAGTGTTTATTATAAGCTACATTATGTGTAATTTAGGTAATCAAATTCTTATCCGTTTGACATCACCCTCAGGAACACTAAGATCGTTCCCCTTTCCTGAACCACCTGTCTGTCCCTGCATCCCCAAAACTGAATTCATTAACTTTTGATTTTCTTCATTTCCGTTCCTCTTGATTATTAATTATTAAGACCTACTAACTATATACGATAACATATGCTTGACCACAAATCTTAAAGTTGACCATCTATGAGTATCACATTCCTAATGAACTTAGCATAAAATTTCATCTGCCCGGTTGAATTATTGCTTATTCCATTGATTATTGTTATCAACTTTTAAGATTAATTAGTATTTAGCATGAATTAACAATTGCCTACTTATTACGATGCAAAATTTTGAAAGTCACCTAATAACATAAAGTATTATCTTTACTATGATGAACACAATAAATAAAATAAAGGAAGTGGACAAACAAATGAAGAAAAAGAAAAAGAATCTTACAGATTCATCAGGAACAATGGCATATCTCTCTGATGGTGAAACCCAGGTTTTCCCTGCCAAGTGAAGCATAAAACAAAATCCAAAAATATCAGCAAAAATTTTCCTGTCATCATTAGCATAAAAGAAGAATAATGAGGAGACTGCAAACACCTGATGACAGATCAACCATTGAGGTTTCTATCTGCTGGCCACCAGACCCATCAACACTCAGAGCTTCTATTATTGTTGGCACATTCCTTTTGAAAGCCAAACAAGTAGAATCACTTATTTACTCTAAACATGAAAGATTATATAGCAATACTTTGGAGTCACTAAGTTTCTGATTTTATAAAAAATATTGCAACTGAAATATCCTGAAGATTATATGACACAGATGGGGAATACTGGGGCATAATAAGAATATAATTCAAATTAATAAAAGAATCTGGCATGCCGCATGTTGGTCAGTCTAGTAGTCTTGACAGACCCCCCAATTCTATGCAGTTGTGTACAACGATGATTCATGACCAGTCTGAATTACGACAAGACAAATGGCAGTTTGGCAACTTCATGCATGATTTGCTATTTACATCTGGTCAAATATTTTGAAAAGAATTTATCTATTGCATCCACAATAATGTTTATACCTGATGACCAAGATTTGAGATCTCAAAAATAAGTCTAAAGTAATGTGGCATAATAGGATGAAAAGACCCCCCAAATTATATGAAATTCCTTCTCTGGCCTTTCTGATTATGAAAACCTAGAACTCTAAATAAAAGAAAAATCCAGGGACTAGGTTTTGGAAATAGATTTCAGCTATAAAAAATACAACCTAGATAATTCATAACTTCTACAAGTATGATCAGTTCAATGTCTAAAGATTAGTTTCGTTCCAGATGATGCATATGATTGACACGCAGTATGATGAAGAACAGAAATAAAACAATAGCAATAACCAATAGAACAGAGAAATCAAACAAAGAAATGGATGAAAAGGAAGGTGGATTTGATTAATAAAATGACTGTAATTACAAATTACAATCCCACAGGAAGAACAATCTTCCCTCTCCAGGAACTGGAGCCCTGCTAACACAGCAGCTAAAAACAGATGACATTCAAAAGATCCCCTCTCCCCCTCTCTTCCTAGCTTATATAACCAAAACAAAAGAAATGCTGAAATCGTTTTTCTCCCTGGGTGCCAAGCTGGACACTAGGTGCACGCACTCTGCCCTAACCGAATTATTCCAACCAAATTCCCCCACTGTCCTTGCTGTATTTCTGCCTTCTTGACTCCCAACTGCACTCTCTTCTTCTTATGAGCACAAATCTGCAGCTTCCTAGGCCCAAGTGAGTCCGGCCCAACTTGAATAGCAGCTTCTCCATCAATGCCACCCTCTTCAAATAAAGTCTTGTCCTCAAGACTTAGGACAGAGACTGGAGAAGGAAAGGAAATGCAATGGCCTCACCACTCCAGAAGTGAAACCCCAACTTGATTGTGCAAGTTTCAGTAGGTTCATTCAACAAGATTACCTGTAACAAGTTGTTAGATGCAAAGTTAGATGCACCCACAACATAGAGCCGACTTGCCTTGTCATCAGCATGAAGCCACTTTAGTGATGCCATAGGGATTTTGTCCAACTTATATCCCAAATTGAGTTTATTTGTAGGAACATTTTGAATGCCATTGTCTGCTCTTTCAGTTCTTATCATTGGAGTAGCAGGAATGTTCCAAAGGAAAATCTCTCCATTGCTATAACCCTCAACAACTTTACTTCCAAACAACTGGTAGTCAAGAATACTGACTTCAGGCTGATTGGGAGGGCCAATCTGCTGGCGCAGCAAAGAAGATCGGATGGCAATTGTTCCAGCAACCTTGAGTACAGCAACTGAAGCATATGCAAGCCCAACTCTTCCACCAACAAGTTCCCCTAGCGTGGCAGCAAATCGTTTATTTATGGTCGGCAGGCTGTTAGTGTACTTCTCATCCCGAGAAACATCTCCAAATCGGTGGGTCTTCATATCTCTTATTGGAACAATGAGGGCTTGGACACCATGCAACGCAGAATTGCCAATCCACCACTTAATGGCTCCATCATGAGGGGTGTCAATTACAAATTCATCTGTAATTGGGTCGAATTTTGCAATGGTTTGGAGGCTTTGAACATTTGAACCATGGTGTAGCTCTGTCATAGCAAAACATCCTGGATAGTCCAATTTGTCAATACCATCAAAGGATTGATCCCTATGTTTTTTAGTTCCTAAGTTGAACACAAAACCCCCCCAAAGACTATATTGAACTCCAATCTTGATCCCAAGCGACATATCAACACCCCCAGCAGCCTCTGCAATGGCCAAACACTTTTGGTGCTTCTGCATAACAATTGTTAGAAGATCTTCTGGAAGCTCTAAGGACTCTTTAAACTTCTCAAGGATAGGAACAGGTGCCTCAACTAGTTGTACAACCGCATTAAGTAAGCCTTCCTGAGTATGGATGTGTCCATGATCGCTTTTTGCTAATGCTTTAGATTGCTCCAATATGCTTGCCTCTCGATCCTCAATTTCAACACAAATTCCAGTAGTCCTCATTGTACTTGCATAAGAGTGCGGTTTTCAACTCAACAGTAGCTGAAGGAGTATTAAGAAAGCCATAAGATATGTTACCACTTAAAAATCCAGCAAATGTATATGGAACAACTAAATCCCCCTGCAAGAACATAATCCAACCAATTGGCCTACTGGACATGACCTGAGAGTTCCAACGCATGGTAGTTGGCATCTCTTCCGTCCCCATTTCGAGAACAAATGAGCTCGAATTGTCATGAATCTTCTTGATTGCTACCTCCAAAATCCCCTCAGCACATGGAAGATGAATGATTTTAGAAACAGCACCGAGTGAATGGTGAAGAGACCCCCTTGTCTGTTGCCCTGTATCCACGAAAAGCTGGTTCTCTGAGATGCGATCTGATGGTTGCTGCGATCTGGTGGGAGGAAACATTGCGGTGGGCAAGAACAAGCTGCCAAGCTTGTGTGGGCCTTCAACTTGGGTCATTGGGCCAGAGCCCACAACTCTAAATTGCGGTTTGGGTTGACCCGTATCCCTGAGAATAAACGTTCGATCTGGTCGGGAAGCCTGAGATAGCTCAGATCTGCTCCAAACGCCACCTCCTCTCTCTCGACGATTCAGCCGACGCTTGAACTGCTCCCAAGCCATATGAGGGTTGTCTTGGAGTGTGCGAAATCCATGAAAGAGCAGCTCCCGTGACACGCATCGGAGCAATGGCGTGTTTCATCTTTTCCGGCGTCGGATGCACGCTGAAGTATAGCGCCACCTTTGCGTCCCAACTTTGAGGCTTTTCTTCTATGATTTTCGGCACCCGAAACTTGGGTAAGGACATCGAGCCCACCCCAAAAAGGTTAGTTCGAACACAACGATCTAGTTGGGTGAAACTTGGTTGGCTGGATCTGGTATTGGATTGGATGAAAACTCTTCTAGGTGTCTCATGGTCAGAGTCGGGTTCAATGTTGCAGTATTGATCTTCTGTTTCTTTTGCTTTGGCTTGTTTTTCGATTTTTTCCTGGAACCTGGCATTGGAATAGTAAAACGTTCTGACCGGAGATTCATTGTTTAAGACGAGTTCTTCACGACGTGGTGTTTCTGAATCAGCGGCAACCTGGAAATCCATAGTCTGAGTCGTCAACAACATCTCTTCCTATCTTCTTCCTCTGGTTCTTCCACCATCGTGCCTTCATCGGTCTGTTTTTCGGTTTGTGTTTGGGACTTGTTTGTTTCGTCGCTCAGCTCGGTTTTGTTGTTAGATTGCTGATCTTCTTCTTCCACAAATTTCTTGGGCTGGGTATTCATGCGCCTAAAGTAATCTGTAGCAGATTTATGAAGTGCATCAATGGTCCTCTGACAGGCTGCTATTGAATCTCGAAGTTCAATTAAGCTTGTTTGGATTGGATGATTCATCTTCGATTAATTTTGTATGTGAGGGATAGATCGGTTTCCCACAGCTTCTCCATCACAGTATTGCCAGGACCACTAATAGACAGCCATACTGATGCCTGGTATACTAGTGTACTGAATAAGATTTTCATCAACTAAATGCACAGAACTCCATGGTGCTTTGGGAGTTGCTGAAAATTTCAGTGCTCCAAAAGCAACGGCAGACAAAGAATAAAATAAAAGAATATTAACCCACTTAATGTTGACATAAATATGGCCCACGCTTGTTAGGCATGGAAGTTTAAAATACTCAAAAAGTCACCAAAGCAAACTGGGGTATTTGTAAACATCAAGTTGCAATTTGATTCTCAAATTCTGCATTATTCAAAGAGAATAACCGCTAGAGTGTCAGATTGGAGGATCCCAAGGTTAATTTCACCAATATTCACTTACAAAAAAAATATTTGGAACCATCTAGGGTGTTAGATTGGAGGATCCCAAGGGTTTGTAACCATCTTTACTTTTTTTTTTCAAGAAAACTAAATCCTCCTCCCTTATCTTTGCTGATCAAAATTATTTTCAAATAATACTTCTAAGTCCTGATGCAAAATCCTTGTCCATATTAGGCTTTTGGTAGCTGAGCCAAATATATATTTGGAAGAAAGTGAGGTTGACCCTACAGGTGCTCAATGTTACTTCTATTTCAAATTTATAACTAAGCTCTTGTACTTCTTGAGTCAACCCACGAAAAAGCATCAGAAAATTAAATCCTCTTTATAAATTTCTTTTCCTTACGTTCTAAGTGACAACCTTAGTCTGCATCCAGTCTCCGCGAATTTACTTCAAACCTAGTGGACCAACATAACCGTGCTAAGACAAAGGTTCAACAGCCCATAGTTGCTGCATCAGTTCTCTCTCTCTCTCTCTTGCTGCATCAGCTCTCTCATGTCCACAGAGCAAACATACAACTTGCTTTTGTGCAAAAGGGAAAGAAACAGAGAAATAAGCAACAGATGTTCAACCAATAAAAAGCAAATGGACCTAATTCTGAACATACTCCTGCTTTTCCTTAAAAGGACAAAAAGAAGAAAAGGCATGATGTTCAAATGATAAAAAGCAAACCTAATTCCACTGTACTAAGACCTTTCAACAACCTATAATAGCTGCAGCATTCCCCACAGACCTCTATTTCTCTATCTCTCATGCCTGCAGGTCAAACATCCATCTTGCTTTTGTCCGATAGGGAAAGAGAGAAAGAAAAGAGCAACAGATAACCTAATTCCAGCATAAAATCCACAAAACATATGTTTGAACTGAAAGCATAACAAAAACATAGAAGGATGAAGACAGAAAGGAATTAGAACAGATGATTATATGCTAGATTTGTTAAAGATCATTTTGCTAACACTATTTGGCGAGCTATTAAAAACAATCCTAACAAGGATGGAAAGGGATAGCTAGCCCTAGCTTGCACCCAAGTAGCTTAGTCCTGTCTTATCATTTATTCAACATGTTCCGAAGTTAGAAACCAATATAACCAATGAACAAAGAGATGTCAGTTGCATTGGAATAATAATACCATCAAAATACAGGGGGAAAAAAGTCTTAAAGCTAAGGCAGAACACGTAAGTCACTCGAAGTTAGGAGAGAGGAGATAAAAGTAAAGTCAAGTACTACTACAGTTGCTCTATTTAAAGAAAAATTCACACATAAAGCAAGGCAGGAAAAACAAGCTCAATATAACCAGAATGTGAGAACTGAAGGTTGTAAATTATGAGATATTACAGAGCACAACAAGAAAAGTTTAAGCATAGGGAACCTAAGAAGAGTGCATTTGAATGGTAATGAATATCTAAGGTAGCAAGGGAACACAAAACAGAGCATAAACTTTTAGTAACAAGAGTGATTCTGATGGACATAACTCAGCAAAATGAAGAAAGGTTTATGGGAATCATCATCATATACTAAAGCTAAAAGGTTATGCAAGTTTTCGAATATGTTCAAATGAAAGAACACAGGGAAACATGAGATATTTTCACACAATTTTCAGAAATGGCAACTAGGAATGCTGGTCTATGTGCGAACTTTGATGCAGCATAGCCTAATAATGATCAACAGATTGAGGCATAGTTATTAAGGATTTTGCGAGAATTTAGTTTCAGGCTTTCTCATATTCAATTATCATTTGCAGAGGCAGTCTCTAGTTTTTTTTTTTTTTTTAAAAGATAAAATAAAATTCACAGAATATGAGATATTTTGATTTTTAAAATCAGTTATGATTATAACTGATAAAACAATGTTTTCTTCTCAGATGGTCAAGTCTCCAAGTAATATTCTCAGACTTATTAAACTAACCTTCTACTGTTATTTGCTTATCAATCTTTAAGACTATTAACCCCACAATTGCGCTCAAAAAAAAAAAAAAAAAAAAAACAAACAAACAAAAAATGAATGACCCAGAGGATGAAAGGAACTTCACTCAGAAGAGAAAAATACAGAGATGGGTAATAATGCAGTCTATGCCATTACCGGTCTAGAGACGCTCCATGACCAAGTTGCCCATTGGTGCCTCTTCCCCAAGAAAATACATTTTGCCTCTCTGTAACAGCAAGTGTGTGCCTCCAGCCACATGCAATCTGAATCACTTTCTGCTGAGAGCAAATAAGTATTCACAAAAACTGAACAGACAAAAAGGACAAACCTGTTGAACAAGAAATTTGAAGGAAGGAAATCAGGTAAATTTCATGTCCTCCAACTATGCACCAATGCACTAAACTGTTCCTTGACTTTTGATTTGTAACTAAGAACCATCCAACTTGGCACTATGTAACAAGAATGTCATGTGACCAGTTGTAGCAGGTTACCTGCTGCCATGGATATCCACATGGATTTTAGAACTCCTTTTTCTCCCCGTGCCCTCTACCCTTTCTCTTTTCGCCTCCTCTCTTGCTATCATCAGGCTTCTCATTGTCTGCTAATAACAAATCCATGCCCCAACAACGACACGAGCCCCATCCTGCACATAACCCTTCTCCATTCCCATCTTCACCAGAACCTGACCTCATTCATGACCTCCTCCATTCAACCACCCATTACCACCAAATGTTTTAGTTTGCTTATTATCCTTCACCACCAATAACTCAATTCACAAGCCAAATCTGCAATCTCAACTCCATACCATCCAATACTATAATTAATGATGCCCTCCATAATCTAATGGTATTAACAGCCCCAGTAACTTCACTATTACCATCAGGCTCCACTATTACCAGACTCAGCAGACAAGCTCCATAGCTACATATCAAATCAGTAACTTCTATGAAAAATAGACAAAATTCATATTGCAAACCACTGATTTCTCAGAATTTCTAGAAGCTGTGGTCCTTTCACTGATAGCTTTGTATCAGATAGCAAAATATCAATTGAAATCCTTTAAAGCATCACTAGCAATTATCCCAATTTCCTATTAGCTTTGATTCTTTCCCTGATGGGTTTGTTTCTGGGACAGTTGTTGCTTATTGTTTGATTTTGATTTTTCTTTTCAAAAAGGAGAGTTCTTGAAATTGAAGAATATGCTCTGCTTCATTTACTGTGGGTGCTTTCTTTCATTGTGGTGAGAAGAGAAGAAAGAAAGAATGAGAAGATTCTTACCAAACAAAAATGATGGATGTGGAGAAGGGTACTTGCATTTCATCAGTTATAATAAGATATTCGTTGCAGCGGCAGCGGTGGTAGACAATGGAGGTGGAGGAAGAGGAGATATGTAATCAGTTGAGACTTAAGGCTGTGATATGGAGACACAGTGTTCTTGGATCTGATTGATTCTTCAATTTACGGATTGGGCTGATAACCTCAAGCAAGGCACATGGTTTTTAGATAATTGAGTCCAGATGGTGCAATAATGGAGATTAGCAGAGTTGTGATTGTTGCTGGTCCAAAAGATGAAGGTTTGGACTATCTTCTATGAGAGAAGAGGGAGGAAGAAGGCAGTAAAGAGAGAGACAGAGGAAGGGGGGAAGAAGAGCAGGGAGAAAAGCGGTCAATGGCCACATAAGCAGGTGATGGGCTCCAACCTAGAGGAGCCAGTCATGATGGTACTGTTACATGATGCTAAGTTGTATGGTTTTCAAGTTACAAATCAATATTAGGAGACAGTTAAATGCATTACTGCATATTTCAGGGGAGACAGATGAAACTGACCTGAAGAAAATCCCTAAAGAATTTATTATTAATGTCAAGTTTATTTAATTCTGAGCAATAGTAACAAGAATATGCCTGCTCATGGGGAAATTGAACTTGCTTAGGAGAACAATGGTCCACATTGTCACCAACTCCAACCTGCCCAAACTGAATATAAACAAAATACAGCTGACAGTTAGAGGTAACTTTATCAAAGATACTATATTGATAGAGATAAATATTAAACTAATTAAGCCAACAAGGAAAAGATACAAGAAGTAGAGGGAAAGAGCATATTAATTTGAGATGGATAACATTTTTCCATGATCAAAAGTGGTATTATTTTGCCCTTTTACACTTTATCCTTTTGAATTCCCATGGGCACCTCATGTTTCAATAGGAATGAGAAGGGCATCTCATTTTTTTAAATGAATCTGCCCATGTTTCAACAAGCCAAACAACAAAAGACTAGAAATGCCACAGAACAGTGAATTTGAAAGTAAACAACTGAAGACTCTTCAAACCTTGTTCCATCCCCATCCATAAAGTTTTCCATCAGATGTGACTGCCATAGTATGTCTCCAACCGCCTGATATCTACAGAAAGAATTATAAACAAATCGAATTACAGAAGTGATGATTCCAGCTGCCATCTTTACTAATCAGCACAAACACATAAAATATCCATTATGAGAAAAAACATAAATAAAGGCCACAATGAAAAGAGGACAAACTCAATATAACGATAAGGAAGCCCCTTTGCAACCTGAAGGCCATGGATTAAAGTCATCAAAAATGCTCCAATGGGAAAGTGACAAAAAAATGAAAAAAAGCAATGTAAAAGCTACATATAATAAAGACCATCTCCAACCTTCACAACATAATAAGCCAGGTACACTAGATATGTTTCTTCAAAGTTGCTATGTGTGAATGCAAAGAAAATGAGAAGAATTATTCGTATCTTTCTATTAGAATGATACAGGTGTTTATCTAAGAAAAAATAAGGAAAAATAATTCCTATGATTATGCCATATTCCCTATGACTGCTATTTACAACAGCTACATTCTGTAACACACTCTCTCAAGTTGGAGCATAGATATTGATCATGTCCGGCTTGTTACAAATATAATTAATCCAATTCTCAAGTAATGCTTTAGCGAACACATCAGCTAACTGGCTCCTTGTTCTGACATGTGGCGCTGAGATTGATCCATCTTCTAACTTTTTTCAAGTAAAATAATAGTCAATTTCTAAATGCTTGGTTCTCTCATGAAAAACACGATTGTTTGCAACATAAATAGATGTTACGTTATCACCACAAGTTCATTGGTTTAGATTGAATAAATCAAATCTCACCAAGTAAATGACATGGCCATATAAGTTCACAAGTAGTTTGGCTATAGCCCTATATTCGGATTCTGCACTTGATCGAGATACAACACTCTGTTTCTTACTCTTCTAAGAAATAAGATTGCCTCCAACAAAAACACAATAATTTATGGTATAGCACATGCCTGAAAGATTTCCTGCATAGCATCTTTTAAACCTTCTATAGAGTGGTGACCATGATTTTGACATAAGAAGTCATGTCTTGGTGCCCCTTTTAAATATCCCAAAAAATGAATAATAGCATCCCAATACGAGATTCTAAAAGATGACATGAACTGACTTACAACACTTGCTAAAAAGACAATATCAGGACCAGTGATAGTAAGATAGTTCAATTTTCCCACAATTTTCCTACACTTTTCAAGATTCTCAAGAAAATCTCCATCTTCAGCTTTTAACTTCACATTTGGTATCTTAGGTACATCACGTCTTTGCCTCAATAAAACCAGCATCATTTGAAAAATCTAGACAATATTTTCTTTGAGATAAATAGATCTCCTTATGACTGCGAGAAATTTCAATTTCTATGAAATATTTCAATAGTCCTAAATATTTTGTTTGAAAGTGAGTTCCAACAAAGGAAGAAACAGGGTAAGTACATGTGCGCTTACCTCTATGAAGAGCAATAGGAAGGTCGAGACTAACATCAGGTGGTGACGAGGGATCTATAGACAAAGTAGGTGTCGGGTCCATGGCCTGGCTAGTAGGAGGTGCCTCAATAGAATATTGCACATGTCAAGAATACACTTGACAAATAACAGATGAAGAAGGAAGAGAAATTACATGTTAACAGTATAAATAAGAAAATCGTCCCTTGAATTGCTGGATTGCAAAGCAAAAGAAACAAGGGAATCAAAGAAAGGCGTATTCTTGACAAAAGGTAACATCAGTAGAAACCAAATAACGACCTAAAAAAGGAGAGCAACAAATATACTTTTTGTTCACAAGAATATCCCAAAAAGACACACTTAAGAGATTTGAGGTCTAGTTTCGAGAACTAAGGTCACATGCCTTGAACAAAGCAAGTATAACCAAAAATTCGAGGAGCAAGACGGAATAATGTAAGGAAAAGAGAAGGGAATATGGAATATGACCATCAAGAACATTATAAGGCATTCGGTTGAGGAAACAGGTATTAGAAACAACATTTACCCAGAAAATTTTTGAGATCTGCATATGAAACATTAATGCCCAGGGAACTTCTAATAAGTGACGGTTTTTTCATTCAGCTACACCATTTGCTTGGGGGTAACAATACATAATGACTGACAAATCATACCATGCTGAGAGAGATAAGTTTGAAAAGTATGGAAAACAAATTTTTTAGGGTTATCACTTCTCAAAATGCAAATTGATTTATTGAATTGAGTTTTAATTTTAACATGAAAGGCACAAAATATAGTAAATAAGTCTGATCGAAATTTCATAAAATAAAACCAAATAACCCAAGAATAATAATTAATAAATGTCACAAAATAACGAAAACCATATTTGGATGAAATAGGACAAAAATCCCATACATCAGTATACACTAAGTAAAAAAAAGACTCAACTCGTTTATTTAATCTAGGAGAATAAGATACTCCATGGTGTTTAGAAAATTGACAGGTTTCACACTTTAAAGCAGATTCTTGTTTAAGATTAGGATAAAACTTTTGTAAAAATATAAGAAAAGGATGACTAAATCAACAATGAAGTTGCAAAAAAAGAAGATAAACTAATGCAAGCAATCGATCGAGGTACTGTTTCAAAAGTCAAATCAAGAGCATACAAGCCATTCTCCAGACACCTTTTACCAAGAATCTAATTCGTCCCAAGATCCTAAAAAAGATAATAATTGAAATAGAAAATAACACAACAATTAAAACTTTTGATAATTTGGTTGACACATAACACCCCATCCGTTTTGGGGTGAAAGGAGGAACTGAATTTGAGTTGACTGCCTTGTAGCTTAAACAATTCGTACAGTACGTTCCAGGTGAAATACAAGTACAAGCAGTGGCAAGGGAGCTCCTGGACCGAGACAAAACCTGGAGGCAACTTAAAAATCATTTACTGCAATCACAGCAACAGATGAAACAAAACGCTGACCAGCATCTTCGAGAGGTCAGTTTGGAGGTAGGAGATTGGCTGTACTCGAAGCTTCGACCCCACCGTCAACAATCCATTACTCGACAAATCTATTCGAAGTTGTCAGCCCATTACCTCAGGCCATATCAAATTGCAGCTAAGGTAAGATCAGTGGCTTATCGCTTACTCCTCCCTGAGTCTTCTAAAATTCACCTCGTCTTTCATGTCTCCCTGCTTAAGAAGGCTATTAGAATCCGATCCAATTCCAGCAAACTGCCGCTTGAATTAGAAATAGAAAATGTTGATGGTCCTGTTCAGGAGAAGGTGTTAGCCATCCGAGTTATCCAAAGAAAAGGGGGAAAGTGTGTCCCAATGGCTGTTGCAATGGTAATCAAAGAGCATCGACGAAGCAACCTAGGAAGTTTTGTTATGAAGAGTGAGTACCCCCAGCTAAGTCTTGAGGACAAGACTTTAATTCAGGATGGCGGCATTGATATAGAGGCTACTACACGAGCAAGGCCCCTGGATCCAAATGCAGTTGGGCCAAGACAGCTGCAAGTGTATACTCGCAAGAAGAAACAGCAAATACAACAGGGGTTAAGGATACAACAATGCAGTAGGGGTATTGAGCGGATTTAGTTAGACATTGTCTTTTTGGTTAGGAAATTTGGTTAAGGGCAGGAGAAAGAAATTATTTACACTTAGTGCCTAACTGGACATTAGGGAGAAAAGATTTTCACTTTTCATTTTGTTATTTTAGCTTGAGGAACGGGGAAGGGAATTTTTCATCTTTTGATCATTTGTTTCTTGCTGCTGTTGAGCAGGGCTCTTTCATTGGAGAGGGAAGTTATCTTCCTGGGAATTGTAATCCAGTTTTCCAATTTTTTTATCAATGAAGTTGTCTCTTCCCTCTAATTTTTTTGCTTGATTTACGGTTTGATTGATTGATTGATTTCTTGGATTTATTCTCTAACATACTCATCCGTTGAAATTGTGATAGAAGGTGAGGATGACTGAGGAAGCGATAAGATGCCATCCTGAGTAGCTATATGTGCAAGTAATCCGTTACTATTCTGACCTGAGTTCTTAGGAAGCTTACCATGCAATTTCCAACATTTCTTCTTGATATGCCCCTCAACTCCAAAATAATGACAAGTACAAGAGTTACTATTGTTCCCCGCAACAGAACCACTACTATTTTTGCCTTTGCCACCACGATTATCATTTGAAGTGCTACTAGCCAATGCCACTGTGTCATTTGGGCACCACACTAGAAGTCATATCACCAAATTTACAAGCTCGAAGCAAACAGGCATATACTTTTGTACAGGAAGTGTCTCACTAGCTAACAATTGTGTGCATGCCACATCATATTCAGAACCCAACCCTGCTAAGAAACATTGTACCACAATCTGTTTCTCTTGTTCTTACATTTGTTGTATGTCAGCAACAATAGGAAACATAGCTTGCTTTTCTTCAAAGGCTTTTTTCAATTCAAATATAATACTAAAATAGGGAACGACCTTTTAGTTCTGCTCGATAAATCTTTAATAGTAAGTCATGAACATAAGACATCTTGTTTCCAAGCATACAGAAATTCCAAATATTCCCATAGTTCTTTTACACTATTACAATGATTCATAACATCATCAATACTTAGATCTAGAATATTCTGAATTTGATTCAATAATTTATAATCCTCATTAACCATTTCTTTTGAGCATTAGCATCAATCTTAGGAGGCAGATTACTAGTTAAATGATCCTCCAAATCTACACTAATCACAAATCTACTAATAGTCCTTTTTCATTGTGCATAATTTTTTATTTCCAGTTAATTTTCTATTAGTAATTTTGGAAGAGTCAAATGTAATTTCGGTAATAGTTTTCTTATCATCACCCATATCACTACCCTCAGCCTTTTAAATCAGTCCCAAATTACAATAGCAACAAATTTGACCGATGGAAAAAAAAAATGAGAGAAAAAGAGAAAGCCAACCTCAAGATAGAGTAGATTTAGATGTAATCACGCCAGACTGCCAGAGAAAATCTCGCCAAAAAATCCCAAGTCCAAGAAGCAAAAAGATAACGGCAAAGAACTGTCAACTTATACCAACACGAATTAGTAGTACCCAAAAGAAACTGACCAGATATTTAGACTGCGAAGGAGGAGACGAAGCCGAAGAAAGAAACCGGTTCGACAGATGGCGGCTCACACACCTTTATGCGCCGGCACGTGGGAATTATGTTTGGGAATGTGGTGGCGTGAGTCATGCAGGAAATTCAGCTACCGAATTTCACAGGATGATAGATTAGCACTGATATAACTTTGTGATGAAGGAGGTGAAACAAAAAGAACTCTAAAAATGTCACCCACAAATAAAGCACTGCCTTACCATGTGAATGCAGAGAAAATGAGAAGAATTATTCTTATCTTTCTATTAGAATGATACAAGTATTTATCTAAAAACAAATAAGCTAAACTAGGAAAACAATTCCTATGATTATGCTATAATCCCTATGACTATTTACATTAGTTGTACAATCTGTAACAACTATTTACATAAGCTATATTCTGTAACATTATGAAAAGGAGAGCACTTCCTAGCAGAAAAATGCAAAATAAAATTAAGAAATGGAAGTTTAGGAATCCAGGAAACAATTTTAAGGATAATATATACAAAGAAGTTGCACAATCTAAGACCAATTACAATGTCCAACTTAAACAAAACCCTTCCATTACTCAATTCCTTTTTTATGGCACAATAAGTGAGGAATAAAAGTAGATTGCAGGACAAAATTTCCAAACATTCAAGCAAGTACATGACACAATTGGACAGAACTTCGCAGCAGGAAAGTAGTTGATTCACTATATGAATATTTATTTGAATAATTTTAAGAAACCAAAATCAAGCCCCTAATCTTCTATTTGGTATCACAGGACAAAATTTCCAAACATTCAAGCAAGTACATGACACAATTGGATAGAACTTTGAAGCAGGAAAGTAGTTGATTCCCTATATGAATATTTATTTGAATAATTTTAAGGAAGAAACCATCATCAAGCCCCTAATCTTCTATTTGGTATAATTGGCCCCATGTTCTTTTATATCATGTTCATGAACCCCTTACCTAACAGACTAAACTGAAATTGTGATTTACTTCCATGACAAGTGCATGATGAGTAGTGAAGAAATCAATCATGTTTTTGGACAGAACTTCTTCATATATTTATTCAACCTACCTAAAATCCTTTCTGCAGATTTCTTTTTTCCATCTCTTTAGTTCTGTTCATTGCTAGTAAATTACTGTGTTGGTCAGCATCTCTTTAGTTGAATGACTTTTTCAGAAATACTATATTCATATATGCATATCGATCGAATGGAGAAGAAGCTCAATTGAAATTAGCTTGCAGTCTTGGATCTGCATCCATATCCCTCCCCATGATCAAAAAGCTCTTGGGGTAGGCATGAACGTTGCTCGCTTTAACTTTTCTCATGATCAAATGAGTACTACCAGGAAATAGTAGATAATCATAGGGATGTGATCAAGCATGACAAGAGTTAAAACAAGAATTATAAAATAATAATTCTGGAACAAGTTCCAGCCACAACTCAGAGTTTTAGTAAAATCTATAAGTGAATTCTCTCAAGCAAAATCTGCAGTAGAATTGTTCTTAATCAAGCCTGAAACTACAGACAAAGTAACCCTTATATAACTTCAAAGAATCCAATCCAATTACGAATTGAGAAAACTAAAAAGAAAGCAATTAGATTCTTTGGAGTCTATAAAAGGGTTACTTTGTTTCTTTGTAATATCAGACTTGATTAATAAAAAATTCTAATACATAGTGCTAAAATTCTCGAGTTCTAGACCCTATAAAATTCAGACTTTGTTTAAGAATTGTTGTGTTTAAAGATCCTTGTTTTAACACTTCTCACGTTGTGTCAAGCTGCCACGGTTAAAAATTGGTATTCTTTGTATTGCCACACTCAACAGCAAGGCATGTCATTTCTTTCTTATATGACTCCTACTTTTGGGATCTTGTATCTAGGTGTGCTTTGTCAATGAAAATTCATCAATAAAGCTTGTCTGTTATATGTTCTACATAGACTTTGCCCATATCGATTTTGCTATGTCTCACCTGGGCATGTGTGCATGTGCTTCTAATTTCTGCAACTGTATATTTCTTGTTTTGGTTTATTTGGATAGTTGAATAGAATTGAATATATTAAAGGAGTTTTAAAGCAAGAGAAATAGGACAAGAAAACAGTTTCATTTTGTAAGATATTGAAACTTGATTGATATGTATATTACTACAATTGCCAATGGAAGGAGAAAGATGTCACCTGAGATATAAAACTACCATGCAGCGCTTCCAGCTGATGAGGGATGAGGTGATCTTCAAAGTCCCCAAGTCCTAATTGACCATATTTACTCCATCCATAAGTGAATAATGCACCAGAAGAGGAAACAGATATAGTATGCCGCCATCCGCAAGCAACCATGACCATCTTCTCTCCCTGCAAACCTCATTATAATAACATCAACATATCTTTAGAAGAAACAGAAGAAAATATACGGAAAATGAAAAAATATTGAAAATTAGGGGAAGCAATTAAATAGCATGTTTGAACACCTCTTCAAATGTTACTTTTTAGCGTCATTTCACAATAACATCAACATGACCACTAAAGCAACTAATAAAACAGAACCTTCATTATTCACCAAACTCTTGGTAAAGTAGAGCACTCTATCACTTACCACATTGATTAACAAAGCCACAAGTTTAGCTTCTTTGCTCCACCAATATTTTCTTTTTATCTCAGTTAGAAGAGGCATATCCACTATCAAAATTTAGCAAGTAAATGGGTAAAATGCCCATGTTCTAGTTATCAATCATGATGGTTAAAGTTTACATGCTGCATAGTTTAGAACGTTTAGCTAAGAAGACTAATTTGTAACAGAATCCTCAGTGGAAATTGCATATTTTAAGAATTCCGCAACATGAAGACAATCTAGCAGAGTCCATGTCTGCCTTTTGCAAAGATTTTTCACCTTTCCTTCTTTTAATTGATGGAGTGAAAACCAAACCATTCGAAGGAAGCCATGTCCTTGAGCACTTCCTATTTGTCAATTAACAGTGCTGCAAACTAAACAGAAGGCGTCATCAGAATCCTATAGAGTCCAATTTCCTCCCATATCTGATTTATTTATACCCCAAGAACACGGGTTGGGGGCAACTACCACAGAATAGATTATGAATATTTATATTTTGTGGGACACAAATTTTGTGGGACACAACTTAGTCAGCATCCTCTTCTGCAAAGTTATCTTTGCAGCTAGGCCAGAAATTGGAAATAACATGGCCATGTAATTTGCATGAAGTTCTATAGATGTTCTTTATGAACTAGACAAGCATACTTAAAGAATTCTTTTGGGTTAACAAAGAAGCATTCCAACAATCAAGGTTTAATACAAGAAGAAATTAATCTCTTAGGGCTGGAAAAGGAAGAATAGTAAAGGAAGGAATGACGCTTCAGATTTGGCAAAAGTTTAGATGATAAACTGCAGCACAACCTGCCTTAAGACTGCACATAAACAATAATTAAGAGAGATAAAAAGCTTAATCACAGTGGTGCTTCTAAGCAGATGCTTCAAACGGAATTAAGTGTTGCTCTAACATTGCTCTTACCTAGGGAAGAGCAGCTAAACTTGCCAATGATGAAAATTTAAGAACGCATAAATTTAAGGGAAAACAAGTTAAGAACATAAACTAACAATAAATGGATAGTTTCTCAGAACTCTGTAGTCCTAGATGGTTATGATTTAGTCCATCTGGTTTAAGAAATAAACTATACCAGAATTTTGACATACATGAGGAAGAGAAACTTTCCCAGGCACCAAGCGATCCTTCCTGTCACCCAGGCCCAAATTCCCATAACGGCCCCAGCCCCATCCATAGAGCTCTCCGTCTTCTGTGACAGCTGCAGTATGTTCAGCACCAGCGGCTACCATTTTAATTGGGACACCCTGCAAGAAAATCAAGCTTAAGTGCATCTAGAACACAAGTTTTTTTAAAAAAAAAAAACACAGAAGTTTACTAACTCTCAGCTATTAATAGAGAAACTTACAATATCTTTTTTCTGATTATTAATGTTGTTTTCATTTTTTACTATGACTGATTCTCATGAGGTAATCATCAGCAAGGCATGCTTCAGGCTACAACAGTAATTTTAATAAGATGCACCATCACTCTTCTTCTTTTTCCATAGTTAAACCACACACAAAAACAAAATAGAAAATTATAGATTGTGACAAAAGTAGATTGATAGGCCTCCTGAACTTTGCATTTATCCTCCTGTAAGTCCTAGCAAGTAATAATATTCATGCTGTCATCTTTTTCACATGCTTATAAAAATTCCTAAAGCAGCCTAAGGATCAACATCGTTCTAATAAATAATAATGAATAGTCTAACATTCCCCATTAATGTGGACATAAAAACTAGTTAAACAAGACAAAGCCCCTGCTAACATGCTTAAAAAGGATGGATTTCCATTGTGGTTCAGAATGCAGTTTGTGGATTTCTAAATATTAATAGTACAACAAAACCTAAAAAGCCAAAGGTCTCTTAAAACAACTTAATAAGCAAGGAGCACCTGGAAAGCTTGAATTTTCTGAGGTACAAGAGAGTCTTCAGTAGTGCCAAGACCAAGCTGGCCATTTTGATTCCGCCCCCAACTTCAAGGAAACAGAAGATAAATCAAAAAAATAATACAGGCCCACAACACATAACTTAGCTTCACAAGCTCAGAAGTGAAATTGAACAGCTTTCTTCTACAAATTTAGGTGATGCATATTGTAGATTATAGAAAAGATTGACCTCATTAGCAGTTGGAGAAAAACAAAATTGACATGAAAGGAACGTATTATGCACTGTTTCAAATATATCAGTTATGTGTCTCTTTCGACATAACATTGGTGGGTATTTTCATTGAGTACCCTATGCCATTCCATAATCTGCCAATTCCATATCACTAAACTATCATATGAGGTTGAAGGGTGACTGGCCTGCTTGGGCATTTCTAGAATCTAGGTGGTCCTCAAAGGTCATAAACTCTCTCATTCAGTTTTGTCTTGTGGCCCCCGGTTTGAACTTGTTTTAGATGCCACTGATAGTGGCAAATAACGTTGATAAGGTGATGAATTTGTTTAGTCCCAGAGGAGTTCATGTCTTGCATTAAGAAAAACTAACGTGCCTCAAGGGAAATAATATGACTCTTAAAATAAAAATTTGTGCCTCTACTATAAAAGTTTTTAAGGTATATATGAATTATAGAAGAATAGATTCAGTGCTACAGCAGAATCAATGCAGCCAATGATAGTTCATGGGAATCCAAATCTCAAGGCAGCTATTTGGTTGGTGAACATCTTCCATGCATCTCTTGCATCATTACTACAAAGGTTTTACTTTGCATAATGCTCATGTTTTGCCTTTCCGTGCTTGTAGCATATACATTCTCCTAGAACTTCACCTTTGTTAGTAACTTCAAATGGTAGTAAAATGATGGAATTACCTTAGTTGCTTCTTTTATTGGGCTCTCTTACATTGTTCGAGGTATATAAAAATATTTTGGTCTTTGGATTTCTCTAGTATATTTTCTTAATCGTTTGATTGAATATGCTATACAAATAAATTTTTTACCTCTTCTTTTAGTCTGTGCTTCAGAAGGAGCATGCATACAAGAATGAAGTTTGAGCTTGATACAAATGTCCCATTCCCATCTCATTTCTCTATAGTGAAATTATCCTTTATCTAAGCTAATTGAACTTTGAAAGTTAATGTACTATTGAAGGTGAGGACCTTTATTTGGTTTATACTTCTCCACAGGACAAATAAATTAAATAATATCTAAAAAGGATGTTCTGATTGGTAATTCCCTGTGAGACTCAATCTCTGTTAATTTTTTATTACAAGTGATTATAGGCAGCATGACAACATCCTTTTGGTATTTTTTTATGAAAATTTGCTATGTTTTTATTCTCTAGAAAGATTTTTGGGTAACATCAACAGGGTTTGGCAGCCACATAGTTTTAAACGTCATTTAAAATGTGGCTGGCTACAAGAAAGGAGAGGGTATTTTGTTCAGAAACCGAAAAACTGATAAGTAGGAGGGGGAGTGAATAAAAATCTTTAAAAGACAACAAAGTCCTCAGCTTTAGTTTTAAGTAAATAAAACTAGGGATAAAAAAAGATGCAATAAAAAACGATTTTTTCATCTGTAAGGTGAAATATTTACACCCCCCAAATTCAGATGTGATAAATTTTATCTTATATGGGAGCAATGGAAGGGAAAGGATAACATCCTTTCTGCTTTCCCTTCAAAAGAAAAAACTGAAATTTCTCTCCCTCCCCCCTCATTTGCCATCTCTATCAGGGATAGTTTTATTATATAGCAGAACCATTTTTAACAATAAGCTGTTGCCTCCAAATCATTAATAAGATAAGATAGAGTTCATGCCTTAACTCTGGGTAAAGGCTTTTACATCAATATCCTTGTGTATATTAACCAATTTGGAGGGTTCTACTTTTTCAGTCTTAGCTGTTTCTCACAGGATTTGGGCAGAAAGTCATCCTCCAGGTTGTTTGTTCTTATTGTACTTTGACTAAAGAAACAACTGAAAAAGCAAGACAGAAAAGGCAACTGGTAGGACAGTAAAGGCAACAACTGGAAATTGAGACTATCTTCCTAATGAGAATATATTTTGAGTTCAAGTTACACTTGATAATACTACATTAAAGAACTTTACCTCAACATGCAATTCGTGCAGCAGCTAGATGTCAAACAAACCTACCTACAGTGACCTGGGTAATGAAAGTGAACATCAGTCAAATACTAACCTCTGCACCTGGCCTTCCATTGTCACTGCCAAGCAATGGCTGTCCCCACAAGCAATCTGCTTTATTTTTAGGCCATGTAATGATCTAATTGGCTGAGGAGTGAATAGATCACTTGAATTTCCATGACCCAACCTCCCAAAATCTCCCCTGCATAAAATTATTATGACATATACTATCTGTATGTGATTGTATAAAATAAACAAACAAAAAGCCATATTACAGCTATTTCACAAAAAATGCAAACTTCCAAGGATTTTCAAAATTCCTAATTTCAAAAATAACTTTCCAAGAATAACAGAAACTGATATACACAGTTTATCACTATATTCGATAAAGTTTCAACATAGTTGGATTTCAGGTTAATTACATCCATGGTCATAAAAGTTGCAAGGTTTTAACTCTATGCACAAATTTTTTTTTTTTTTGGTAACCATAAAATAACAAAACTTTAAAAATATATCTCACATGGTCAAAGTGGCTGGATCATACTCTAATTCAGGCACTGGACTCTTACACGCCAGTCCCAGCTCAGCCTGCATCATGTGTATTAGGTCACATGGATCCAGGTCACCATTCCACTTGAAAAGAAAAAAAAAACTTTGGATGACAATGCTGGACTGTGATGGAATGAAAATGCAAGCTCATCATTGTTTCATACATGGTGATGTGGCATCCACAGACAAATACACATTATGTGAGCTGAGCTGGTGCCAAAGTGTAAGAGTCCAGCACCTGAACTAGTAGGGTCCGGCCATTTTCACCATGTGATATATATCTTTAAAGTTTTTATTATCGTTATAAAAAAAAATTATGACCATGACATTAAAACCTTGAAACTTTTATGACTATGGATGTAATTAACTCTTGGATTTCATGAAACTTGTTAACATCATCCAATAACCCTACAACCAAGCTATTTTTGTATACCCGGTCAATTAGCTTTTAAACAAATATCTACATCGTCCAGGTCCACTTTCTAGCTACATTAGAATCTACAAACAAAAGTCAACAGAAGGAGCATTCATAAGAAATTAACTATAGATTAGAAGCTTAAAAGAAGAAAATAAATGATAGAGGACAAACCATCCCCAACTATAAGCATCTGTATGTGACTCAGAATATGCAATTGTATGGTCAGCACCACAGGTAACAGATACAATTTCAAACCCATCCAATGTACTCAATTGGGTTGGAGACGGTCGATCCTCAGCATCACCATGGCCTAACTGCCCATCCTCTCCACGTCCCCAAGAGCAAACAATGTTTCCAGCTACAGATTATAAAGAAATTGACTTTTGTTAACCAACATAACAAAAAACTGAAGGACTCACAAGTTAAAAGAATCCACAATCAAAAGGAGAAAGAAGAATATTAACAAGATATATTTTCAGAGGAACACTTGCAAAATAAATCACACATAAAGACTTTGACAGCTAGTAGGTTTAGATGTATTTTAAGACCAACCAAAACAATTCATTAGGTTTTCCAACTGAACTTCATTTTTCAAATATTTACACTTATGGGTTTGTGTGTATAGAAATAACAGTTTAGTTGGTTGTCACTTTAATTTGCACTTTCAGTCAAGCATAAACTCAAGTGCTGTATGTAACAATCTAAGAGCAGGGATTTAATAAAGGATAGGTTCAATTAAATCTAATTCAAGTTCGACGCTGAATTTGAACTTAAAATCCAGTACAATAATTGTTAAAGAGTCAACTTGTTTCATTTCAATTCCACTTAAGCTTGTTCACAAGCCTAACTTTTACATGCTTATTTGGTTCTATAATTGGTTTTTGGTGGTCAACAACTAGCAGCCAGCTGTTTGCATCCACGTCTATGATTAATTGTATGATTTTTTTATTCACAAATAATTCAAAAAATTTGTTTATTTTTATTTGGTAACAGCTACTAAGAAGTTAAAAATGAATTTATTTTCAAAGAGCTGGCAATTGAAACTTTCAGACTGCCATCATTAGCATCTGATTAACAAACAGCTAGCTCTAGAACTTCATAATTCCATCAAACTTTTATCCTGACAAGCTCAAATAAATAGGCACCGTGTAAAAGTAACCAATTTAAATGTAGTTTAAAAATATATTTAACTCAATTTCATCATAATGATTTATTTCATTTAATTTAGCACTCCTCTCTGGATATTGCATAAATAGAACATTGTAAAACTTCCAAATTGATTTACCATTTTAATTTGTGCATGTTTACAAACATTTTCAATAAAAGGGTACAGAAAATTATTATATGATTAATATATAAAATTGCTTTCTAAGCTCCTTTTAAAGATGTTCAGGATCGTTCATTGAATATAGTTGAGCTATATTTGTGCCCGAGTTTAGCAGCTTTATTTTATGAATGAACTCAAATCAGCATTTTTAACATGTAAAACTCCAGTCAAGTCACGGTATAACTATGCAAAAGGGTTAAAAGAGCAACAAAATGTAATAATAGAAAACAGAAATGGTGCATGACACTCAAGAGATCTATTGCATAGCCTTTGTACGTCAACATTTATTTTGAACCCATAACGCCATCACTTATACCGATAATAGTAATCAAACACTTCTTGGACACAAAAACTACATGTCTAAACTCGTATACTTTAGTGCAGAGTACCAAAAAAGGAAAATAGAAACAAAGAGACTGCAGGCAAGTTAGGAGAGAGAAGGGGTACTTAAAGTGGGAAATACGGTATGGTAAAGTCCATTTTAAATTAAAAAAAAAAAAGTTAACATTTTGATTTACGATAGACCAAATGTAAAAACACGCCACTTTAATATGCAAAAAGCATGTAAATGTTGCAAAAACTGTATAGATGGTGTGTGGTAAGTTCAGACAAAGTTCTAAGTAGCATCATACGTTTTTCCACAAAGCAAAATGGCAAATTTATGTATTGCACCGAATTAGCTCTCTCACAGCCTCACGCTTGAATTTTTTTTTTCCTCAACTATGCCTCGAATTATTACACATTATGCGCGGCTCCTAGTATCCAACGAGCAGGTCGAAAATGGTCCAAGCCGTCTATAGCATGAAACTAGGTAAAACAAACAAAAAAAAATGCCAAACTGGACAGGAAAACAACAAAATTTCAATGCCGTTATATGAAATCAAAAGAAATTTATTGAATCTCATGAAACTAATGAATCTTACAAAGTAGAGCGACAGAGTGACTAGCACCGGCAGAAATGAGAAGTACACGACGAACTGGACCAGTGACTTCAGAGGCTCCCTCCTCTGCCATTGTTCCTTGTAAAATCGAAAAGGCGATGGGAGTATGAATCCCCTTGTAACGAAAAGAAAATGGTTAATGTGATATTCTGAGAACGGAGAGAGATGAACAGAGCTTGATATAAATAATGCAATGAAAAGACTATCCGGAAACCCTAGTCTAGACTAGGGCTTCATGACAATAGAAATAATACAAGAGCAGAGCAGAAAAAGACTTATTGGTGGAGAGTTTGACATTAGAGGCTCACGCAGAAGAAAGAGAGAGAGAGAGCAGAGGCCCGTCGGCTGAGGGTAGTTAGGTGATATTGAAACTACGGCATTGATGGCGGATGGGCCCATCCGTTGACGTTTGTGACCTTGGGCGCTCTTTCACTATTGCTCTTACCTGCCTCCTTTCCTTCAATCTCCACCACACGCTATGCATGTTCTTCCTCGTTTAGTTTCTATTTGGTTGGTGGTATCGTGTAATTTATTAATATATAATATAATATAATATAATATAATATAATATAATATAATTTTAATTATAGAACGTTTGAAAATAGTGTATTAATATATAATTTTATAATATTTTTTTTGTTCAATTGTATATTATTATACAGTATTATTATAAAAATAATATAATTACTTTAAAATTTTTAAAAATATAAATATTTTTATAATTATTAATATTTCAAAATAATAATTTTAATATTATCAAAAATAATATTAATATTTTTAAAATAATAAAATTTAATATTTATTTAATAAATATTAACTTAAAAATTTAATAAATAATTTAAACAATTATGATATAAATAAATCTAAATATTATGCCAATAATATTTAAACATTAATAGAATTAATTAAGTAATAAAGTAATGATAATTTATTATAGGTTGAAAAATTATTATAAAATTAATTATAATAAAAAGTAAAAATAATAAAGTTAAAATATTAAAAGTAAAAGTGAGAATCATGAAAAATCATCAAATTTGGTAATTTTCAATAAAATGAGATAAAATCATAATTTTAAAATCATGAATCAAAATTATGAAGTATAATATCATGGTAAAAATTATCCTCCCAAATATTGGTAAAAATCATCCATCCAAACATTATATTTCAAAAAATAATACATCAACGAATCATACCATATTATGAACCAAACAACCCCTTATTATTCCTCAATAACCCAAGCTCTTTTACTACTTGCAATTATTATAGCCTATTCAGGAACAGTGCTTGTCCTCTTCTGCAAGCAAGCACGTGCAATCTTTATACTCCGTTGAGTCCATGATTTTGCTTCACATTAAACAAACTATTAGCATCGCTGCAATCCTCCGTTTTTTTCACTTCTATCTTTGATGGTACTTTGAACAGGGAATCTTGGTAAGTTATTCAAATTTTCTAAATTATTCAAATGGAATGATTAAAATATATTTTTAAAAATATATATATATTTTAGCTTGATTAATATACCTTCAAACCATTTAATCGCGCATTTTAGCAGAGCATGGCTATTATTTTTGAATTTCTCAACGCTTTCATGCGGCTGCAAAAACCTTTTAATCCCTAGAGTTTTATTTCTACCACCAGTGATGGTGTATAAAGTTACTCATCTACTATACTCTCGTTGGTTGAAACAAATAAATGAAATATACATCTTTCTATCTGTACGTAAAATCGAATACGTATTATTCTAAAAATTGATACAATGTAGTAAATTACAAACAGAATACATCGAATTATGTAAACTGATTATACTACGAGAAGAAAAACTTAATAAAGTGTATTCCGATAACTGAATAGCTTATATTCCATTTATATAGTCTGATTAAGGTGTAATAAAAAATCTGAATACAGTATATTCGCATTCGGTGAAATGAATAATTTTTTTTTGTTGATTGTAAAAATGTTTTTCGGGTTGTTAAGACTATGATCAAAGTATCCATAATTCGATATCAGAAATTTGAATAGTATGACATTAATATAAACATTTAATTATGTTTTTTCAAATGAAATACATTATTATATTTTAAGTTTCGAAATTATCTTATTTTTTTAATTTTTGTTTTTTACTTGTAAAAAAATAATTAAGTAATTATCTATTGTAGATACAATTTTTGGATACAATGTATCAATATTAAAAATACAATAAATTCGATTTTACATATGCTGTATTAAAATTAAAAACTGAATACAATTATGTAAACTGATTATATTGTACAATAAAAACTGAAAAAAAATATATTTCAATAACTAAATAGACTATATTTCATTTATGCAAAATCATTTAAAGTGTAACAAAAAAAAAATTGAATACACAAAATTGGCAATAGGTAAAGCAAATAATTTTTTTTGTTGAAAAAATACAATGAATTAAAATTAAAATCTGAATACATTGAATTATGTAAATTAATTATATTATAAAATGAAAAATGGATAAAATGTATTCCTATAAGTGAATATATTGTATTTCATTTATGTAAAATCATTTAAAGTGAAATAAAAAACGGAATACACTATATTCGCATTAAGGAAAGCGAATAATTTTTTTTGCTAAAAAAAGTTATTTCAAGTAGGAATGTACAACTATCAGTTCGATTTAATAACCGAACCAAAATAATCGAAAATTGATTTTTTAAAAATTTGATCAATCGAACAGAACTAATAAAATAATTAAATCAAATTTTTCGATCAGTTTGGTTAACCAAAAATCAAAAATTAAAACTATTTTTTAAAAATTAAAAAAATATATCTAAAAATTATATAAAATTACAAATTATGATATACTAAAGTAAAAATCTCCAAATTACACAAAATACAAATCCAAATTAAAGATACAATTCCAAAATACATAATAAATAATACAACAAAAATGGTTATTTAAATAAACGCCTTCATTCCATCAACCTCCAGTCCAATCGTCCAAGTTGCTACAGATATTACTTCCTTCCTTCTCTAAAACCCTTACCAGGTACCTGAATTTGCCCATAAATAATTAATAAAAAAATAAAAAGATGAAATGCTTGAAAATTTAAAATGGCTCGCTAGCATACCTTATGCTTATTATCAACAAGAAGCAAGAGACTAACATCTAAGACAACCTGAGAAAACCACAAAGTTCTAAGTATGATCATATGACTATCAACTATACCATAAGAACCCTAAAAAGCATTAAAAGAAAATTAATTTGACAGAGAAGCAGAGAGAGGTATTTACCAATAGAGACAAAGGTGGGTAAGGCCCAAGCAAATAGCATCCCTCCACCCACTACAAACCCAATAAGCCATAATTGTTGTCCGATCATCAACAAGAGAGACAATCCTCAGCAGTAGCTCCATTGGGATATCTTTCCACTCGGTGATGGGCACTCCTCCCATTTTCAATCCTCCTTGACTAATACTATTTCCCCCACCCACCATCATTAACTTCTTAAAGCACCCATTTAATTCCTCACTCCTTAGATTTGATCCTACCATTTTTCTCTAATCACACCACCGCCCTTCAATCGATATTGCTCAGAATGGTTCGAAGAAAATTTCTTCTTTCTTATTTCTGCAGCCAAAATGAGAGCAAGTTTCAATCATATAAAAAGCAAAACCAAAATACAAAATGGCATTAAATTTGGAAAACAACAAGTCAGATAATCAAACACACAACAAAAAGATCTTTACTTTCTTCATAGTGATAATAACAAGGGAAAATAATGATCAAAATCAATCAACCACAAGTTTTAATTTTTGTTTTATCTTTTAGTTAAGATTTTAATTTTGGTTTATTAATTAACAAAAGCAAAAGCACAATCAACCATTTTACATGTATAAGAAAGCATAGAACTAACCAATTGACTATAATTTACAAGCAAGGCAGCACAAAATAAAAAAAATAGAGGTAATACATGAAACCTAGACCAATTAATTGCACCAACTAATTTCACATGCTAGGCATTAGAAAATGACATGATAGGCATTAGAAAATGACATGATAAGTATGAATCTTATTAGAAAAGGAGCTAGGAACCACAACGGCTACACCAGCAAGATGGAAAATAGTACAAGTCTATAAGACCCGTCACAAACCAGACTAGGCCAAAATAGCCACTAAGGACTATCCACTTACAAAATTACAACCATAAAGACACCAACATCAGACCTGTTCGAAATGATGCACCTAAAAACCATTAAAAAAATAACTTATCTAGAAACATAACTAATCCTTATGGTTAACGGAAGCCAAATCCAGTAGCCAAAGTAGAGAATAACCAGAGCAAATAATCAAAAGATGCTTTCAAAACACCCCAGAAAAACTCAAATTTAGAACCCAGCAGAGCGAATGAGCTAAAAAATGGCATCTCGAGCCTAGGCAGAGGCTACAAGATCGATCATATTCTCCATTTACCAAAGAACTATAATGCAAGCAAGTAGTTGATAAAACCCAAGGGAGCAAATCAGAGGGACAAACCAACAAAGGGAGCAAATCAGAGTATATCAAAGGGACAAACCGATAAAGGAGAAAATATAATTTAAAGAAGACAGTGGAAATGATATTCATACCTTCTGCTGCTCCGATGATCGGAGGGACAAAGGCCAGCGAACGGTTGCTCTAACGATTAGGGGGAGGGAAGAGGCAACGGTATGGCAGACAGTGGACTCGAGAGGAGAAAATAGGCTACTGGTGGGTTAGGGCAAAAATGAAGAGGAGGGATACATATTAAAACCTTTAAGAATAAAAAGCACGACGTAGTTTAAGTAAAATTTCGATCGGTTCGATTTTTCTACGATTTTTTTTTTCAAAAATTAAATCGAATCGAAATAATTGAATTTTCTTAAAATTTAAAATTGAAATCGAACATAAAAACTAAAAAACTAAACCAAATTCAAAAAATCAATCGATTTGATTCGATTTTTTGATTTTAACTAAAGTTTGCTCACCTTTAATTTCAAGTTATTAAGTCTACGATTAAAGAATTCATAATTCGATATTAGAAACCAGAATAGTAATACATTAATACAAAAATTTAATTGTATTTTTTTAAATAAAATATATTGTTATATTTTAAGATTTGAAATTATCTTAATCATCTCAATAAATGTTATATTGGTTTATTAATAATAATATTTTATGCATAAAAAAAAACTGCATATTTGGCTTAAATACCAAACTACAATATGTAAGTAATAAAATTTTTATTTTATTTACTACTTTATCAATTTATATTTTTTATTCATATGTTACATAAAATGCAATAGAAATAAAACGTAACAAGATATTTATATAATTAGCAAGTCTTATCTTGAATTAATTTTTTATATGATGAGAAATTATTTTTTATTGATTTTGAAAATAAATTAGTTATACTGATTGACAATTTGATAGATAATTACTGGAATTATTTATTTACAATCATAATAAATAAATAAAGTATTTGAATTTGCACAAAAAATATAGTGCATTCAATTTTTTGAATGGACATAATTCATTTTTTTAAAAAGTGAATAAAATGTATTCAATTATCAGAACACATAATATTAAGTTAGCAGAAATTGAATACATTAAATTCAATTTTCACTACATTAACCTTTAATGGTGAGAAACAGAACCGACAAAACAAAACACCAAAGTTGTATAATTTTACCCAAGTGAACCAAACCAAAATTCTAAGATAATAGAACTCAAACTGAACAAAAATTTTTAGGCAATTCGATTGGGTTTACCATAAAATCAAAATTTAAAAATTATAAATTTAAAAAATAAAACGACGTCTTTTTGAAGTGTTTTAAAATGGTGTGTTTTGAACAAATGTACAAAAAGACATCGTTTCTTTCTATTTGGTTCGATTTTTCAATTTTAACTAAACTTTGATTTTTCGGTTTTAACTAAAGTTTGCTTACCAGATTCACTTTTGGGATTGTGAAACAAAAAAACAAATTTTGCTTTGCACAAAGTGTATTAAGTCTTACAAATATAGAATATTCAGTTAGTATAAATTGAATACAATAAATTCAGTAAAAACTATACAGTTTAATCTGTTATTGGAGTATAACATTGTGACACCCTTATACTCCCATAGGAGGATAGGTGAGTGTACACAAGCACAAACTAATTAGAATATCATACATATAAGAATAACTCATATATTTCTCAAAATTATATTTATATACATTGCAATTTCAAATACAAGCATCCAGAGTCTTTGTATAGCTCATATTATATAACATCATTATTACATTTACATATTTAATACAAATACTGGTTCATCCCTATTATAATTACAACAAAATGCTTGTTACAAAATCATCATAATACAAAAACTTATATGGCCTTGGCGGTTGTCTTACTCCTAAACTCACTTTTCAAGACCTACATGGAGGAAATAAACCACCGTGCTAAGCATAAAGCTTTGTGGGGAACAAGAATGCTAAATGACGACTACTCACAGCAGTCCCCCACAATAATACACACAATGAGACCTATTAACTAAATGAACACAAGTAATTTATGTAAGTAGTAATACAAAATAATTTAACTTAGCCATTCTTAAATACATATTGCAGAATCATAATAAATTCACTCTCATCATAATTTATAGTAGATAATAGGTAACAAAAATAGATTATTTCAGAATTACCTACTATTATCTTAAGACACAGATAATGGAACAGAATAGAAGATACCATCGGTATCTACACAAAAGAGGCGTTGCCTTTAAATCAAAAATTAGAAGAGATATGGTCTCTAGCAGAAGAGGCATAACCTCCAACAAAAGACATCGAAGTGCCTAACAAAATAGCAACGACAACCCTTCTAGGCATGCCTATTTACCCACAACTTAGACTCTAGCATGTCATGCTCACATTAAAACATGATATATCCAGAAACATAGGCACACATTGCTTTGAAACCACCACATACTAGATATACACAATTTGTTATCATTCATCATATATCATGTAACATTATGCATACAAACATTCACAAGCATTTTTTTCAACATTCCAACATGCATTATATACATTTCATGTCATTTTGTGCCTATATTTTTATGTCAAAAATACTTTAAAAGTACTAAAGGAAGTCTAGATAAGCTTTGGTGACATTATAGAGCCTAAAAATCAAGTGTAAATGGAAATAGAGGAGGCTCACTGTGGTAATTAATTCGTTATGACCATGAGATAGGTGCAAATATGATTCCAGAAGGGGTCATGGTGGTAACTGATTGGTTGTGACCGTGAGGTACCATTCTACCTAAAATCCTATAGATAGACTTCTAAGTTCAACTTGTATGCTAGTTTATACCTATTAAACGACATTTTCATGAAAAATGGCCTTCTACAAAGTTGTTCATTTATGTTTCTAGTTTCTAAAACATCAAAAATCAAGCTAATCAAACTTCTAGATCATAAGATATGTGCTAAAAAATATAAACTGCTCTTATTGATAGGGTACCAACTACCATAGGTACTTGTTTATTTTTGAGTTGTTTAACCTCTTTGGCTAAAATAGATACATGTTCTTCCTCATTTGATAAATTTGATTGCACTGTAATTTCTTACACAGAAATCTTATGCAAATCATCAGATTGATATCTTCTCAACATGGAAGCGTGAAATACATCATGCATCTTAGCTAATTCTTAAGGAAGAGCCAACTTATAAGCTACAGGTCTAATTCTTTTAAGAATCTCATAAGAACCAATGTAGCATGGACTAAGCTTACTCTTTTTCCTAAACCGTAGTATCTTGTTCCAGGGAGAAACCTTCAGAAATACCTGATCTCCAACTTGATACTCAATCTCTTTTCTTTTTAGATTGGCATAAGATTTCTATTGGCCACTAGTTGCTTTTAATCTTTGCTGAATAAGCTGAACTTTTTCTTCAATATCTTTTTTAATGTCAAGCTCGATCATCTTGCTTTCACCCAATTCAGTCCAGCATAGAAAAGTTTGGCATTTCTTATCATATAATACCTCATAAGGTGATATGCCAACACTGGTTTGGTAACCATTGTTGTAAGCAAACTCCATCAATTAAAGGTACTTATCCCAGCTACTAGGGAATTCTAGCATATAACCCCAAAGCATATCTTCTAATACCTAAATAACTCTTTCAGATTGTCTATCCATTGGAGGATGAAATGCAGTACTAAAATTAAGTCAAGTGCCTAGAGCCATTTGCAAAATTTTCCAGAATCTTGAAGTAAATCGAGGATAAGGTTAGAAATAAGGCCAACTTATCCATCAAATAGTTAGAGTTAGGGGTATACACGGATCTGGATCTTCTTGTACCGAACTAAAGTACCAAAGAAAAAGATTTAGAATCAAACTGTACTGTTAACTTTATTTGAAATAAATCTGGATATTTTATCTAGAATCGGATTGAAAACTATATTAAACTGTACCAAATTATCTTGTACCGAATTATATCGAAAAAAGCGATATTTATTAATTATTATATATAATACTAATAATTTACTTATAATTTTTATATAAATATTACTTATAATTTTTATTCTATATGTACTGCATAAATTTTCATTTAACTAGTATGTATATATTTTCGCATAATACCTATATTAGTAATTGAGTTGTCAATTAATAATGTGATTATATATAGCTATTGTATATAATAAAAATTTATCAATTAATATAATTATACGAGTATGTAATTATCTTATCAATTAACTTTATTCACTTTTATATCATAAATGATTGAATGTACTTATATGAGTACATAATCATCTTATCAATTAATTTTATTTATTTTTAGTATCACTGAAATAGATTTAAAATGAAATTTTTTATTTCAAAATATACAGCTTTTTATGGAAAGCATGAGATAGAGAAATTAGTTTTTAAAGTGATAACTGCTTTGAATGGACTAATAGAAGAATATAAAAAAATGCAAGAGATTAATGTTAATCAAATTGTAGTCCCACCACCTAATTTTGATGAAATTGATGATGATGATGATCTTGATGCATGATTTTTGGAAAATGAGGATAAAGAACAAGTTGTATTTCAAAAAGATTTGGATACTTATTTAACTGATAAATTAGTAAAAAATTCTCCTGATTTTGACATTTTGAGTTGGTGAAAGATAAATGAGCCAAATTATTCAATTTTGGCTAAGGTTACTATAGATGTCTTGGCTATTCATTGCTTAATTGTAGCTTTTGAATCAACTTTTAGCACTGGAAGAAGGACTTTAGATAAATTTAGAAGTTTTTAATTCATATTATAGCCGAAGTTCTCATTTGTTACCAAAACTAGTTGAGATCAGCTACACTTTTGGCTTCAGAGGCATCAACCAAAGAATTTAAAAATTTTGAATCGGGTAATTATTATATTTGTATAAATTTTTAAAATTTTCTATTTAACATTTATATTTTTTGGTGATCTAATTATTTGAAAACTATGTTATTTTGTTTAGATATTGCTCAAGATTTTGAAATCAATATCAACATAATGTAGAGAAAATAGTAGAATGTTAATTTTTAAGTAATGTATTCGATAAAGGAAAGTCCTTCATAAAGTCCATAGTAATATCTTCACATTTCAATTGCGAAATTGGAACGGGATTTATTAAACCAGATGGAACTTGGTGCTCAGCTTTAATTGTTGACAAGTTAAACGTTTCGACACATATTTCGTTACATCACGCTTCTTATTAGGCCACCAATAATACTGCTTCAGATCTTGACACATCTTAATTCCACTAGGATACGTGGTAAAAAAAGTTTTATAGGCTTTATGTAATAGCTTTTTCTTCAGTTCATCCTTAACTGGTACACATAACTGATCTTTATATACAAATTTCCATTATCTTTTACAGAGAAATCAGGTTGCCTTCCCTCTTGAACTTGTAGCACAAGGTGTTGCAACTTGTCATCATTCTTTTAAGCGTCGATAATCTTTTACTTTAGATTGGGTCTGGCCTTTAATTGAGCTATTAAAGCCCTATCTAATACTATTCTCTATCTACTCTGTTGCAAAGCTAAAGCTGAAATGGTCTTCCTACTCAAAGTATTAGCCACCACATTGGCTTTGTCCAAATGATAATCTACAATACAATCATAATCTTTAAACAATTTTAGCCATCGGTGTTGTCTCAAGTTAAACTCATTCTAAGTGAGCTGATACTTCAACCTTTTATGATTAGTGAATATCCTATATTTTTCACAATATAAATAATGTCACCAAATTTTCAAAGCAAATACTACTACAGCCAACTCAAGATCATATGTAGGGTAATTTTGTTCATGTGGCTTTAACTATTGAGATGCCTATGTAACCACTTTACCATCCTGCATCAACACACATCCTAACCCATTTCTAGATGAATCACTGAATAAAACATATTCCTTGCCAAAAATTGATTGGACCAACACAAAAGCTTCAGTAAGTATTTTCTTTAAATGATAAAGCTAGCTTGACATCTGGTAGACCATTCAAACTTTACTCTTTTTTGCAACAATTTAGTCAAATGAGATGCTATTACTAAAATTCCTTTTACAAACCGACAATAATAACCGGTTAACCCTATGAAACTTTTTTACTTTGGTCACATTCTATGGGGATTTCCAATTGACAATCGCCTTAATCTTGGTAGGATCAACTTTAATACCTTTATAAGAAACTACATGCCCTAAAAAAGATACTTCTTTTAACTAGAAATCACATTTGTTTAACTTAACATACAATTATTTCTCCCTAAGTGTTTTTAAAACAATTCGCAGATGCTGAGCATGTTTTTATTCATTCTTAGAATAGACCAGGACGTCATCAATAAATACTACAATAAATCGGTTTAGGTAAGGTTGGAACACCTTATTCATCAGGTTTATAAATACACCTGGTGTATTAGTTAACCCAAATGACATCATTAGAAATTCATAGTGCAGTTTTAAGAATATCCACATCTTTTACCCGAAGCTGATAGTACCCAAACCATAAGTCTATTTTCAACAACACCCTAACACTTTTCAAATAATCAAACAAGTCTTTAATTCCAAGCAATGGGTACTTGTTCTTTATAAAGACCTTATTTAATTATCTGAAGTCAATACACATTTAAAGGGTACCATCCTTCTTTTTAACAAACAAAATGGGTGTTCCCCAAGGTGATACACTAAGTCGAATAAATCTGACTGGTATCTAGCAAGTGTACTAGATCGGCTAGTAATATAGAAAAATATAGATTAAGACCCTAAATATCAAACCCAAGGGAAACTTGTGTATGTATGAAAGATCTTAGATTTTTAGAATGAAAATTGTGTGTGAGAGAGAAAAGAAATCCCAAAGTTGTAATGGTGAAGATTTAACTAAATTAAAGACAGAAATTTAAGTAACCAAACTAAAATAAGCAATTATAGATTAAATCAATTAAACTAAAACAAAAGCACCTAAACGAGAGATAAAATCAATATTGAAGATAACTTTTACTAAAGGACTATCAACCTTAATTTATATTATAATGACTTAAACAAAAAGGGAACTAAGTGACCATGAAGAAATTAGATGAATAAAGACAAGATATCTTAAAAAAAGAATATCATTCTAAGCATTAAACCTATCTTGTTAAGAATAATTCAAAAATTAACATAAATTTTGATTTTAACCTCCTAGATGTCTATTAAATCTTTTGCAAGCAAATTCAAATTTTACCTATTCTTGATTTTAACTCTTCTTAGTCTCAATTTACCATTATCAATACACAATTACACCTAACTTAGAATATAATTATGTATTAATACCAATAAACCAACCTAAGAACATGCAAACTAATAGTCAAGCATAAATCAATCATCAATTATTAATTAAAACAAGTTAATAATCAAAACATAAATAACCAAAGGTAAGATTATGCCTAAAACCAAGAAATAATCAACTTGCATAACATGAAGCACCAACTAAGTCATTATAATATAACATCAAGGATTCAAGTATCCTTTAGCAAAAGTAAAAGAAACTACTCACTACTCACCTTGAAAAATAAAGCAAAAGTAAAATGAATATTTAAAAACATAAAGATGAAGAAGCTTCCTTGATAACTCTATAGAGGGAAACAAAGAAGAACTTAAACTTGAACAATTATTCTAAAGAAAAACTAAATTAAAATAAAGCTAAATTCGTATTTAAGAGGCTAATCACTCTATATCCTGCTTTGGTGCCTTGAATCTCCTTTTATAGGCTTCAAATAAGAAGTTTAGATCTTGATAAACTTCCTAATCCATGTTGAATTGGAGTTCTACTTAAATAGGAAGCTTTATTTTGTGTTTTTCTTCATGTCACTCGGGAGAATGATGAAAATCACACAACAGCGTGAATATTTGCTTGAGAAAAGAAGGGAACAGCTTGGGTGAGTGACATTTTGCCTTTGGATGAGTGAAAACATCACTCAGGAGAGGGGACTGGACACTCAGCCGAGTGACCAGGTCACTCGCTGAGTGATGCTTCACTTTTGGTCAATAATCTTTTATTCTCTTGCCTTCTTGCTTTATTTTCCTTATTTCTTTATAAAACTGCTTTCTTCCTTCAAATAAGATCTAAAAGACACCAAAATTCATATTCAGACCTCAAAATACAAAGTTAAAATATTTAACCATAAAACAGCTCAAATAACACCAAACTTACTCAAATAAACACTTAAAACACCTAAGAAATATACTCATAATTCACAATTATCAAATACCCCACACTTAGACTTTGCTCGCTCCCGAGTAAATTTGAATAAACCAACTCCTTAAAGAAATCAAACTTTAACATAGAATTATGCATTTCAAAACCATGTTTAGTAATTAACAAGAGCACTTAACAAAATTCTAACTAGAATAAATTCAAACAAGATAATATGATCTAGTTTTAATATGTGTATGCAAGACCAAAATATTTTAAGCAATTTTCAAAAATAAAACACAAATACAAATTTATAATCAAGCTTAGAATGAATATAAAAGTAAGTGTGCAAATAGTTTCGCACTTGAAACTCTAAATACATCATAAAGCCTCTCCTTTAGCACCAGAATCCAAAGGTCATCTCCGCTAAACAACTCGAAAGCAAACTTAAAATCACTTAGGTCTTAGATGGATTGTAATGGGATCAAGGTGTTGGTTATTAAAGAATGGATACAAGATAATAAAAAAGAATAGCCATCCTGACTTTGAACAACCAAATCCTTCAAAATTTCAGTCACTAAGACCTAACCCTTTCATCATTTACTGAACATAACCAAAATAAAACTAAAATTACTTTTACTATGCTCTATTTAATAACTTGAAAGAAGCCAAAATCTTTTTATTCTTATAAAACCCAACACTTAAAACTTTGCCTTATATGCTAGCTTTCTTTACTTTTTCTTTCTTTTTTTTCTTTTCTCTTTTTACTCACTCGCTTTATTGAAGGCATATCTGGCTTCCAAAGGTGAATTATAGGTGGAAGTAACATTATTGCTTGACTTCATTCAAAAACCCTTACTAACACTCTCACTATACCCTTTGAATTTCCCATTTCTCTTTTGTCTTATCCAACTTAGAGTGCCTACTCTTAAAGAGGGTAGGGAAAAACTCTTTAGGTTAAATGTTTATTTTCATAGGTGCAATAAGAAAAATTAAGATGGTACACTTTTAGCATGCCTCATTAGGCTCAAAATGGCTTAACAAAGGTCAATGTATAATAAAAGGTAGGAAATAATCTTTTTATGGGTAGCAAGAAAAATTATGCCTAGATCACTTTCTAAGTAAAATTAAGTTACTTATATGCTTTGAAGGGTGATGAGGAAGGTTCTAGTATTCTAAAATTTCTTACTCAACAATTCAATGCATTGGTTTTTCTTTAAGATAAAAAACTGGTCTATAGTGCTCAAAGAGTGGAAACTAACAAATATAAGCCAAGTTGAATATTAAACTAGCTAAAAATTCATTAAACAACATACTTGTTCTAATGCTAAACAAGAATTTTAAACATTGCACATTCTAAGTTCAAGTTCAATAAGTTTAACTTTGAAGATAAACTGGGACAAACTAAGTTTTAGTGCAGGTTAAAGGATAATTTTGAACTTAAGTAAACTCTTAACAAAATATTTAACTGAAGAGAACTAACCTTACTAAGCTACTAACAAAGAAATACAAATTAAAAAAAAGAAATTCATGAATGAAAAGAGAGAGTTACATTTTATGTACTTCCTGAAAATTTGAGCTTAACATATAAGCTCGATCCCCCTCACAAAAAGTTGCTATTGTCAGCAAAGTAGCTCATTGCGGTGGCAAATTTGGAGGAGAAATTTTTTTCCAAAAGTTTTGAACAAACTGCTGAAAATTCCTCTTATGCTTATTGAGGCTTTCTTGCATAATTTCCATTCTTCCTTGCAAACTATCAATCTAAACATTGACCTTATCCAATCTAGCAACGATCATAGATGAATAAGCATCTTCAATTGGAGGTGGCTTCTGGTGACTGGCCTTCTCATTGTCTTCATTCTTATGCACATCATTTTCTTCTTCGTGATTCCCTTACTCCCGAATCTTATTCAAACGTAAATATTCATCTCTTCTAGCCCAATGTCGATGAGGTTTAGGTACTAAAATCTTTATGCGTATAAGCATAACAAAGTTAATATACTCCAAATTACCTTCAAGAGGATCTCCCATGGCTTCATGATTCACAGCTCGTGCCAAAATAGTAGCAATCCAACCAATGGAAATTTCCTTTACCCTAACGGGTTTCTTCTATAATTCCTTAATTTTTGATGCTATAATATATGCTCATTTGACAGGAATCCCCTCAGTCATGCATCTTAAAATCAAAATCTCTTGAGAGTTAACCACACTAAACCCTCAAAGATAGTTAAAGATATTTTTAGAAAGATACCTATGAAGAACTCTACGGGCATGATCTTTGAGTGCATGAGCCTTAAGCGTACCACCCTTCCATGGTTCAGGATTGATGGGGTCACGCACAATTTACCAATTCTTATGTAAAGTATAGGAAGGCTTCTCAATGGTGTCTGCTGAAAAGCCTAAGTATTCTGAAAATTAGGGAAAGTTCATCGAGTAAGGCTTCTTGCCTAACTTAAAATCGATAGTGCCAAGGTCTCCATCACCCTTAAAATAACATTCAAAAGAATATAAAAGGTCCCTTGCAAACTCTGGGTAGACCTTGGGTTTATAGTTCATAAAGGCTTTCCAATGTTGTTGATCAAGGGAAAAATTTCATTCCATAAATTTCCATCATGTATATCCTAGTAAATATCACTCAAGTATGCTGGCTTGACATAAGTGCATATGCTAAAGTATGCATAACGCAATCATTTGACCTTATCCACATAACTTAGGAAGTGGAAATTTGAAGAGCTTAAAGCTTTGTCACGCTTAGCTTTCTTAGGAGCCACTACATAAAATAAGAGAACAAAAACTAGTGAGCAATATGTAAAATGTACACATGATTCCAAAGTAAAATAGCAAGGATAATGCCAATCTTTGCATAAGATTAATGCCATGCTTTTAATAATATAACTAAAAAATGTGAGTGGGAAAAAGCTAAGTGTTCAATGAAAGGTGGAATTGCAACATGATATAGCTTAAAGAACAACCAGCTCATGGCATTTGAATCTCAACAAGTGACTAAACCATTAAAGCTAAATAAACACGTTGACCAACTATATAGCATATGAATAATATAAACATGACATTTTAACATTGAACTCAAAGTGCAAATGGCATTTAAAAAAGCAATGATAATGAACAATTGCGAATGATAAAAGCTAAGAATTTTCAAACTAAATTGTGAAAGCAAGCCATTTATGCATTTCATCAAACACTTGGTGTGCACACATTGCAAGAGCAAGATTAAGGTTAAAATGAATATTAAATTTCACCAAAATTGAAACTAAGCATCAATAACATTTATACATTAATCACAATGCATAATAAAGCCAAGAGCAACAATAAATTTTCATTAAAATAAAAGTGAAAGCACCCCAGGTTATCACATTTCAACAATATTTCCAAGCCAATTTAATCAACTTAACAATGTATAATGCAAAAATTAAGTTATAAACCACTTACTTGATGCAAATTAACAAGGAAAATTGAAGAAATTCAACCTTGGTTCAAGATAACTCGGGAGTGAGAATTACTTTTTGAGAGAATGACAAAACTAAGTGGATGAGTGGGTAAGAAATGGTGGTCGAATGGGGCATGGGAGCTTTTAAAACACACCACTTGGCTGAGTGACGGGGGCACTCGACCGAGTGAGTGTTTACTATCCCCTATGTGCAAAAATTTTTTGAAAGAGTGAGGGAAGCTCACAGGGCACTCGGCTAAGTGACTGGATCCACTTGACTGAGTGACCCTTTTATGCTTCAAATTAGATGTTTTTATGCCTCTAAAGCCCTCTACAAACATCTCTTATGAATAAATAGATTAATTGACCATCTAACCAACTCAAATTAAACATGAAATCCTAAATAAAAACCTCTCAAATCCTCAATGCATCACACTCATCCTTAATTATGCATAATAACACTTTTAAGTCTAACTCACTAACATGCATTTAAACCTCAATTGTTCTTGAAGTTTCTCACTTTATCATGCATGCTCATTTAAAACTCATCGGCACTTATAAGTCACTTAACCTTATGACCAATTTATGTTTAACTAAACTATTAAACACCCATACCTCTCATTTATGAGTCAAAACCAAACTGACAACTAAACTAAAATGACACCTAAAACATTAAAATAACCAAATAAAAGCAAAGGATATACAAATTTAAAATAAAGAAAATAAGGATGAAAGAGAATAGTTCTGAGTTTAGAAAGTCCTCAGCTAGACTGGTAAACCCTCTTAATAGTCCCGAAGCACCATGGTTTCTTTAACAACCTCATTCCTCCCAACTTGATATGCTTTAAGTCAGTGACCATTCACTTTATACTCATGTCCATCTTTTGGATTCTTAATTTTCACCACTCCAAACTCATTAATTGACAAAACTTGATACGGTCCAAGCCACTTAGATTTTAATTTTCCTACAAATAGCCACAATCGACTATTGTACAAGAAATCCATCATTCCTGGAGTGAATTTCTTTGAATGCAACTTTTTGTCATGCCAATGCTTAGTCTTATTCTTATAAATAGCTCCATTCTCATATGACTATCACCGAAACTCTTTTAATTTATTGAGTTGTAACTTTTTTTTTATCTCCTGCACAACTCAAATCAAGGTTAAGCATTTTGATATCCCAATAAGCTTTATGCTCTAATTCGATCAGTAAATGACATACTTTTCCAAAAACTATTCTAAAAGGTGACATGCCTATAGGGGTATTATATGTTGTTCTATAGGCCTATAGAGCCTCATATAGCCTTTGAGATCAATCTTTCCTAGTGTTATTAACAGTTTTTTCTAAGATTGATTTTAATTCCCTATTATACACCTCCACTTGCCCATTTACTTGAGCATGATATGGTGTTGTTATCTTATGCTTGACACCAAATTTTCTAAGCAAGGTTCTAAATTGATGGTGGACAAAGTGCTTGCCCTTATCACTTATAATTGCCCTTGGTGCTCCAAACCTAGTGAATTATTTCTCCTAATGAATTCAAGCACAACTTTGGCATCATATGTTCTAGTAGCTATTGCTTCTGTCTATTTGCTTACATAATCCACAGCTATTAAAATATATTTAAACCCAAATATATTTGGGAATGGCCCTATAAAGTCAACACCCCAAACATTAAAAATTTCTACTTCTAGTACATTATTCATAGGCATTTCTCTTTGACATCTATCATATATTTCAATAAAAAGATTTAATATCCGTAAAGAGGGTGGGCCAAAAGAAATCCGATTGAAGAATTTTTTATACCGTACAATTAGGTCCATAATGACCTTCAACTTCTCCTCCATGATATTGTTTCATTATGGCTTCTTGCTCCTCTTTTGGAACACATCTTCTAAGTTTTTGGTCCGAATAAATTTTTATTAAGTATGGGTCATCCCAAAGATAATGACTTGCATCTGCTTGAAACTTTTTCTTTTGTTGCCAAGTAAAGTCCTTCGGAAGGTAACCTTCTGCGAGAAAATTAGCAATATTAGTGTACCAAGGAATTGAATTTTCACAAGCATAAATAGCATAAATATGTTCATTGGAAAATAAATAAGAAATTTCTCTCTTTTCAATATTAGCATGATCCAATCTAGATAGATGGTCAACTATAAAATTTTTAGCCTTTTTCTTATCTTTGATCTCTACATCAAATTATTGTAATAGCAAAACCCATTAAATAAACCTTAGTTTGGAATCATTCTTAGCAAAAAGGTACCTTAACACCGTATGATCCGACCACATTGTGACTTTGGAACCAAGGAGATATGGCCTGAATTTGTCAAAAGAAAACACAATCACCAATAATTCATTCTCCGTAGTTGTGTTATTAACTTGAGCTCCGATGAGTGTATGACTTGTATAGTAGATAGTATGAAAATTTTCTCCTTCTGCTGGCCTAAAATTGCTCCAACTGCATAGTCACTAGCATCACACATAATCTCAAATGGTAAACTCCAATCCGGTGATGCTATGATCGGTGCCGTGATTAGCTTTTGCTTTAACTAATTAAAATCCTAAAAACACTTATCATCAAAGTTAAATGTAGCATCTTTGATCAATAAATTAGAAAGTAGTTTAGCTATTTTAGAAAAATCCTTAATAAATCGACGATAAAAATTGGCATGACCAAGGAAGCTTCTAATACCTCTAACACTAGCTAAGGGCGGTAATTTATTGATGACATCTATTTTAGCTCTATCTACCTTAATTCTTTTCTAGGAGATTTTATGCCCTAGTGCTATCCCTTCACTTACCATAAAATAATATTTTTTCCAATTAAGAACTAGATTAGTTTCCTCACATCTGTCCAAGATGAATGCAAGATTATGTAAGCAAGACTTAAAATCCCAACCATACAAGGTAAAGTCATCCATGAAAACTTTCATGAATTTTTCAATAAAATCATGAAATATGGCCATCATACATCTTTGAAAAGTGGCTAGGGCATTACAAAGACCGAAAGGCATCCTCCTATATGCAAATGTGCCATAATAGCATGTAAATATGATTTTTTCTTGATCTTCATGGGCTATAGGTATTTGCATATACCCCGAATAACCATCTAAAAAGCAATAAAATCTATGTCCTGCCAATCTCTCTAACATGTGGTCAATGAAAGGTAAAGAAAAATGATTTTTTCTAATAGCATTATTTAATCTCTTATAATCTATACACACTCTTCATCCTGTCACTGTACGTGTAGGGATGAGTTCATCATTTTCATTTGTTATTACAGTCATTCCTCCCTTTTTAGGTACACATTGAGCCAGACTAATCCAACTACTATCAGAAATAGGATAAATAATACTTGCATCAAGAAGTTTAAGTACCTCATTTTTCACTACTTCTTGCATAGCGGGGGATGAGTCTCCTTTGGATTACACTACATGCTTGAAATTACCCTCCATTAGTATTCAATGTGTACAATAACTTGGGTTAATTCCCTTTAAATCGGATGTCTCCCAACCAATTGCTCATTTATGCTTTTTTATTACTTCAATAAGCATCTTTTATTCCAAACCTGTCAATAAAGAAGAAATAATTACTGATTTTGCATTGTCTTCTAAAAACACATATTTTAAATGAGAATGAAAAATTTTAAGTTCAAAAGTTTCTCCCTTAGGTGGGGAGAGTTCATCCTCCATATTACCTTCTTCATTATGCTCTTTTTTTAGCTCTTCGATCAGCTCTTCTTCTCTTTCTTCCACTTTTTCCTTATTCTTTGGATGCATTAAACAATTTTGAAGCTCATCATCTAAAATAATATTTTCTTGCTTTTCTTCTACATATTCTTAAACATCATCTATAAAGCAAATTAATTCTTTAAAGTCATATGAGGGGTACTTCATCACTTTGTTCACATTGAATACCATCTCCTCATTATTGGACCTTAAAGTAACCATTTGCCCATGAACATCAATTAAAGCTTTTATCATGTTAAAAATGGCCTTCCCACTATCAAATGTATCTTTCTATCTTCTTCCATATCCATCACGATAAATTAATCGGAAATATAAAATTTCCTACCTTTACTGACAAGTCTTCTATAATTCCCTTAAGCCTTTTCACTGACCTATCCATCAATTTTAGTGTCATTCAGGTCTTTTTTATATCTCCTAGATTCAATTTTCTACAAATTGAATAAGGCATTAAATTTATACTAGCATCCAAATCACATAATGCATAACCAATAAAATTCCCTCCTAATTCACATGGTAGTATAAAACTTCAAGGATCCTTATGTTCTGCTGGAATTTTATTTATTAAAATTGCACTACAATTTTTAAACAATTGAATCATTCCTTCCCTTCTAGTTTTTTATTAGTATAAAGCTCTTTCATAAATTTAACATATTTAGGCATGTGCAATAAAGCTTCAGTAAATGGTAAATTTATGTGCAACTTTTTAAACATGTCTAAAAAACTAGTTAATTGTTCATTGTACTTTTTTTTCTAGCCAGAGATGGATAAGGCAATTGAGGTTCATCAATAACAGTAGAAAATAAATTTTCCTTACCTTTACTTTTATCAACAATAGGAGATACCTCTTCATTAATTTTGGGATTAGAAAACTTACCTTTGTTGTTGGTTCCACCACATTTGAAGAACTCTTACCAATTTCAACTTCTTGTACCTCTTTCCCATTTCTTGAGGTGATTTTCTTGGCTTCCTCCTTTGGATTTTGGTCTGTATTAGATGGAAATGTTCTTTGGGCTCTATTGGATAAAGCATTGGCAACTTGCCCCACTTGGTTTTCTAGATTCCTAATGGATGCATCTTAGTTTCTCATCCAAATGTCTTGGGATTTTCGTCTAGCTTCTTGACTAGTTAAATATGAATTTTGAAAAGCCATAAAACTAGCAATCATTTCTTCTAAATTTGTTTTCTTTTCTTATGGGGGTTGTGGTTTTTGAAATTTGGGTGGTTGATAAGGTTGTTATTGATATGTAGAAGGGTAATGTTGTTGGCTTTGGTTTTGATATGGTGGATGATTATTGCTATTGGAAGCTAAGTTTTAGTTAAAGGGAGCCCTAGGTTGAGGGTTAGATGTAGATGCTTGGTTCCTTTCCCTCTATGTGAAGTTAGGATGATTCCTCTATCTCGGATTGTAGGTATTGCTATAGGGGTTTAAAACACTTACTTCCTCTACTAAACCTTCCCCATTCTTTATTTTTTATTGATTTCCTGTATAAATATCACTTTTATTAGATAAAGCTGAAACATTTTGAACTTTTAAACTAATTCTTTTGTCAATAATTCTAATTTTGCATTGATTATGGCAAAATCATCTATGCCATGTACTCTTTGCTTCTTTTGAGTAGCTTTAGAACTTGCCTATTTAGCATTATTGGTTGCCATCTCATCAAGAAGTAAGAAAGCCTTTTCGGGAATTTGGTTTATAAAGCTTTCATTTGATGCTGCGTCTATTAAAAACCTTGTATCTTGAGTCACACCTGCATAAAAGATATGCATTAATTCATATACAACAAATTGATGGTGTGCTCAACTTTTTAGTAATCTCTTAAATATTTCCCAAGCCTCATGAAAGGGTTCCTCATATAATTGCTGAAATTCATTAATGTACTTCCTAATAATGGTTATTTTGGTAGGTGGGAAAACTTTACTTAAGAACTTCTCTTGCATTTGTTGCCATGATTGAATAGATTGATTTGGTAGCATTTGCAACCAATCTTTTGCTTTACCTATGAGGGTAAAAGGAAACAACTTAAGTCTAATGACGTTCGTTGACACATTTGGGATTTGTACCATGTCACTAATTTTTAAAAACATATCTAAGTGTTGAGTGGGATCCTCTATTTTCGAACCCGAAAATTGATTCCTTTATACCATGGTAATGGTAGCAGGTTTTATCTCAAAAGGTTGGTTATAAGGGATCCTAATGGTTTTATGTTCTTCATTCCACCTAAAAATAGTATAGTCTTTAATGGTCCCAGGTCTAAACCCATCCCCATGAACTTGATTTTGGTTAATTTGCCTTTCTATCCTAGGGTGTGGATCATTTATAGGTGGATCAATATGAGGTAAGCCATCATCATTGAGAGTCGATCTACTTGTATGCCTTAATTATTCATGGTGGCTATTAATCTTCAAATCCTATGATAAGTCCTCTCAATTTCAGGGTCTATGGGCAAGATTGGTTTATCTCTTACCATAAACTATTGACACCTGCAAAAGTAAAAGAATAAATTAAATAAAAGAATAGAAATAGAGAAGAGAGGAGAAGAAATACATAAAATCCACTATAAAATCTAAAAATAATTAAACAAATGCCAACATATCCCTGGCAATGGCGTTAAAAACTTGATCGATGTTTAGCAAGTGTACTAGATCGGCTAGTTATATAGGAAAATATAGACTAAGACCTTAAATATCGAACATAAGGGAAACTTATATATGTATGAAAGATCTTAGATTTTTAGAATGAAAACTGTGTGTGAGAGAGAAAAGAAATCCCAAAGTTGTAATGGTGAAGATTTAACTAAATTAAAGACAAAAAATTAAGTAACCAAACTAAAACAAGCAATTATAGATTAAATCAATTAAACTAAAACAAAAGCATATAAATAAGAGAGATAAAATCAATATTAAAGACAACTTTTACTAAAGGACTATCCACCTTACCTTATATTATCATGACTTAATAAAAAAGGGAACACAAGTGATCATGAAGAAATCGAATGAATAAAGACAAGATATATTAAAACAAGAATATCATTCTAAGCATTAAACCTATCTTGTTAAGAACAATTCGACACTTAGCATAAAAATATAATTTTAACCTCCTAGCTATCTATTAAACTCTTTTGCAAGAAAATTTAACTTTCTCCTATTCTTGATTTTAACTCTTCTTAGTCTCAATTTAAGATTATCAATACACAATTACACCTAACTTAGAATATAATTAGGTATTAATACCAATAAATCAGCCTAAGAACATACAAACCAATAGTCATGCATAAATCAATCATCAACTATTAATTAAAATAAGTTAATAATCAAAATATGAATAACCAAAGGTAAGATTATTTCCAAAACCAAAAAATAATCAACTTGCATAACATTAAGCACAAAACTAAGTCATTACAATATAAAGTCAAGGATTCAAGTATCCTTTAGCAAAAGTAAAAGAAACTACTTACTAGTCATCTTGAAAAATGAAGCAAAAGTAATAAGAATATTAAAAAACATAGAGATGAAGAAGATTTCTTGATAACTCTATAGAGAGAAACATAGAAGAACATAAACTTGAACAATTGTTATAAGGAAAAACTAAAGTAAAATTAAGCTAAATTCGTATTTAAGAGGCTAATCACTCTATATCCTACTTTGGTGCCTTGAATCTCCTTTTATAGGCTTCAAATAAGAAGTTTGGAACTTAATAAACTTCCTAATCCATGTTGAATTGGAGTTCTACTCAAATAGGAAGCTTTATTTCGTATTTTTCTTCATGTCACTCGGAAGAGTGATGAAAGTCACTCAACGGAGTTAATATTTGCTAGAGAAAAGAAGGGAACAGCTTAGGTGAGTGACATTTTGCCTTTGGTTGATTGAAAACATCACTCAAGAGAGTGGACTGGACACTCAGCTGAGTGATGCTTCACTTTTGGCCGAAATCTCTTCTTATCTTACCTCATTGCTTCATTTTTCCTTCTTTCTTTATAAAACTTATTTCTTCCTTTAAATAAGACCTAAAAGACACCAAAATTCAAATTTAGACCTCAAAATACAAATTTGAAATATTTAACCATAAAACAACTCAAATAACACCAAACTTACTTAAATAAAACATCTACAACAAATAAGAAATATACTTATAATTCACAACTATCAAAATCCCTTCTCCAATAGCTTCTATAGCTGAACTTTTATCTCTTTTAATTTAGTAGGAGCCATCCTATAAGGTACTGGGGATATAAGAGTAGCGTTAGACAAAATCTCAGTAGATAACTCCATTTTCCTTTCAAGAGGTAGCCTAGGTAATTCTTCAAGAAAAACATCTGGAAATTCATTCACTATTGGGATATTCCATAGATACATAATCTCCCTTTTAGAATCAAGCACACAAGCCAAGTAAGTTTCACACCCTTTTATGAGAAAACTCCTAGCATGCATAGCAGATACCACATTAGTCAAAGAGATTGTTCAAATACCATGCAATTCTATTTCTGTGCCAACAGAATTTAAAAGAATAAAAACTTTAAACTTATAATAAACCACTTCCTGATGTCTAGCTAACTAGACCATACCCAGAGTCAGTTCAAATTCATGAAATGGCAATTGAATTAAATCTGCTACAAACTCACTGCTTTGAACTTTTGTTGGATAATTTCTGTAAACTATATTAGCCATCACACTACTACCCAAAGGACTAGTCACATGAATTTCATAATTCAATCGACTTATAGGTATTAATTTATCAAAAAATTTCCCGACATAAATATATGAATGAGTAGATCCAAGATCAATCAAAGTATTTATATTCAAATCAAAGAGAGAAACTATACCCATAACAACCTCAGGTGCTTCCTAGTCTTCTCTAGCCTTCATAGCCTAGGGCCATACTGAAATAGAAGGTGCAGCAGGATGATCAACAATTTTGGATATCATGCTCGAATTAGGCCTAGACTGGTTTGATCCTTCATAACCTCTACCATGTCCTTTACCTCTAGAAGGTACACTAGAAGCTTCTTAAATTACTTGTGATGCTTGAGCAATGTTTATAGGACAATTTGCTATAAAGTGGTTAGTGCTACCACATCAAAAATAGGCATCTGTATTCCTTCCACAAAGGCCGTAGTGATACCTAGAGTAATGAGGACATTTCGGTGCATCCAAACTTTAGTCACCAGAAGAGCCCTTACCAAAATCAGTTAATGGTGATAAGATTTGTTGCCTTCCTCTAGTTATGGGTTTTTAAGTAGACTCCTACATTGAAGGTACATTATCATAGCTCCTCTTGCTTTAGGACTATCCTCCTTTAATAAAACCCCTATGTTAAGCTATTTCTTTCATAACTATTCCATGCTTCTCAACTTTGATTTCCATTTGAACCAGCTAATGATAAGCCAATTGTTGTAATAAAGTAGCTACTATTTTATGCTCTTTAATTGAGTCATTTAAGTCATCCTTAAATTGGCAACATTTAAAATCTTTAGTAAGCACATTTCTAGGTGCATACTTACTAAGGCGACTGAACTCCTTGTCATACTCAGCAACAGTCAGGCTCCTTTGCCTTAAATTCAAATATTGCTTCCACCTCTCATTCTTATAAACTTCAGTAACATATTTCTAATTAAAATCTTAAGTAAAGAATTCCTAAGTTAGAGGCTCAGGCAATTGAGGTTTCCTTAGAACAAACTTCCACCATTCATAAGCTGCTCTTTATAGAAGGCAGACAACATGGTGCACTATTTGGTCTGGCGGGCATCTAATTTCATCCAACACTCTTTTTACCCTTTCGAGCCAAAACTTAACCTTTTTAGATTCATCCAGAAAGGTACTATTAAATTCCTTAGCTCTATGCTTTCATAATGAATCTGTAGGAGCTTTTGGTGCTGTCATACGATGCATTAGTGCCATCATATCCTATGATAGTAACACTTCCCCCTTAGTTGGTAGTGGAGGAGGGGTGCACATCATCTCTACTTGATCCAATAGGTCTAGGTCCATATGAACAAGAACCTACAGGATTGTTGCTCTCAGTAACATCATCTATCATTTCATTAAATCCTTCCATACTTTAATCTATAACAAAAATAGGGGATAAGCGCATTAGGCCAAATGCAAGACTCATAAATACATATTCAAATGATCCTTATACATAGTTTTAATACCACCAAATTGTGACACCCTCATACCCCTTTGGGAGAATAGGCAAGTGTACAAAGAACAAACTAGTCAAAATATCATATATATAAAATTCTGAGAAATGTATTAGTTATTCTTAAATGTATGATATTTTGATTAGTTTGTGCTTGTGTACACTCACCTATCCTTCTAGGAGGGGTTTAAAGGTGTCACAAATGTATTTAGTTTCAATAGAAAGAATAAGAGTGTATTCAATTTCCTGAATACACTTTATTCATTTTATTGAATAATGTAATTAGTTTTTTACTTCAATTTAGCCATGCAATTGAATTGAGCGGGATGGCTATTTTTCTTGGAATAACAGAATGTGGGAGGTTTCATCTATTATTTTAACACACAATCATAAGTTGTTTCTTAACATGTCAAGTTGATGAGTGGTTATAGTGTTGTTAAGAATAAAATCAAGAGGAGGCTTGAGATGTAGGATTTTACAGGAATTAGACCATTAAAGAGTATTAAGGCTGGTTCAATATAAAGCTAGTGGCCCTGATAAGATGAATTGTTTAACAAAGGATTGCTGCAACTACATTGTACAAGGAGGTTACTGCAAGGTGAGGAAGATAATTCCACTAGCTTGTGCTTTAGTTACCAATGTGTAGACATTGGGCCTGAGTCAGCCTTTGTCAGGATTACCTAATGAGGATAATGCTATTTTAGAAATAGCCACGAAGCATCAATGCTTTCTCTCCTTCTACACCAATGTTTGTTTCGAAAAAATATTGTATCAAGTTTTTAGGAGAAAAACTTGTCTTTTAAAAGAATATTTCTATTTCTTTCACTAAATCGGGTGAAGTGAGCATAATTAGGAGCCATTAGTTGACTTAGAAGTGAGCCACAGACTCAACTCCAGGGTTAAGTTCGTGACTCATTTCTGAGTCAGGGCCTTAAAGGTGTGACTTAATTCCTTTATGGTCTGCTACCTAGGTCCTAGAACTTGACTAAAGTCCATAACTCACCCAACGAGTCACGAACTCAAGCCTGTGACTCACCCAACAAGTCACAATCTTTGGTCCATGACTGATGGAATATGACATGGTATGCACATAAAGATCACGTAGCGGAAAACAATAAAATTTGATCATACATGCCATACAATTCCATGACAAGAATCGAAACATGTAATTTTAGGGTTTTAAAACTTACAACTTTAGATGCCTTTAAAACTTGATTTTGATGATGACCAGCAACCAAGGAGGATATCTTAGCCTTAGACCTTCACCACCAATGCCAAGGAACAGCCTTTACGCCACTCCTCTCTATGTTCACACACAATTGCACCGACGACTTAAAATTGAGATTGCTAGCTCTCAAAATAAGTATTGTGTAATGGCTCTGGTTTGAAGCTACAAAATTTGATTTTGTACTTCTCTTAGGTTGCTATTACTACCCAAGAATATAAGAGAATGAGGAACAAAAATCCTTTCTCCTTGTGAAAATTGGCAAAAATAATTAAGTGAGAGAGAGATGTAATTCACGCCAAAACCAAAACTAGGGTTTTTCACGCCAAAACCTAGTACTCTCTCTTAGGGTTTTATTTCTTTTCATATATATATATATATATATATATATATATATATATATATATATATATATATATATATATATATATATATATATATATATATATATATATATATATATATATATATATATATATATATATATATATATATATATATATATATATATATATATATATATATATATATATATATATATATATATCCTTATCTTTTGGCAAGTGTATGATCTGAATTTTACCATCTCAAGATAATTAATTCAACTTCAATCACTTCCTAAAAATAAGTAATATATATTGATTTAAACTCCTTTGAATTTAAAATTTAAATTTGAAATAAAACACAAGACATTTAATTAAATAAAATCACTTAATATAAATAATGAGCATGTGCCGAAATTCCTTGATTTTCATCTTGGAATTTCGGCCACTCCATCTATTATTTAAATGATTTAATTTAATTTAAATTCTTTTAGGCTTTAATACTCAATTAACTTAATTAATACAAGATAATTAATTAATTGAAATTAAACCTAGTGGGCTCAATTTTTCTCTCTTATGGACCAAGGTCTAATAGCAATTATAAAACCCATTACACACATTAATTTGACTTTAATTAAAAGTCTAAATTAATGCCCAATACTTTACTTAAATATTTTAAGCCCAATGCTTTGTGTGCAATCCTATAGGTCCATTTGATGTTGGCAATGAATTAATAAATTAATTGAAAGGCTATATATATTCTCTAGCAAGATATTATAGCATTCCAAATTAAATGAAAATGCATATGGCATTTAGTGACCTAATGCAATTTTGCATAGTCCCTTACCCATAAATATCAGAATTAATATAAGGCATGGAACTAGTCATCCTTATATATATTAATTCTTTTCTTGATATTCCAATGACACTAAACTCTCAGATAAATAATGATTACTCATTATTTCATCTAGGTATGGCCATACACTTCTCAGTTCACTGATCAAGTGGTCAATGATATTTTCTCTCTTATAGAGAGGGGTAATCCCTTCACTTTCCTCATGCTCTCTAACATGAATCAATGCATACCCAAGCATACCCGTACTTGTCACTCTGTTACGAGCACGTTAGGTGTATGTCAAAGCACATAGTAATTCATAAAGATTTTCATAGAGATTTTAGGTCTAAGAACTCTGATACAAAACTTGCATATGAGAAAAACTTATGACTTGTACCATGTAGTGTTCTCATTAGTGGATCGAATCCAGATACCATGTTCTAAACATGTATCTATGATCTCTGATTGACACTCTTGTCCTTATGATCCGTAAGATAGAACTCAACTTATCAGAGAGAGCAAACTAGTCTTAATTCATTTGTTATTCCCATAACAATGACTGACTAGGGATATTTAGAATGAAGTCTCATTTGTTTCAAGGTCTTACAACCATGTGCCTCACACATGATAACTTAAACTGAAACAACATTCTTGGATAGTTCTATCAATTGATATACACAGGAATACAATAGATAAAACAAATGCCTCATTTTATTAATTAAAGTGTTTTATTACAATGCATTGGGGCTAGGGCTTACACTAACAATCTCCCACTAGCACTAGTCCCAATTGGGCATAGCCCTAAGATCGAACGCTCTGAAATGAGCTTCGTGCAGATTTGGATGCAACTGTTTCGTCAAAGGATCTGCTACATTGTCTTCACTTGCTATCTTGCTAACCTTGACGTCCCCACGATCAATGATTTCTCTGATCAGGTGGTACCTCCTGAGTATGTGTTTGGATTTCTGGTGTGATCGGGGCCCCTTGGCTTGTGCGATGGCCCCGTTGTTGTCACAGAAAATTTCTAATGGATCTAGGATGCTTGGGACCACTCCTAATCCAGAAATGAAATTTTTAATCCAAACAACCTCTTTTGCAGCCTCACACGCTGTAATATACTTAAATTCTGTAGTTGAGTCGGCAATGGTCTCTTGCTTCGAGCTTCTCCAGCTGACAGCACCATCGTTCAAAACAAAAACAAACCCAGATTGCGATCTAGAATCCTGAGTGCTAGTCTGAAAAGTAGCATCGACATAACCTTGTATGACGAGCTCTTCTTGACCACCATACACTAAGAAGTGATCCTTAGTCCTTCGCAGGTACTTCAGAATCCCTTTTACAGCAGACCAGTGCTTCTCACCAGGGTCTTGCTGAAACCTATTGGTTATACTCAGTGCATGAGCAACATCCAACCTAGTACATAACATAGCGTACATGATAGATCCAATAGCAGATGCATATGGGATTCTACTCATGTTGTCCCTTTCCTCTTTGGTTTTAGGGCACTGTTCTTTAGTCAAAGGAACTTCCAAAGCCAAAGGTATGTACCCTTTCTTTGAGTCTCCCATACTAAAACGCTTTAGTACTTTGTCTATGTACTTTTCTTGACTTAGTCCTAAAAGCCAATTCGATCTATCTCTATAGATTCGAATACCAAGTATTGTCTCAGCTTTACCTAAGTCTTTCATTGAGAAACATTTTCCTAACTATTGCTTAACCTTTTGCAATGTTGGAATGTCATTCCCAATGAGAAGTATGTCGTCCACATATAGGACCAGAAATACTACTATGCTCCCACTAACCTTCTTGCACACAAAAGGCTCATCTTCATTTTTGATGAAGTCAAATTCTTTGACTGCCTCATCAAAATGAAGATTCCAACTTTGGGATGCTTGCTTTAATCCATAAATGGATTTTTGAAGCTTGCAAACCTTCTTAGGATTATTGGGATTGACAAAACCCTCAGGCTGTGTCATATACACATCCTCAAGTAAATTTCCATTGAGGAAAGCAGTTTTGACATCCATTTGCCATATCTCATAATCATGACATGCAGCTATGGCAAGCAAGATCCTAATGGACTTGAGCATGACTACAGGCGAAAAGGTCTCGTCATAGTCTACACCATGAGTTTGTCGAAAACCTTTTGCTACTAGTCTACCTTGGTAGGTCTTATCAGCTTTGAGTTTGAATAGCCACTTGCATTCAATTAACTTCGCACCTTCCGGTGGATCAACCAAGGTCCAAACCTGGTTATCGTACATTGATTGCATCTCGAATTTCATCGCTTCAAGCCAATTTTTCGAGTCTGGGCTTTCAATAGCTTCTCGGTAGGTAGTAGGATCCTCACGATCTACTAACTCAGTAGTGTCACTATCAGTGATTAGAAATCCATATCTCTTAATCTCCTGACGTACCCTACCAGACCTTCTAGGTTCTTGTGTAATGGGTTATTGTTCCACAACTGGTTATGAACTTGATCCCATTTCCAATTCATCCTCTATAGGAGTTTGTGGCGCTTGAATTTCTTCAAGTTCTACTTTACTCCCACTGTCTTTCTTGAGAAGGAACTCCCTTTCCAAGAAAATAGCCTTGCGAGCAACGAATACTTTGTTCTCGGCTTGTGAGTAAAAGTAATATCCCTTTGTTTCTTTGGGATAACCCACAAACAAGCAGACAGTGGATTTGGACTCTAGTTTGTCAGATGTTAATTTCTTAACATGTGTTTCACAGCCCCAAATCCTGAGAAATGGCATATTGGGTACTTTCCCAGTCCATACCTCGTATGGTGTCTTCTCAACTACTTTAGTTGGAGTATGGTTTAGTAAAAACGCAGTAGTTTCTAATGCATAACCCCAAAAAGAGATAGGAAGATTTGCTTGACTCATCATAGATCGAACCATGTCCAACAGAGTTCGATTTCTCCTTTCGGACACACCATTCCATTGTGGCATTCCGGGAGGAGTTAGCTGTGAAATAATACCACACTCCTTTAGATGACTGTCAAACTCTTGGCTTAAGTATTCGCCACCTCGATTTGATCGAATGGCTTTTATACTTTTGCCAAGTTGTTTTTCTACTTCATTCTTAAACTCTTTGAATTTTTCAAAAGTTTCAGATTTGTACTTCATTAGATAGACATAGCCATATCTACTGAAGTCATCTGTGAACGTCACGAAGTAGCTAAAACCACCTCTAGCTCGTGTACGTAATCGTCCACATACATCGGTATGTATTAGTTCCAATAAGCCATTAGTCCTTTCAACTTTCTTGTTAAAAGGACTCTTTGTCATTTTTCCATGCAAACATGGCTCGCATGTATCATAAGACTCTAAGTCGAATGACCCAAGCACTCCATTTTTGTGGAGTCTTGAGATGCATTTTTCATTTGCATGTCCTAAACGACAATCCCAGAAGTAAGTAGGTTCAATTCGTTCAATTTAACCCTCTTTGTATTAATGTTGTATATGGACTCTTTGTTCTGTAAATCAAGGATATAAAGGCCATTTTGCAACATGGCATTGCCATAAGAAATGCCTTGGCGACGAATATGAGCATTGCCATTTTTAATAACAAAATCAAATTCATCCAAATCCAAACATGAAACTGAAATAATGTTTCTGCTCATAGCAGGCACATAATAACAATTTTTCAAAATAAAACAAAGTCCGGAAGGTAAAGTGAGTTGATAGTCGCCTATCTCCATGGCAGCAACTCGTGCTCCATTCCCCACACGGAGGTCCACTTCATTCTTCCCAAGTAACCATTTATTTCTTAGCCCCTGCACATTTGAACAAATGTGAGAACCACAACCGGTATCCAATACCCAAGTGGTAGAAATAGAAAGGTTAATCTCAACAACAAAAATACCAGAACTGGACACCTTGGCTCCATTCTTCTTTTGTTCTTCCTTGAAAAGAGCGCAATTCTTCCTCCAATGCCCTATCTTGTTGCAATGGAAGCAAGTGCTCTCACTCTCTTTGAGCTTCTGCGCCTTGGGCTTGGATTGAGCCTTAGGTGGACTCCCACTTGACTTGAACCGAGCTAGGTCATTCTTGGGTTTTGCCTTTCCCTTTCCCTTTCCCTTAGCGGGTCCCTTTTTAATGCCTCCTTGAACCATCAATATAGGATTGGACTTTTGAATGTTCTCTTCAGCATTCTTAAGCATCCCATGGAGCTCAGTGACTGACTTTTTCATTGCATGCATGTTATAATTCATCACAAATGGATCATAATCATCAGTCAATGATCCTAAGATCAAGTCAGTGGCCAATTCCTTTGGCACTTGTACCTCAAGCTTCTCAAGAGTATCAAGATACCCTTTCATCTTGAGTACATGGGTACTAACAGGAGTACCCGCAGCCATCTTACAAGAAATCAAGGCCTTTGTTGTCACGAACCTCTCGTGACGAGCTTACTCTTGGAACATCTCCTTGAGGTGCACCATGATCGCATAAGCCTCTTGGTCCATAAATTGCTTTTGCAAGTCAGGCACCATAGTGGAAAGCATCAGACAGGTCACATCGTTGGAGTCGCTCTTCTTGGTCTCAAAAGTTTCCTTTTAAACCGCAGAGGCGTTCCTAGCAGGTTCTTCAGGTAAGGGTGCATCCAAAACATACGATTTTTTCTCTTGCTTAAGAACTATTCTTAAGTTTCGAGACCAGTCTATGAAATTGGTGCCATTCAATTTGTCCTTTTCAAGGACCGATCGCAATGAGAAATTGTTGTTTGAAGATGCCATTTTCAATCTACAATAAAATTTAGCAAGATTAAATGAGGTCTTATTTATAATCCCACAAACCAAATTAATATCCCTTTAAATAATTCACGTTAGTGATTTAATGTGGGCTAAGATCCACTTTTCACAACAACTTATTAGTCAAGCTGAGCTTGTAAACCTAACAAGTTAAGTTACTTAGGTAGAAAAACTCCAATCATGTCTCGTACATGACTCTTGGATCAAATGGGCTAACATCTTAAGATGTTATAGCACAAACCCATTTATTAGTTGCCTAGGTCCGGACATCCCTTTCCATGTTAAGTCCAACCTATATTTACAACCCATGCCTCACAAAGATAATCGGGCGCATCTAGGACTCCTAGTCTACGTGACCGATGATCGATGCCTTGACATGTTTCCAATTAGGAAGGCAACTTTGTGACTTACTATTTTTAGGGATTCATTTTATTACGTCTTACATGGCATACGCTTTGTCATCCATACATAGCATGCATATATATATAATTGCATAAAGTAAAGCGTGACAAACATGGGCCCAAAAACCTACAACTAAGATTCTATACTATTACATAAGAATCTTCGAGTTGGGCTTCTCCACTCCGGTGGGCTTCGTCTTGATTTACAAAGTCTTCAAGTATATTCTATTCTAAGAAATAAATGAAACTTTTACAATAAAACATAATGGCTCGTAGGCCATATTTAATTACAAAAACCCAGGGCCCATGAATGCACCATGCATATCCATTCATCACACCAATCAAGAAAATAAATATACATAGCATTCATGGATCAAACAAAGTCCAATTTTAATTAATTTAGCCAAGCCCATTAATGGAAATTGTGTACTTGAACCTTTAAGAGATGACCCCGTAATGGGCCTGGGCCGAAGCCCAATGGACTAAATCCTCTTATTGAATAAGTTCTTTTAAAAGCCCAAAACACAAACTAGTTAGATTTGTGCTATAAATCAATTCTAGTATAATTTTCAATTTTGCCATTTTTAATTTTATGTCATACAGCCCATAAACATTAAAAATACATATAATATGTACCAACATGAATTAAAACACAAAATCATGAAGAACATATATATATGATACACGGCATGCATATAAAAACAAACAAACAACAAAACTAGTTGTTTAATGCTTATGTGATGCCACAAAATGCACAAATACTTAAATCAATTTTATGAGTCATTTAATAATTAAAATAAGGTCATAAATATTGATTTAATATTCTATACCAATCTGATCTAAATGTGTTTTTACCATTTTAATCAAAATAAAACAAACAATGTTGATTAAACATGTAACAAACACAAACTAGTCATAGTTTTAAGTGATTTTAAAATTAATCAATTAAATTGTCATGGACCAGAATTAATACCAAATTTAAAATATATCCAGACCTGATATTTAATCTTTAAAAATCACTTACAAACATGCCAAAATCGTTTTTACATTTAATATTGAAAACTAGTTGTTAAACTAACAATTAACATGCAATTAAGCACCTAGTTTTAATATTAACATGTACCATCAGGTATTATTAATTAAATCCGACCATTAACAGCTCCTAGAACATCTTAGGATGGTATATTAACATCTCATATTAATTATAATACCTATCTAATCAATTAAAATCGTTTTTACACCAAAATAATGCAAAAAACTCAAAACAGAAAATTTCAGCATTGCATGTTTTCAAAATAACGATTTTTAATTAATGTTTTTCATGCATCTAAAGCACTAAAATAAGCTTGATTAGGCTCTGATACCACTTATGGAATATGACATGGTATGCACATAAAGATCACGCAGCGGAAAACAATAAAATTTAATCATACATGCCATACAATTCCATGACAAGAATAGAAACATGCAATTTTAGGGTTTTAAAACTTATAACTTTAGATGCCTTTAAAACATGATTTTGATGATGATCAGCAACCAAGGAGGATATCTTAGCCTTATACCTTCACCACCAATGCCAAGGAACAGCCTTTACGCCACTCCTCTCTATGTTCACACACACAATTGCACCGACGGCTTAAAATCGAGATTGCTAGCTCTCAAAATAAGTATTGTGTAATGGCTCTAGTTTGAAGCTACAAAATTTGATTTTGTACTTCTCTTAGGTTGCTATTACTACCCAAGAACATAAGAGAATGAGTAACAAAAATCCTTTCTCCTTAAAATTCGCCAAAATAATTAAGTGAGAGAGAGATGTAATTCATGCCAAAACCAAAACTAGGGTTTTTCACGCCAAAACCTAGTAGTCTCTCTTAGGGTTTTATTTCTTTTCATATATATATATATATATATATCCTTATCTTTTGGAAAGTGTTTGATCTGAATTTTACCATCTCAATATAATTAATTCAACTTCAATCACTTCCTAAAAATAAGTAATATATATTGATTTAAACTCCTTTGAATTTAAAATTCAAATTTGAAATAAAACACAAGACATTTAATTAAATAAAATCACTTAATATAAATAATGAGCATGTGCCGAAATTCCTTGATTTTCATCTTGGAATTTCGGCCACTCCATCTATTATTTAAATGATTTAATTTAATTTAAATTCTTTTAGGCTTTAATACTCAATTAACTTAATTAATACAAGATAAATAATTAATTGAAATTAAACCTAGTGGGCTGAATTTTTCTCTCTCATGGACCAAGGTCCAATAGCAATTGTAAAACCCATTACACACATTAATTTGACTTTAATTAAAAGGCTAAATTAATTCCCAATACTTTACTTAAATATTTTAAGCCCAATGCTTTGTGTGCGATCCTATAGGTCCATTTGATGTTGGCAATAATTAATAAATTAATTCAAAGGCTATATATATTCTCTAGCAAGATATTATAGCATTCCAAATTAAATGAAAATGCATATGGCATTTAGTGACCTAATGCAATTTTGCATAGTCCCTTACCCATAAATATCAGAATTAATATAAGGCATGGAATTAGTCATCCTTATATATATTAATTCCTTTCTTGATATTCCAGTGACACTGAACTCTCAGATAAATAATGATTACTCATTATTTCATCTCGGTATGGCCATACACTTCTCAGTTCACTGATCAAGTGGCTGATGATATTTTCTCTCTTATAGAGAGGGGTAATCCCTTCACTTCCCTCATGCTCTCTACCATGAATCAATGCATACCCAAGCATACCCGTACTTGTCACTCTGTTACGAGCACGTTAGGTGTATGTCAAAGCACACGGTAATTCGTAAAGAGTTTCATAGAGATTTTAGGTCTAAGAACTCCGATACAAAACTTGTATATGTGAAACACTTATGACTTGTACCATGTAGTGTTCTCATGAGTGGATCGAATCCAGGTACCATGTTCTAAACATGTATCTATGATCTCTGATTGACACTCTTGTCCTTATGATCCGTAAGACATAACTCAACTTATCAGAGAGCATACTAGTCTTAATTTATTTGTTATTCCCATAACAATGACTGACTAGGAATATTTAGAATGAAGTCTCATTTGTTTCAAGGTCTTACAACCATGTGCCTCACACATGATAACTTAAACTGAAACAACATTCTTGGATAGTTCTATCAATTGATATGCACAGGAATACAATAGATAAAACAAATGCCTCATTTTATTAATTAAAGTGTTTTATTACAATGTATTGGGGCTAGGGCTTACACTAACAAAGACTCACCCTTTTTTAGATTAAAATAGTTTTTGGGGCCTACTGAACCCATTTCATAAGTCACGATCTGTAACCCGCTAGTCAAGACTATGACTAGGCTTTTTTGGCCAAAATTTTAGGTTTTCTCCCTGCAAAATAGGGGATTATTTTAACATTAAAATTCGAGCCTTTACCTTGATCTTGATCCAAAAACTATTAAGTTGGATGGAATGGTTCTTGGGAAAAGGAATCAGAATCAAATAACAAATAAGAGAGAGAAAACTAAAAAAAGGATTGGTTTTTCTTTGTTTTTTGAAAGAAGAACGAAAGAAGCAGGAGAGGAGACTCTGAAGCACTCTCACTAGTCTTTGAAAAATAACTCTATTAAGGGTAATATAAAAGGCAAAACTCTAGCTTTTATGTAGATCAAGGACTTTAATTGTAACGTCCCCGGATCAGCCGCTAGCACGATATTATCTGCTTTGGGATCGACATCCGATATTTGCCCCCCTCAAGGAATCGACATTCGGTATTCGCCCCCTCACGATTTTGCTCTTGAGGTTATCCTCAAAATGCATTGTCAGGGTATCAGAGTGCACAGCGGCAGCTTATGGGCCTGACTGATATTGTCCTCTTTGGGCGTCCACATATCTGCTTTGGAGATCATGCCGGACCCCTCAAGGTTTTGTCTTTGGGCCTCAACCTAAAGCGTGTCGTCAGAGTATCAAAGTGCACAGCAGCAGCTCGTGGGCCTAATCGATATTGTCCTCTTTGGGCGTCCACATGTCTGCTTTGGAGATCATGTTGGACCCCTCAAGGTTTTGTCCTTGGGCTTCAGCCCAAAGCGCGTCGTTAGGGTATCAGAGTTCACAATGGCAACTCATAGGCTTGACCAATATTGTCCTCTTTGGGCGTCCACATATCTGCTTTGGAGATCATGCCGGACCCCTCAAGGTTTTGTCCTTGGGCCTCAGCCCAAAGCGCGTCATCAGGGTATCAGAGTGCACAGCGATAGCTCGTGGGCCTGACCGATATTGTCCTCTTTGGGTGTCCACATATCTGCTTTGGAGATCATGCCAGACCCTTTAAGGTTTTGTCCTTGGGCCTCAGCCCAAAGCGCGTCGTGTTAGGGACAGGTATCCATACCTTTATAAGGCATGCTTCGTTATCCTCTCCAACCAATGTGGGATATCACAATCCATCCTCCCTTCAGGGGACCCAGCGTCCTCGCTGGTACACCAGTCCGGAACTGGCTCTGATACCAATTGTAACATCCCCAGATCAGCTGCTAGCATGATATTGTTCGCTTTGGGATCGATGTTCGGTATTCGCCCCCCTCAGGGAATCGACGTTCGGTATTCGCCCCCTCACGATTTTGCTCTTGAGGTTACCCTCAAAACGCATCATCAGGGTATCAGAGTGCACAGTGGAAGCTCGTTGGCCTGACCAATATTGTCCTCTTTGGGCGTCCACATGTCTTCTTTGGAGATCATGCCGGACCCCTCAAGGTTTTATCCTTGGGCCTCAGCCCAAAGCGCATCGTCAGGGTATGATCGATATTGTCCTCTTTGGGCGTCTACATGTTTGCTTTGGAGATCGTGCCGGACCCCTCAAGGTTTTGTCCTTGGGCCTCAGCCTAAAGCACGTCGTCAGGGTATCAGAGTGCGCAGCGGCAGCTCGTGGGCCTGACCGATATTGTCCTCTTTAGGCATCCATATGTTTGCTTTGGAGACCATGCCGGACCCCTCAAGGTTTTGTCCTTGGGCCTCAGCTTAAAGCATGTCGTGCTAGGGAGAGGTATCCACACCTTTATAAGGCATGTTTTGTTCTATTCTCCAACCGATGTGGGATATCACAATCAGATTGTGATATCCCACATCGGTTGGAGAGGAGAATGAAGCATGTTACAAGGGTGTGGATACCTCTCCCTAGCATGACACATTTTGAGGGTAACCTCAAAAGCAAAACCGTTAGGGGGCGAATACCGGACGTTGATTCCCTGAGGGGGGCGAATACTATACATCGATCCCAAAGCGGACAATATCGTGCTAGTGGCTGATCCGGGGATGTTACAATTGGTATTAGAGCCGGTGCCGGACTGGTGTGCTAGTGAGGACGCTGGGTCCCCTGAAGGGGGGTGGATTGTGATATCCCACATCGGTTGGAGAGGAGAACAAAGCATGCTTTATAAGGGTGTGGATACCTCTCCCTAGCACGACGCATTTTGAGGGTAACCTCAAGAGCAAAACCGTGAGGGGGCGAATATCGGATGTCGATTCCATGAGGGGGGCGAATACCGGACGTCGATCCCAAACGGACAATATCGTGCTAGCAGCTGATCCGGGGACGTTACATTAATTCTATTAAAAAATCATTTTTCATTTTTTTAAGTTTTGGTTGCTCTGTTCTTATTTTCTCTTTTCTATACATCTTTGTGCATATTGGACCTTAGTTTTTTTATGTATATAATATTTTATTGGCTTAATTATGTGTATTTTTATGAGTTATGCATGAATCTACATTTTATTTGGGAATTTAAATGCATTTTGAACCTTTTGAATGTCATTTTCTCTCTCTAAAATTTTATTTTCTCTCACTTGATAATTTCATGTTAATTATGTTGTTTGATGTTTTTAAGCCTTATATTGATGTTAAGGATTGATTTTAGGATGTCTATAATGGTTTTTTTAGTCTTGAAATAGATTTTAAAGTTTTGAATTTTAGTCATGGCATCATTCCTGTAGTTGTTGGATAGTCCAGAGTTGACTCATGGACTCAGGCCTTAAGTGAGTCACACTCCTAACTCAAGGTTGTGGCTCATTCTGGAAAGGCCAGTGACTCACTTGAAGGAATGTGACTCATTTCTCTCAAGGCCGTGACTCGAATGTGACTCATTTCTCTCGAGGCCGTGACTCAATTTTCTTGGTCCATGACTCACATCCATTCCTTAGTGAGTCTGTGACTCACTCCCTTATTTCATCCCTAAGTTCCATCATTGGTTTCCTTCACTTATTATATGTTTTATGGTTAATTTTAAATGTATTAACACACACGTTTATTCTTTATTGTATACTATCATTGATTTTATTCTTATTTGATTAATCCATTGTCTTTGCTATTTTTTGTATGAAATATTCAGGATTTATTTGGAGAAAATGAAAAACATAATGAAGTTCGATTACCCCGAGAGTGGCTAATTTATTTAGAAAATTAATTTTAATTAAGTTCTTTGTATTTGGCTTTTATTATTGTTATGTGGATTGTAATAATTAGTAAAAAAAGTATTTCAGCATGAAAATTAAAGAAGTTCATATTAAATATATTTATTTATTTAATTAAATTTTCATTAATAAAATGGATCAATGTCCTATTTTATCATAAAAATCACACTAAAAGGGCTTTCTAATTACTTATTTGTGAACTAATGTTCCCGAATTTAAATGAATATCTCGATTTATGTATGTTTATGTCTTTAATTTTTTATTCTAATTTTTGCATGCTTTAAAAATGTTTTTAATGAAGCCATAAATTAAAAATGAGCCAACAACAATCTCTCATCCACATATACGGGACCAATGTTCTTAAATCCCAACAATTTATCTATGGTTTTTTTTATCAATTTTTAAGTGCTTATATGTATTTTTATTTTATACTTCATAATGCATGAGAAGAGAACCGACATAATTGGCCACAAGAAATCATTTATGTTGACTATCAACCAAGTAATGCAAATAGGGGTAAAATCTGAACTCTCTCTGGTTTCAGTGTCATAAAGTTCAAAAAATCACTTTTCCAATGTTCCATTAGGTGGCGACTCCTAAATGCACTCCTTGTGGTGCTTAATAGATGTCTCATAAATTAGTCATCAGTAAATGGATAAGGATATTCCGAAATGTTATTTCATGCCTTTTGGAAGGACCAAGGCATTGCGTATTGGGTTGAATCCTTACTTATTGCGAAGCAGTTGATTTTCATGAGTTAAATAATCCTTAATCCAATCTCGAGCTCTAAAAGTTGGTTTTTAAGAGTAACCCAGATGCCTAATGGGTTCGACATTCTGATAAATTAAGGTAGGTGCTAATCAAAGGCTACCATGCTTTGATAGGTTTATCTTTATTTATTTGAATGACTCAAGTATATAGGGATCAATATCGCATTTACTTGCACTTTAAATTAAGAGAGGTTATGTTGTCGATTTTTTCCCGTGCACCATTCGTGTTCATTGTGTCCTTTTTTAACCCATGAATAAATTGCCCCTAAGAAAGTGACTGCATGACCTCCTGTATGGGAGAAATAAGGTTGGAAGGTTTGTTTTGATTTGCGTATGTATTTTGCTAATGATATGTAATATGTTCATGCATTTCATGTATAACCATGCATCATGTTAACAAATTTCTTTTTTAGCCATTACAGAGTCATCCAATTGGTTTAAGAATTTAACCCATTATGGAAGGATGAGTATTACTTGGATAAGTTTTGAGCCTTAATTTCTTTAGAAATTCACTCAGGGCGAAGTTATAACAACCTTACTTGAAGTATATTGGCAGCAAGAAATTCTTTTGGCAAAATTGGAAGATTAGAGCCTTGATTGAGGGTTGACAGCTGCAGGCACCATAAAGTTGACATGTTGGTTTAGAAGTCTAGATGAGTGTCTTGTCAGGAGATTCTTATTAAGGTAGCATCGAAAATAGATTTAGGTTTAGTTTAGGTCTTCGAGCTAGCTTCTTAGAGAACAGATATGGCAGATCCAATGCAAATTAGGGCTATTGATAGCTAGGAGTTAGAAAGAAGGTTGGATGTGTTCCAGAGGTGAATTAGGTCTATGATGAGCTTTTTGGCACAGCCTACTAGCCAACTAACTTTAACAGCTACTGCTGCCCATAGAGAGCCTGTAGTTGGAAGTACTCCAATTGCTACCCAAATAGAACCTTCTCTACTAGCTGAGTTAAGAGGAACAGGGCCGAGAGCTCTACTTGTGGAACAACAAAAGGATAAAGGTGTTGCTCTTGAAAAGGATTTCATCCCTAAAGAAGAGGAAGAGATAGTAGTAATACAAGTCTCGAAAGGGAAGCCACCTAGGATGGAGGACCCGATTCTTAGGAAGATGAAAGAAAAGATAAAAGTCATGGCTCCAGTTCTGTCAGCTGGAAAGGGGGTCAACCTAGAAGATAAGGACTTAGAAAGTGAAGATGAGCTCCCTCAGTGGTTTAAAATGCTTGACTTACCTAAGTTTGATGGTACTTTTGATCCATTTACTTACATCAAGCAGTATACCTTGATCATGAAAGGCACCACTCTCACTAAAAGGCAAAAAGTTGAATATTTTAGCCTTAGTCTTACCTGCCCTGCTATCGACTAGTATCTTGGTTTAGATAGGTATAGCCAAGAGGATTGGGATATGTTGACAGAGAATTTTTTAAGGTCGTACAACTGTAGCATGATGATGGAAGTTACTCTGAAAGACCTTAAATTGCTGCAGTAGAAGCAGGATGAGTCTTTCCATGAGTGTCTGACTAGGTAGAGAACTAGGGTAATGGAGATTAAGAGAAAGCCTGATATCATTGATCAGATTAGGCTTTTTATAAGGAATACTAGTCCCTATTTAAAGGAAAGCCTAAAGATGAAAGGGTTCAAGGAATAGGAGTCCTTGAAGGACATTACTATTAAAGCCAAGGGTGAATACCTAGCTAATAAGGCAAGTTCCATGAGTGGTGCTAGTTTTAGTTCTAGGCATCAAGGGTACGGAGCTACAATTTAGAAAACTAGTGGCACAGGTACTACTGGAAAGACAGTTGAGGTATCAGCTATCGAAAGTGTTTAAAGGCATTACTCGAATCTGGGTAGGTCATTGTCCTGGATATTGGATCGGTTGATAAAGGAGGAAAAATTACAGCCTTTGGAGGCTAAGCCTACTAGAAATTAAAGCCAACCTAATCATCGAGCTGATCAATATTATGCATATCACTAGCACACCGGTCATCTTACGAATCACTACAGAACCTTAAGGGATAAAATCCAAGATCTTATTGATAGTAAGCAGATTACTAATTCGGAGATAAAAGAAAAGAAAAAAAGGGAGCTTGGTATGGCATTGGATCTATTGGGTCTCAAATGACAACCCAATTCTCATTTGGAGTAGTATTAGGTAATTCCCCTATCCCATCCAAAGGAAACCCCAAATGTTTTGCAAACTCAGGAAAAGGTATATTATATGTTTTTCTACCTAGTTTATATCTTACTGAGCAAAGGTCTTCCTCATCCTTAAACAATACATGAAATGATGTGAGGAAGTCGCATGCAAGATGAGGGTATATTTCTGATTTTTTTAATAAATTTCTCCCAAGCAGTGTTTCATACCAAAGGGTAAATTTCATTCCAGAAGTTTCCATTTGCCATATCCAAGGAGAACTCACATGAGAATGATCTACAATGGGCAAGATTAGGAAAATCAAAGCACAAAACATATACTTAGTCATTTAGGCATTTTGTCAAACATGTGGTGTGCAAAACTTAACTAATCCATTTTGCATGTAATATTAAGCAATTAGAACCAAAATGTGAGAACTAAAGCTCAAAAACACCTAACAAATAAGTATAATATCAATTAATTTGAAGATTATAGCACATAAACTTAAACAAAGGAAGATAACATGCAAGTTTAAGAACATTAAATCCATGAAATTTCTAATCATTAATCAAAGTAGAAGAAATAAACAAGAGGGAGAGTACTTACTTAATAAATTTAATGAAGCAAAGATTGAAAAAAACAATGTAATAATTTAAGTTGCTTCGGGCGAGGGATATGAGAGCTTGGGAGAAGGAAAGTAAAAATGGGGAAAAAATAAGTAATGCACGGTGGTGGGAAAACATTTGGGCTTTTATAGACAAGGGGCCTCGATGGAGGGGAAATCCCCTCTATCGAGGTACTTGCCTCGGTTTTCTAAGGTGGGGGCGCCATTGATGGTGGGAATTATACCTCTACTGAGGTAGTGCAAATTTCTTATGTCTATGTGTGGTCCCTCGATGAAGGGGAAATCCCCTCTACCGAGGTAGTGATCTCGGGAAGTCCAAGAGGCATAAACACTAGATTTTTTCTTTCATGCATTTTAAGCTTAAAAGCTCCAAATTAAACTTGATTGTCACTTTGTTCTCAGTAATCCCATTATAAATTAAGCCTTCTTTAATATGAAATAACTCCATTAAACATCTTAAACACTTCATTACAAATTAAAAACACAATGCTCTCCTTTGTGCATAATCAACTCAAAATGTAAGTAACACTGAACATACATTGGATGAAAACAACTTTTGCTGATATCGCACATCTAAAACTCTCTCCTAACTCTAAGCATGAACAACTCATCCTGTACTTCATGAAACACTAAACACTAACATAAATCAAATTAACTCAACATCAACATTGAAAACACCAAAGAGAAAATTTACAAAACCAAACAAAATAAATTATCACAAAATAAAGTAAAAGAAAAGATTTAGTTCTGAATTTAGCAAGTCTTTAGCTAGACTTTTAAAATCGCCTTACTCATCAAGGAAAATTAAAGTTGCCTCAACAACCTCTAAATGAGCAACAAAATAAGGTTTTAACCTATAACTGTTCACTTTGTACTCATGACCATCCTTCAGATTTCTAATGGCGACTGCTCCAAATCTATTGCTTGAAAGCACCTGATATGGTCCTAACCATCTAGATTTGAGCTTATATGGGAATAATTGCAAACAATATCAATAGAAAGACCAGCATCCATGGAGCAAATTCCTTCTTATTTAGCTTATTGTCAGGCCAACACTTCATTCTCTTCTTATAAAGGGTTGTATTGTCATATGACCATTGTCGAATCACAATAAGTTTATTGAGCTATAAACTTCTTTTTTCCCTTGCACTTTTTAAATCAAAATTAAGTAGTTTTATAGCCCAATATGCCTTATATTCTAGTTCAATGGGTAAATGGCACATTTTTCCAAAAATCAACCTAAATGGGGACATGCCTATAGGGATTTTATATGTAGTTCTATAGATCTAAAGAGCCTTATCTAACTTGTTAAACCAATCTTTTCAAGCATTATTCATTATTTTCTCCAAGATTGATTTTAATTCCCTATTAGACACTTTCACTTGCCCATTTGCTTAAGGGTGATAAGAGATTGTGATTTTATGCCTAACACAAAACTTCCTAAACAAAGTTTTGAATTGATGGTTGATAAATGCCTGCTCCCATCACTAATAATAGCTATCGGTGTCCCGAACCTAGTAAAAATTTTCCTTCTAAGGAATTTAAGCACAACTCAAGCATCATGTGTCTTAGTAGCCACTGCTTTTACCCATTTATGCACATAATTTATAACAATTAGGATATACTCAAATCCGAATGAGTTTGGAAAGGGCCCTATAAAATCAATACACTAAACATTAAGAATTTCAACTTCTAAAGCATTATTTATGGGCATCTCATCCCTTTTAGATGTAATACCTACACATTGACACCTATCATATGACTTTATGAAAGACTTAACATCAATAAAAAGAGAAGGCCAAAAGAAATCTAACTTTAAAATTTTTGTCACTATGCAATTTGGTACATGGTGACCTCTAACTTCTCCTCTATGACATAGCCTTATAATATCTGCTTGCTCTTCTTTTGGAGCACATCTTCAAAGCACTTGATTTGAGCATATCTTGATCAAATATGGGTTATCACAAAGGTAGTGCCTTACATCCGCTTTCAACTTCTTCTTTTGTTGCTAAGTGAAATCCTTTAAAAGGTAAACTCATGTAAGATAATTAGCAATATTAGCATACTAAGGAGCTAAAATTTTACATGAGTAAATGGCACAAATAAGTTCATCGTGAAATAAATAAAATATTTCTCCCTTTTCTATATAAGTATGATCCAATCTAGATAGATGGTCAGCTATAAAATTTTTAGCTCCTTTTTTTGTCTTTGATCTCCATATCAAATTTTTGAAGTAGCAAATCCCATCTAATAAGCCTCAGTTTAGAGTCTTTCTTTGCAAAAAGGTGCCCTAAAGATGTATGATCTAACCATATTATGACTTTAAAACCAAAGAGATATGGCTTGAATGTTTCAAAAGAGAACACAATCGCCAATAACACCTATTCTGTGGTGGTATAATTTACTTATACTCCAATGAGTGTGTGACTAGTATAGTAGATGCTATGAAAAATCTTCTCCCTGCTCTAGCCTAAAACTACTCCCACTGTATAGTCACTAACTTCACATATTATTTCAAAAGGTAAACTCCAATTTGGTGATGTTATGACCGGTGTTGTAATCAACTTTTACTTCAATAGATTAAAAGCCTGCAAACACTCAACAACAATATTAAATGCAGCATCTTTAAGCAGTAAATTGAAAAGTAGCTTTGTGATTTTAGAAAAATCCTTAATAAAACGATGATAAAAATTGGTATGATCAAGGAAAGTTCTAATATCTCTAATACTCATAGAGGAAGGTAATTTGTCAATCACATATACTTTTTCCTTATCTACCAAAATCCCTCTTTCTAAAATATTATGCCCTAGGACTATACCTTCCCTTGCCATAAAGTGATATTTTTTCCATTTAAGAACAATGTTAGTTTCTTCACACCTTTATACTAATGCAAGGTTAGACAAACATGACTCAAAATCACAACCATATAAAGTAAAATTATACATGAAAACCTTTATAAATTTCTCAATAAAATCATAAAATATGGCCATCATACACCTCTGAAAAGTGGTGGGAGCATTACATAAACCAAAAGGCATTATCCTATATGTAAATGTGCCATAAAAGCATGTGAATGTGGTCTTTTCTTGGTCTTTCAGGGCTATAGAAATTTGCATGTTTCCCGAATAACCATCTAAAAAGCAATAAAACCTATTTTCAGCTAGCATCTCTAACATTTGGTCAATGAAAGGTAAAGGAAAATGATCCTTTTTAGTGGCACTATTCAACCCCCTATAGTCAATACACACTCTTCATCCCATCAACGTGCGTGTTGGGATGATTTCATTATTCTCATTAGTCACAATAGTCATACCCTCCTTTTTAGGCACATATTAGATCAGACTAACCCAACTACTATCAAAAATGGGATAAATAATACTGCATTAAGCAACTTAAATACCTCATTTTTCACCATTACTTACATTTTTGGATTGAGTCTCCTTTGGGGTTGTACCACTAACTTGAAATCACTCTTTATAAGTATTCAGTGTGTATAATAACTTGGGCTGATTCCTTTTAAGTCGATTGTCTCCCAACCAATTACTCCTTCATGCTTTTTAACACTTTTACTAGCATTTCTTCTTCCAAACCTGTCAAAAGTGAAGAGATAATTACTAATTTTGCATTATTTTCCAAAAATACATATTTTAAATGTGAAGAAAAGGTTTTAAGTTTAGAAATGTTTTTTCCCTTAGGAAGGGATAATTTTTCCTTTTTTATTCCTTCCTTATTGTGCTCTTTTTCCAAATATCTCAACAGTTTTTCTTTTTTTCTCCAATTTCTTCCTTACTCTATGGATGCATCAAATAACTTTGAAGCTCATCATCTAACAATACTTCTTATTGCTTTTTCTCTACATATTCTTTCACACTATCTATGAAGCAAATGGACTCCTCAAAGTCATAGGAAGGATGCTTCATCTCCTTGTTCACATTAAAGACCATATCTTCCTTATTGAACCTTAATGTCACCATTTGTATATGTACATCAGTCAAAGCTTTAGCCATATTCAAGAATGGTTGCCCTACTATCAATGGTACTTTATAGTCTTCATCTATATCCATCACCATAAAATGCACCAAAATATAAAATTTCCAACCTTCACCAACAAATCTTCAATTATACCCTTTGGTCTCTTCACGGATCTATTTGCCAATTATAGTGTCATTCGGGTCTCCTTGATGTCTCCAAAGTTTAATTTCCTGAAAATTGAATAAGGCATCAAATTTATACTAGCACCCAAATCACATAAAGCATAACTAATAAAATTCTTACCTAATTCACATGGCAAGGTAAAACTACTTGGATCCTTTAATTTTTTAGAATTTTGGTCATTAATAAAACACTATAATATTTAGATAATTAAACTGTTCCTATACCATCTAGATTTTTCTTATTAGAATATAACTCATTTATAAATTTAGCATATTTAGGCATATGTAATAAAGTTTCAGCAAATAGTAAATTTACATGCAACTTGTTAAACATATCTAGAAATCTAGCTAATTGTTCATTATACTTTTCTTTCCTAGCTATAGAGGGATAAGGTAATTTAGACTCATAAATATTATGAAAAAGATTTTCCTTACCTCTACCTTTCTCAACAATAGTAGGCCTCTCATCAATAACTTTAGGTTCAAAAATACTTACCTCCATTGTCGATTTCACTAATTATGAAGATTTCTTACCATTTTTAGCTTCTTTTACATATTTCCCACTTGTTAAGGTAATTGCCTTTACTTCTTCCTTTGGATTTTAGTCCATATTAGATGGGAGAATGCCATGGGTCCTATTGGAAAGAGAGTTTGCAAGTTTCCCTACTTGAGTCTCTAAGTTTCTAATTGAGGCATCTTGATTTCTCATTCAAACATCCTAGATTTCCATCTAGCATCTTGACTAGCAATGAAGGTGGATTTAGTGGTCATATAGCTTGCAAACATCTTTTTGAAATTGGGTTTTCTATCCTAAGTGGGTTGAGGTCTTGCTTGGAATCTAGATTGTTGATAAGGTTGAGCCTGATAGGCAAATGGGTATTGTGCTTGGCCTTGTGCTTGGTATGGTTACTAGTTGTTGCTATAGGAAGCTATATATTTACTATAAGAGGCCTTAGGTTGAGGGTTGGCTGTGGATGCATGGTTTCTATCTCTCTAATATTTGTGAATTATATTATATTTTTAGTGCATTTTATATATTTAAATTAGTTAATTTAGCATTAATTTTGTTGATTTATGTTTAAATAGTTAATTTATGTGATTTTTTATGTTTAATTATGAGTTTTGGTGTTTTTCAGGGATTATTTGAAGGAAAAAAGGTTTAATTAAAGAAAGTAGAAGTTTAGGGGCAAAATTATAATTTTAGGAAAATTAACAAGTGGAACGTGAGGGATAGCAGGTCATCACTCGGCTGAGTGAAGGGAACACTCTCTTAAATGTGTAAATCACTTACCCAAAGAAGAATTATCACTCACCCATAAGCTAATTCACTCTTCCAGCAGAAGGTCACTCTCTTGAGTGATGAAATCACTCTCCTAAGTGTGAGAGTCGCTTAACCACCACTCTCTTGAGTGTTTGATGAAACATGAAGATAAATGTAACACCCTAATCCCATAACCATGGATAATCATCAATCATCATCATACCTAATAGAGATCAAGCAGAAATACTAATAATAATAATAACACAGGCCATGATTACATGCCACAACAAATAAATCAACTTATAAATAAGAAGACCTAACATAATTGGCCAACAATACATAATAGAATCCTCAACACATCTGTAATTGGCTCGATCCTCTCTGGAGCTTAACTTGAACCTACACGGATAAACAAACACATGCTAAGCTATAAAGCTTAGTGGGAAACAAAACTCTCTATCTATATAAAGATAACCTCTTTCCATGATTCATCATATACATGTATAAAACTTTCACAATCACACAGGATAACATATGAGTCTATTATATTCTTCATTTCATAAATAACATTATTAGGAGAGTCTTCAAACTTACTAATAGGTATCATGTTTAGAATAATTGAACGCGTTATGAAAATCGTCTCACTTTCTAAAAGCTTAGCCATTCATCACTATCACCATCATCTTACCCTTTACTTTTCGTACCTTAGTATAAATCATGCATCTTATAATCCTTTTTAATCAATAGGCCAGACATCATACTTATTAATGGTATAAGATTTCCACTTATTGCATTAAATCACATTGTCACCTAAGATAGGCATTCGACATTAATTCATAATATAAAGGCGTACTTAAGTTATATAGCATCTACAATGAGTCCTGGTAGGCATAATTACTTTACATATATTATACAATTCTCGTATTAGATTCACAAACTTTACATCGTTCATGTTATCTTAGCATGGTAACCTAATTCTCTTACTGTTAGTGTAAGCCCTAGCCCCAATACATTGTAATAAAATACTTTAATTAATAAAATGAGGCATTTGTTTTATCTATTGTATTCCTGTGCATATCAATTGATAGAACTATCCAAGAATGTTATTTCAGTTTAAGTTATCATGTGTGAGATACATGGTTGTAAGACCTTGAAACAAATGAGACTTCATTCTAAATATCCCTAGTCAGTCATTGTTACGGGAAATAACAATGAATTAAGACTAGTATGCTCTCTCTGATAAGTTGAGTTCTATCTTATGGATCATAAGGACAAGAGTGTCAATCAGAGATCATAGATACATGTTTAGAACAAGGTATCTGGATTTGATCCACTCATGAGAACACTACATGGTACAAGGCATAAGTGTTTCTCATATGTAAGTTTTGTATCGGAGTTCTTAGACCTAAAATCTCTATGAAACTCTTTATGAATTACTGTATACTTTGACATACACCTAACGTGCTCGTAACAGAGTGACAAGTACGGGTATGCTTGGGTATGCATTAATTCATGTTAGAGAGCATGAGAGAAGTGAAGGGATTACCCTTCTCAATAAGAGAGAAAATATCATCGGCCACTTGATCAGGGAACTGAGAAGTGTATGGCCATACTGAGATGAAATAATGAGTAATCATTATTTATCTGAGAGTTCAGTGTCACTAGAATATCAAGAAAGGAATTAATATATATAAGGATGACTAGTTCCATGCCTTATATTAATTCTGATATTTATGGGTAAGGGACTATGTAAAATTGCATTAGGTCACTAAATGCCATATAGATTTTCATTTAATTTGGAATGCTATAATATCTTGCTAGAGAATATATATAGCCTTTGAATTAATTCATTAATTCATTGCCAACATTGAATGGACCTATAGGATCGCACACAGAGCATTGGGCTTAAAATATTTAAATAAAGTATTGGGCATTAATTTGGGCTTTTAATTAAAGTCAAATTAATGTGTGTAATGGGTATTAAAATTGCTATTGGACCTTGGTCCATGAGAGAGAGAAATTCAGTCCACAAGGTTTAATTTCAATTAATTAATTATCTTGTATTAATTTAATTAATTGAGTATTAAAACCTAAATGAATTTTAATCAAATTAAATCACTTTAATATGGGATGGTGTGACCAAAATTCCAAGATAAAAATCAAGGGAATTTCGGCACATGTGTAATTTTTAAATTAAGTGATTTATTAGATTAAAATGTCTTATGTTTTATTTCAAATTAATTTGAATTTTAAATTCAAAGAAGTTTGAATCAATATATATTACTTATTTTAAGGAAGTGATTAAGGCTAAATTAACTATATTGAGGTAGTGGATTTAGGAATTATCACTTACAAAATTAAGTGATATATATTGAATGAAAAAGAAAGGAAAAAAAACCCTAAGTGTGGCGTGAACTAGTTCTCTCTCTCACATTTTTTCTCTTGGCCGAATTCACAAGGAGAAAGGATTGTTCCTTGTTTCTCTTATGTTCTTGGGCAGCAATAGCATCTAAAAGATGTGCAAGATCAAATCTTGTAGCTTTAATCCATTGCCATTACACAATACTTAATTAGAGAGCTAGCAATCTCGGTTTTAAGCCATCTTTGCAAGTGTGTGTGAGAATAGAGAGGAGTGGCGTAAAGGCTGTTACTTGGCATTGGTGGTGAAGACCTAAGGCTGAAATATCCTTCTTGGTTGCTGGTCATCATCAAAATTAAGTTTTAAAAGGCATCTAAAGTTGCAAGTTTTTAAAAACCCTAAAATTGCATGTTTCGATTCTTGTTATGGAATTGTATGGCATGTATGATCAAATTTTATTGTTTTTCCGCTGTATGATCTTCATGTGCATACCATGTCATATTCCATCAGTGGTATCAGAGTCTAATCATTCTTATTTTAGTTCTTTAGATGCATGAAATAATTAATCAAAAATCGTTATTATAAAAACATGCAATGCTGAAATTTTCTGTTTTGAGTTTTTTGCATTGCTTTGGTGTAAAAACAATTTTAAATGATTAGATAGGTATTATAATTAATATGACATGTTAATATACTGTCCTAAGATGTTCTAGGAGCTATTAATGGTCGGATTTAATTGATAATACCTGATGGTACATGTTAATATTAAAATTAGGTGCTAGTTGGCATGTTAATTGTTAGTTTAACAACTAGTTTTCAATATTGAATGTAAAAACGATTTTGGCATGTTTGTAAGTGATTTTTAAAGATTAAATATCAGGTCTGGACATATTTTAAATTTGGTTTTAATTCTGGTCCATGACAATTTAATTGATTAATTTTAAAATCACTTAAAACTATGACTAGTTTGTGTTTGTTACATGTTTAATCAACATTGTTTGTTTTGTTTTGATTAAAATGGTAAAAAAACATTTAGATCAAAATGGTACAGAATATTAAATCAATATTTATGACCTTATTTAATTTATTAAATGACTCATAAAATTGTTTTAAGTATTTGTGCATTTTTGTGGCATCACATAAGCATTAAACAACTAGTTTCGTTGTTGTTTGTTTGTCTTTGTATGAATGCCGTGTATTATATATATGTTCTTCATGATTATATGTTTTAATTCATGTTGGTACATATTATATGTATTTTTAATGTTTATGGGCTGTATGACATAAAATTAAAAATGGCAAAATTGGAAATTATACTAGAGTTGATTTATGGCACAAATCTAACTAGTTAGTGTTTTGGGCTTTTAAGAGAACTTATTCAATAAGAGGATTTAGTCCATTGGGCTTTGACCCAGGCCCATCATGGGGTCTTCTCTTAAAGGTTCAAGTACACAATTTACATTAATGGGCTTGGCTAAATTAATTAAATTGGACTTTGTTTGATCCATGAATGCTATGTATATTTATTTGCTTGTTTGGTGTGATGAATGGATATGCATGGTGCATTCATGGGCCCTGATTTTTTGTAATTAAATATGGCCTACATTCCATTATATTTTATTGTAAAAGTTTCATTTATTTCTTAGAATAGAATTTATTTGAAGACTTTGTAAATCAAGACGAAGCCCCACCGGAGTGGAGAAGCCCAACTCGAAGATTCTTATGTAATAGTATAAAATCTTAGTTGTAGGTTTTTGGGCCCATGTTTGTCACGTTTTACTTTATACAATTATATATATGCATGCTATGAATGGATGACAAAGCGTATGCCATGCAAGCCGTAATAAAATGAATCCCTAAAATAGTAAGTCACAAAGTTGCCTTTCTAATTCGAAACATGTCAAGGCATCGATCATCGGTCACGTAGACTAGGAGTCTTAGATGCGCCCGATTATCTTTGTGAGGCATGGGTTGTGAATGTAGGTTGGACTTAACATGGAAAGGGATGCCCGGACCTAGGCAACTAATAAATGAATTTGTGCTATAACATCTTAAGATGTTAGCCCATTTGATCCAAGAGTCATGTACGAGACATGATTGGAGTTTTCCTACTAAGTAAACTTAACTTGTTAGGTGTATAAGCTTAGCTTGACTAATAAAGTTGTTGTGAAAAGTGGATCTTGGCCCACATTAAATCATTAACGCGAATCATTTAAAGGGATATTAATTCGGTTTGTGGATTATAAATAAGACCTCATTTAATCTTGCTAAATTTTATTGCAGATTGAAAATGGCATCTTCAAACAACAATTTCTCATTGCGACCAGTCCTTGAAAAGGACAAATTGAATGGCACCAATTTCATAGACTGGTCTCGAAACTTAAGAATAGTTCTTAAGCAAGAGAAAGTCGTATGTTTTGGATGTACCCTTGTCTAAAGAACCTAGTAGGAACGCCTCTACGGTTCAAAAGGAAACTTTTGAGACCAAGAAGAGCGACTTCCAATGATGTGACCTGTCTAATGCTGGCCACTATGGTGCCTGACTTGCAAAAGCAATTTATGGACCAAGAGGCTTATGCGATTATGGTGCACCTCAAGGAGATGTTTCTAAGAGCAAGCTCGTCACGAAAGGTTCGTGACAACAAAGGCTTTAATTTCCTGTAAGATGGCTGCGGGTACTCCTGTTAGTACCCATGTACTCAAGATGAAAGGGTATCTTGATACTCTTGAGAAGCTTGATGGTACAAGTGCCAAAGGAATTGGCCACTGACTTGATCTTAGGTTCATTGACTGATGATTATGATCCATTTGTGATGAATTATAACATGCATGCAATGAACAAGACAGTCATTGAGCTTCATGGGATGCTTAAGAATGCTGAAGAAAACATTCGAAAGATCAATCGCGTATTGATGGTTCAAGGGGGCATTAAGAAGGGACCTGCTAAGGGAAAGGGAAAGGGAAAGGTAAAACCCAAGAATGACCTGGCTCGGATAAAGTCAAATGGGAGTGCACCTCAGGCCCAATCCAAGCCCAAGGCGCAAAAGCTCAAAGAGAGTGAAAGCACTTGCTTCCACTGCAACAAAATAGGGCATTGGAGGAAGAATTACGCTCTCTTCAAGGAAGAACAAAAGAAGAATGGAGCCAAGGCGTCCAGTTTTGGTATTTTTGTTGTTGAAATTAACCTATCTATTTCTACCACTTGGGTATTGGATATCGGTTGTGGTTCTCACATTTGTTTAAATGTGCAGGGGCTAAGAAATAGGCGGTTACTTGGGAAGAATGAAGTGGACCTCCTTATGGGGGAATGGAGCATGAGTTGCTGCCATAGAGATAGGCGACTATCAACTCATTTTACCTTCCGGACTTTGTTTTGTTTTGAAAAATTGTTATTATGTGCCTGCTATGAGCAGAAACATTATTTCAGTTTCATGTTTGGATTTGGATGAATTTGATTTTGTTATTAAAAATGGCAATGCTCATATTCGTCGCCAAGGCATTTCATATGGCAATGCCATGTTGCAAAATGGCCTTTATATCCTTGATCTACAGAACAAAGAGTCCATATACAACATTAATACAAAGAGGGTTAAATCAAACGAATGAACCCTACTTACTTCTGGCATTGTCGTTTAGGACATGCAAACGAAAAATGCATCTCAAGACTCCACAAAACTGGAGTGCTTGGGTCATTCGACTTAGAGTTTTATGATACATGCGAGCCATGTTTGCATGGAAAAATGACAAAGAGTTTTTTTAACAAGAAAAGTGAGAGGACTAATGGCTTATTGGAACTAATACATACCGATGTATGTGGACCATTAAGTACACAAGCTAGAGGTGGTTTTAGCTTCTTCGTAACGTTTACAGATAACTTCAGTAGATATGGCTATGTCTATCTAATGAAGTACAAATCTGAAACTTTTGAGAAATTCAAAGAGTTTAAGAACGAAGTAGAAAACCAACTTGGCAGAAGTATAAAAGCCATTCGATCAGATCGAGGTGGTGAATACTTAAGCCAAGAGTTTGACAGTCATCTAAAGGAGTGTGGTATTATTTCACAGCTCACTCCTCCCGAAATGCCACAATGGAATGGTGTGTCCGAAAGGAGAAATCGAACTCTATTGGACATGGTTCGATCTATGATGAGTCAAGCTAATCTTCCTATCTCTTTTTGGGGTTATGCATTAGGAACTGCTGTGTTTCTACTAAACCGTACTCCAACTAAAGCAGTTGAGAAGACACCATACGAGGTATGGACTGGGAAAGAACCCAATATGTCGTTTCTCAAGATTTGGGGCTGTGAAGCACATGTTAAGAAATTAACATCTGACAAACTAGAGTCCAAATCCACTGTCTGCTTGTTTGTGGGTTATCCCAAAGAAACAAAGGGATACTACTTTTACTCACAAGCCGAGAACAAAGTATTTGTTGCTCGCAAGGCTGTTTTCTTGGAAAAGGAGTTCCTTCTCAAGAAAGACATTGGGAGTAAAGTTGAACTTGGAGAAATTCAAGCTCCACAAGCTCCTATAGAGGATGAGTTGGAAGTGGAATTAAGTTCACAACCAGTTGTGGAACAAGAACCCATTACACAAGTACCTAGAAGGTCCGGTAGGGTATGTCAGGAAATTGAGAGATATGGATTTCTAATCACTGACAGTGACACTATTGAGTTAGTAGATCGTGAGGATCCTACTACTTATCGAGAAGCTATTGAGAGCCCAGACTCAGAAAATTGGCTTGAAGCCATGAAATCCAAGATGCAATCAATGTACGATAACCGGGTTTGGACCTTGGTTAATCCACCAGAAGGTGCTAAGGTAATTGAATGCAAGTGGCTATTTAAACTCAAAGCTGATAAGAGCTACAAAGGTAGACTAGTAGCAAAAGGCTTTCGACAAACTCATGGTGTAGACTATGACGAGACCTTTTTGCCTGTAGTCATGCTCAAATCTATTAGGATATTGCTTGCCATAGCTGCATATCATGATTATGAGATATGGAAAATGGATGTCAAAACTGCTTTCCTCAACGGAAATTTACTTAAGGATGTGTATATGACACAGCCTGAGGGTTTTGTCAATCCCAAGCATCCTAAGAAGGTTTGCAAGCTTCAAAAATCTATTTATGGATTAAAGCAAGCATCCCGAAGTTGGAATCTTCGTTTTAATGAGGCAGTCAAAGAATTTGACTTCATCAAGAATGAAGATGAGCCTTGTGTGTACAAGAAGGTTAGTGGGAGCATAGTAGTATTTCTGGTTCTATATGTGGACGACATCCTTCTCATTGGGAATGACATTCCAACATTGCAAAAGGTTAAGCAATGGTTGGGGAAATGTCTCTCAATGAAAGACTTAGGTGAAGCCGAAACAATACATGGTATTCGAATCTATAGGGATAGATCGAATTGGCTTTTGGGACTAAGTCAATAAAAGTACATAGACAAAGTACTAAAGCATTTTAGTATGGGAGACTCAAAGAAAGGGTACATACCTTTGGCTTTGGGAGTTCCTTTGACTAAAGAATAGTACCCTAAAACCAAAGAGGAAAGGGACAATATGAGTAGAATCCCATATGCATCTGCTATTGGATTTATCATGTACGCTATGTTATGTACTAGGTTGGATGTTGCTTATGCACTGAGTATAACCAGTAGGTTTCAGCAAGACCCTGGTGAGAAGCACTGGTCTGCTATAAAAGGGATTCTAAAGTACCTGCGAAGGACTAAGGATCACTTCTTGGTATATGGTGGTCAAGAAGAGCTCGTCATACAAGGTTATGCCGATGCTGCTTTCCAGACTAGCACTCAGGACTCAAGATCGTAATTCGGATTTGTTTTTATTTTGAACGGTGGTGCTGTCAGCTGGAAAAGCTCGAAGCAAGAGACTGTTGCCGTCTCAACTACAGAATTTGAGTATATTGCAGCAAGTGAGGCTGCAAAAGAGGCTGTTTGGATTAGAAATTTCATTTCTTGATTAGGAGTGGTCCCAAGCTTCATAGATCCATTAGAAATTTTTTGTGACAACAACAGGGCCATTGCATAGGCCAAGGAGCCCCGGTCACACCAGAAATCCAAACATGTACTCAGGAGATACCACCTGATCAGAGAGATCATTGATCGTGGGGACGTCAAGGTTAGCAAGATAGCAAGTGAAGGCAATATAGCAGATCCTTTGACGAAATAGTTGCGTCCAAATCTGCACGAAGCTCATTTGAGATTGTTCGGTCTTAAGGCTATGCCCAATTGGGACTAGTGCTAGTGGGAGATTATTAGTCTAAGCCCTAGCCCCAATACATTGTAATAAAACACTTTAATTAATAAAATGAGGCATTTGTTTTATCTATTATATTCCTGTGCATATCAATTGATAGAACTATCCAAGAATATTGTTTCGGTTTAAGTTATCATGTGTGAGGCACATGGTTGTAAGACCTTGAAACAAATGAGACTTCATTCTAAATATCCCTAGTGAGTCATTGTTATGGGAATAACAATGAATTAAGACTAGTATGCTCTCTTTGATAAGTTGAGTTCTATCTTACGGATCACAAGGACAAGAGTGTCAATCAGAGATCATAGATACATGTTTAGAACATAGTATCTAGATTCGATCCACTCATGAGAACACTACATGGTATAAGTCATAAGTGTTTCTCATATGCAAGTTTTGTATCGGAGTTCTTAAACCTAAAATCTCTATGAAACTCTTTATGAATTACTGTATACTTTGACATACACCTAACATGCTCATAACAGAGTGACAAGTACGGGTATACTTAGGTATGAATTAATTCATGTTAGAGAGCATGAGAGAAGTGAAGGGATTACCCCTCTCAATAAGAGAGAAAATATCATCGGCCACTTGATCAGTGAATTGAGAAGTGTATGGCCATACTGAGATGAAATAATGAGTAATCATTATTTATCTGAGAGTTTAGTGTCACTGGAATATCAAGAAAGGAATTAATATATATATAAGGATGACTAGTTCCATGCCTTATATTAATTCTGATATTTATGGGTAAGGGACTATGCAAAATTGCATTAGGTCACTAAATGCCATATGCATTTTCATTTAATTTGGAATGCTATAATATCTTGCTAGAGAATATATATAGCCTTTGAATTAATTCATTGCAAACATTGAATGGACCTATAGGATTGCACACAGAGCATTAGGCTTAAAATATTTAAATAAAGTATTGGGCATTAATTTGGGCTTTTAATTAAAGTCAAATTAATGTGTGTAATGGGTATTGAAATTGCTATTAGACCTTGGTCCATGAGAGAGAGAGAAATTCAGCTCACAAGGTTTAATTTCAATTAATTAATTATCTTGTATTAATTTAATTAATTGAGTATTAAAACCTAAAGGAATTTTAATAAAATTAAATCACTTTAATATGGGATGGTGTGACCGAAATTCCAAGATAAAAATCAAGGGAATTTCGGCACATGTGTAATTCTTAAATTAAGTGATTTATTAGATTAAAATGTCTTATGTTTTATTTCAAATTAATTAGAATTTTAAATTCAAAGAAGTTTGAATCAATATATATTACTTATTTTAAGGAAGTGATTAAAGCTAAATTAACTATCCTGAGGTAGTGGATTTAGGAATTATCACTTACAAAATTAAGTGATATATATTGAATGAAAAAAAAGGAAAAAAAACCCTAAGTGTGGCGTGAACTGGTTCTCTCTCTCACATTTTTTCTCTTGGCCGAATTCACAAGGAGAAAGGATTGTTCCTTGTTTCTCTTATGTTCTTGGGCAGCAATAGCATCTAAAAGAAGTGCAAGATCAAATCTTGTAGCTTCAATCCATTGCCATTACACAATACTTAATTAGAGAGCTAGCAATCTCGATTTTAAGCCATCTTTGCTAGTGTGTGTGTGAGAATAGAGAGGAGTGGCATAAAGGCTGTTCCTTGGCATTGGTGGTGAAGACTTAAGGCTGACATATCCTTCTTGGTTACTGGTTATCATCAAAATTAAGTTTTAAAAAGGCATCTAAAGTTGTAAGTTTTTAAAAACCCTAAAATTGCATGTTTCGATTCTTGTTATGGAATTGTATGGCATGTATGATCAAATTTTATTGTTTTTCCGCTGCATGATCTTCATGTGCATACCATGTCATATTCCATCACTTACAGTCATCATTCTATGTCATGCATTGCTTTGGGTTAAATGAATGTTATCATTATGTTTACATGTGTGTGAGCATTTATATATAAATAAACAGACTGGCAGAGTTGCATGTGATCACAAAGAACAAGCCTTACATATTATGATTATAAGATAAAGTTTCGATGTGACATGTATGCATTTTATAAATAAAGTACATGAAACTTAGTGCATATGTTATAGTTCATATAACTTCTAGTACAATATTGTACGCTTTAGGGTCTATATAATCTCTGTGGAATCCCATTGGTGGAACCAACGCACACCTGCACTCATTCGGGAACCTTCCTTAATTGGTATGAGACATCTCAATCATGTATTACATAGCATGGCATTTCATTTCATAAAAATAGTTTATAGTCGAAAAGAATTTAAGACAATCAAACAATAGGTCATTCCTCATGCTTACATCACGTAAATGGAGTAATTAATGCATGTTTTACTTTATCTTGTGTATATTTTATCATCTTTAATAGTCTGCCTAAGTACTAGTTCAAAAAGTGGATAACGAGAGCAATAGATACCCGAAGGTGTCAAACTATGGATATCCGAAGATATCAAACAACGGACCCAAACGGGGTCAAACAATGGTTCCACAAAGGAATAAACTATAGACCCAAACGGGGCCAAACAATGGTTCTATTAAGGAACAAGACCCAAACAGGGTCAACTATGGCAGCTGCGACTGTATCCCTCTAGGTATGCCTATCTAATCCACAATTGAACTAAGACCCGCAGGCTTAACCCTTTAAAAACATCTTTGATTCATCACATTCTTTGTTACTTAATACATTATTTGGCTTCAAGCCACAAGTTATAAAGAATGTATATCATTCTCATCATACATCAATGTTGAGCTATAGGCTCCATTACACATGGATACCAGTCATGTCATCACATATATAGTTGCATCAACATCATTCATTCCTATTGTAGTGGATTACATGATAATGCACACGCAATAGAATATTACTTTCATCGATCCATCTCATCATACTTGATACTATGCATGAAGCCAATTAAGCGATTATGGAAGTATAGTTCTTGCAACTAAAACTATTCATAGTATTATATGCATGTCCATATATGTATATATATATTGTGTGTGTGTGTGTGTGTGTGTGTATAAAGTCAACTTGAATTGTAGTAGTACATACCCTATAGGTACTCATATCTGATCACATAATAAGTCAAACTACTCATCATATCATGGTAGCATCAATTATACAACATTGAATTACATAATTCATTGATAATCTCAATGACGTACCTTGTCACAATTTGCCGCGAGTAGCTCTCCCATATTATCATAACTCACATCAAAATTTAATTATTTAAAGCAATACTCATGCATTTATGATCCATATAGTAGTAATATGCGTAGGTTCTCTTACAATGTTAAAGGTCAACACTTGTTCATATTTATTCCCTTGATTCACTTCGATGGTTTATCAGATTATAGACAACAAGTTATATACTTTAACATAATCATATAAATATTTCAATCCTCTTACTTGTATTTCATACCCAGGTAGATTATGTGAGCTTATTTCATCTTAGTCGTTAGCACACTACAGATGCTCATGTGCTAATCATAATGTATTATAGGCATGAGAAATAGGTGAGCAAGTTATTACACATTACTGCTAATCATTAATTCTTCTTGTGACTCTGAGTGTAATCAAGCTTCTACGGTTTCATAATGTAACATAAATTATGATGTCCCACTTCTTTTAACTTGGACATGTAACCTTGCAGCTATACTCTTATTATCTCTAGGTTATATCATAGTGTTCTCATATCATTGTAGAGGAAAATCAATGTGCAATATTTTTGGGCAAAGCCAAATCACATGTGTATTACCATTATAATACCATCAAATTCAAGTAATCATTATCATGTATTCTAACATTAGTATTCATTTGCTAACTTTATTCTCATATAATGTTTCATTTAATCATGTTTAGTGTCACAACTTATCCTTATTTTATGCTTAAAATGCTTTAAAGTTACTTAAAAAGGTTTTAGACAAGCTTTGGTGACACTATAAGGCTTAAAAATCATGTTTGGGTGAAGTAGGGAAGTGTCACGAGTTGTGAAAGGTGTCACTACTTGTGAAAGGGAGCAAACTTCATGACTCGTGCACTTGTTCACGAGTAGCACATGTCACGAGTCGTGAACAGTCATAGGCAGTTTTCTGATTTCGACTTGTAAGCGATTTTTGACCTAGCAAAAGGAATTTTTAGCAAATATGGTCTTATACAAACTTGTTCCATTATGTTTATAGTTTCTAAAACATCAAAAATCATCTTGACATCATTCCTATATTTTCAGATATTTACAAAACACTGAGGTATGCTTCTAGTGACCGGGCAGCAACCTATTCCAGAATTCAAACTGAAATATGGCCTAGTTAGAGACATATTTAGAACTTAGTTTATTCATATGAAATATAGGTATGGAAGTCTATTTTTAAATGCAAAAAGAATCATTCAAGTTGGTGTTCTCTAGCTCAACTTATAAGATAAATAGATGTCTATTAGTCGTGAAGAAACGTTTGACTCGTGAAGAGACTCACGAGTGAAGCAAGAAGGCTAAACTTCATGACTCATGAAGGGGTTCACAAGTGAAGCAATAAGACTCATTTTCATGACTTGTGAAAGGGCTCATGAGGGAAGCAAGAAGGTTGAATTTAACGACTCGTGAAGGGATTCATGAGTCAAACAAGAATGCACGACTCATGAAAGGATTCACGAGTCAGTAACCAAAGAGAAATAACACATTCACGAGTGACCTAGGGTAAATGGTGCATGACTCATGAAGAAGTTCATGACTCGTGAAGAAGTTTATGACTCGTGAAGAAGTTCACGACTCGGCACCCTAAGTAAACAATGTTCCATTCTCATCTTAAAATCCCGATTTACGTATCTAGATAACATAACCCTAATTCCTTTAGTTTCATCTACATACAACAATAATCAATAGCACTCCCATTCACATAATCATCATAATAGTCCCATACCTTATTGAAGCTTCAAATCTAACTCCTTTACTCATGATTTCTTTCTTCTCTTTTACTTGATTTGTCTGCTTCTCTCTTCTCCTTACACATGGTGACAATAATAGGATATTGTAATCCCTCATCATCAAAAATCATAAATTAAAAGAAGAGAAAGAAGAGATCTTCAAGGGGAAATATTACCTTTGATGTTGGTTCACAAACCCTAACTCCCTTCTTCAACCTGTAACCAATAGAGAAAAAGAAAAGAGAAAGAAAGAGAGAGAGAGAGAGAGAGAGAGAGAGAGTGCCAATCCAATTCTCCCCATCCCCACGAGTTCCTTCTCTAAGAAGCTATAAAGGGAGTTAGTGGGGTAAATATCTCCTTAGGTGAATTTCCAAAATTATCCTTATTCAATTTAACCCCAACAACTTATATTTCTTAACATTTAATCCCCAAACTTCTAATTTACTTCAACTATATCCCTTCTTTATCTTAATTTTAACCATACTCAATATACATACATGCTGAAATTATCAAACTGCCCCTAATGGAACTTAACTTCGATAATTGCAAAATAATCCAATTTTAACTTAATTAACGGTAATCCTCATTAATTAACAATAATTCGATTAGGACCATGATTGGATCCTTACAATAAAAGAATTCCTTTTGGAGTGAAACTCTTCTTCAACTCGATTTAGAAAGTTACAAAGGGTAGAAACTTCTTATTTAGAGCTTATAAAAGGGTGCTCAAGAGACCAAAATAGAAGGGAAGCAATTATGTAGGGAGTTCTTTAGTTAGTTTTTAGGGTTTTATTATTTTTCTTAATTTTTATAACGTAGTTTAGGTTTAATTTCTTTTATTTTAGTTTTTAATTCTATCAAAGATTCAAGCTTTCTACTACATCTATTAAGAAGTTATCAAGAGCTAGTTTGAAGCTTCATGAGTATTGTATCTATTTATCTTAATTTTCTTTTATTTTAATCATGTTCGGTAAGTAATTTTCTTCTCTTTTGCTGAGGGAAACTTGAACCCTCATACTTTTATTGTAAAGGCTTGAATTTGAGCTTAATTTTAATGCAAATATATTGTTTCTTAATTTTTATGCTAAATCTTATCTTGAGTTATGATTGTGTTGATGATTGATGTATTGAATAAATGATTAATTATCAATTTCACTTATGACTTATGATTTGCATGTTCTTCGTTTATTTTTCTCATGCCGATGTATTTTTACATTTTGAGAATTGAGGCAGTGATTTATTATTCATGAGTTGATTTAAATTTAAAAATATTGAATTGAGAATGGGGTAGATTTAGATCTTTTAAGAGAGGGTCTAGTGAAGGTTTAGGAGTTAAAATTAGATCTTTGTGCTAGGTGATAAATTGTTCCTAAACAGAGGATTTAATGCTTAGAATGATATTCTGAATAAGATATCTATGTTTATTTTCACTGGTTTCTCTTTAATTACTTGTGTTAATTTTAGTTAAGTCATTGCAGAAGAAGTTAAGATTGATAGTTCCTTTAGCAGAAGTATTTTAGCTATTGCCTTGTCGTTAATTAATGTTAGTCTAGTTTTAGTTTTTATTTTACTTTACTGTTTATTTTGTTTAATTCTTGCTTTTAGTTCAAAAAAAAAAAACTTGGGAAGCAAAATCAGATTTATTCAATTCAAATATAGATATTTTTCTTAACAATCCATGTTCTCTTGGGTAAAATATTTAGGATCCTAATCTTATTTCCTTATATTCTAGTTGATCTAGTACACTTGCTAGACACCGGTCACTCTTTATGGAAAGTTAGGATGATTTCTTAACCTTGGGTTATAGGTATTACTACAAGGGTTCACTGCATTCACGTCTTCAACTACTAAACCTATACCTTCTCTATTGTTATTATTGAGGCCTAACAGGGGAATGCATTCAGATCTAATTTCATTGATTGAAATCTTCATCTTCTTGTTAGCATCAAAGGTAAGTACGTTGACAAAACTTCCATTGTCCATTAAGATCTTTTAAACTTCAAAGTTATAGATGGCTGCTTATACTAATAAGGTGTTCTCATAGGGAAATTTGAGGTCCCCAGCATCCTTTGGGGATATGGCGATAGAAGGTAAATTCTCGCCCTGAGTATAAAAGTATATTCCTTTTTATCCTTTCTTCCACTTGCGAAGATATTTTCCATAAGAAAATCCTCCAACGATGACATTAATTAAGCTAAAACACTGCCTATGCCGATCTGAGGGGCCTGGATTCCTTTAGTCCTCATCCTCATAATCATCAGATTTTTCTTTAACCTCAATATACCGATATGGGTTTTTGGGCTTTTGAGCCATGAACCTTTTTAGCAAACCTCTCTAAATTATTCTTTCAATCTCCTTTTTGAGTTCCTTACACTCATCGGTGCTATAACCCATATCTCTATGAAACTCACAGTACTTTGATATATCATTGTGTGGTTTAGATCAGTTTGACATCTTTTGGGGCTTTTTACCTTATTATGGTAGCTTTTGATCCATAATAGTACCTGCGAGGCCTCCAAACTGAATGGAGTGTAAGCTTTTAGTGGAGCATTTTATGAGACCTCAAACTATACCTTAATAGCATTGCTACATTTCTATGGTGTATTAAGATTTGCACATAAAGAGTTAAGTGAGTTAGGCGTAGTAAGAGGACATAACAGTCATTAATGTAAAAGTTTTGGTTAATGCAGTAAATTACTCGTATTGTTATATGCATGCATAAATATAAGATGTGTATTAAGATGTAAATTGAGATGGGATTATATATGATCATAAGAGAAAGAAGATGATGGATTAGAGTATAACTTTCTATAGGTATAAAAAGTGGACCAATAGGAAATTAAAACCCATCCAATGTCTATAATCATGTTTTGAGCACATATATAAAGAGAGAGAGGGGCTAAAATAGCTGAAAGAGGCTTGTAATTTAGAATTTGATCATTTTTCCTCTTGCTTTTTCACATATAAAAATTGTATATAAAGGGCAAGGAAAATTCAGGTTTTGAGTAATTTAAGGTAAGATTATATGATATATTGCTTTCTTTTCCTCTCCATTTTGCTATAATATATGAAGGCTAGAACTTGAGATGAAATTAGTGTAATATGTGTGTGTGTGGTTATATCATAGAGGGAGATACAAGTAAAAGCAAAGAAAAGTGAAGCAAGGAGGTAAAAAGTGAAAGATTGGCCAAAATAAGGTATGGAAGTATTTGCATATTTAGTTACTTGTGAGTTTTAGTTTTTGGAATGTATAATTGATTGTTTAGATATTATTAATATGTATTTTGAATGCTAAAATGGGTATTAAAGATGGTAGTGTGGTGAAAAGGTAGGTAGAGTAAAATTCTGGTGAGAGATTCATAAAACCTACAGAAATTATTTTGATGATATCTTAAGTTATAGAGCTCCAAATGTGATGACTATAATTGGAGAATAAACTAGACTCATAAACCTTTAAGTTTTATGGAGACCAGAACCTAATTCTATATTTAAAAGCATCAAAATGTAGTTCAAATTGGAGTGATAGCTGCCGCCATGTCATTCAAAGCATTCTATAATTGTTTAGAGAAATCTCTTGATATAGAAATCTAAATAACCTTATTTTTTATGATATGTAAACTAGAGACATATGGGAACAATTTTTAAAATACTACTTTACTCAAAAATCACTTATTCAATGCCTAAAACCTTGTATTGTTTGAATCAGAAAAGCTATTTGTTGAAAAATTGGGTCTTTGTGTCAACCCAACTAGATTGGTTTCCAATCCAGTCTTGTTAAAGCATTCTAGAAAAAAAATAATGCAACTCACCCTACTAAATTGAAGTTTAATCCAGCTAGGTACCCTTCTTTTCCAACCTATTAGTGAGTTTTAGATACCGAAAATTTACCAAAACTCACCGGACTTTCTCGAACATTCCAAGAATCTTATAAACATATACACAATAATGTAACATGACATGTTATATATAAAATGTATGATTTTACATTAAAATAAAGAATGTGTGTTATGTATGAATATAAGAAATTATGAACATAAGGCATAATTTAAGTATGTTAATGAGTTTTATGCTTTTGAAAACTTTTAAACTTGAATTGAACATTCTCAAATGTTCATAAAATCTTATTAACACATGTATAGGGTCAATGTAAAATAAAATAAACTTGAAATGAATGGTTTGATATTAAAGTATGTATTTTAATGATGGCATGCTTAATGACTAATGAATGTATATATGAATTTTAAATGCATTATTGTTGATTATAGCCTTAAAGCATACATGAATGGTTTTATATCTTGAATAATTGAGTATAGTTGCATGATTTTAAATGAATGATGTTGAGTGTTCATAAATGTATTAAATATAAATTACTAAGTGATTAAAGTTTAATGAAAGCTTGAATTTTGTATAGTAACTGCAGCTGCTAGCGTTGGCATCAAAAGGTATTTAGTGTTGATGCCTCTTAGTATCTAGTGAGTTAATAGTTATATCTTTAGTGTTTGATACTTCTCGTCAGTATCTAGTAATTGTCCCTTTATCTACCATTCATAGGGAATTCAGACGACTAAAGCGCAATAGTTGCATTTTAGTGAAAAATGTTTTATTGTTAATAATGTAAATGAATTAGTGACATTTGTAATGCTAATGTGCTCAATAATAACAATATAATAAAGAATGATAAATGTTGATGTATTAGTTAATGCATGTACTTATTATAGAGAATGCATGTGAGCATTGAAGTGTTTACAAGGCATCTCTGGTTATTGAATGTTATTATATGACGTGTGTTGGCATGCTATAACTTTTACATTTGTGAATTCATAAGATATTTGCATTATTTACCTCCATATTGAGCCATTGCTCAACATGAGTGTTTTTCTTATGTAGGTTCACAAGTGCAGAAGGGTCAAGGATTACAAGTCCAACATTAGCATGCCACAAAAATAGAGAAGCTTGAAGTTTTGATTTTGGTATAGGTATAGGTATATTTTTGTAGCGTACGGAGTAAAGAATATGAAAATGTATAGTAAGCCAAAAATATGTTTTAATGTATGAAAATTGTAAATATAATGCTATTCATCTTTTTGATAATATATATATATATATATATATATATATATATATATATATATATATTATGTTATATGTGACCAATGCAACAACCTAATGGCATGACTAAAAGTGATGTAAAGTCTTCCTATAATTAATATATAATTTTAACTAACTTAATTTAACAAGTTAGGCATATTATGGAAGTGTTTAGATCTTGCAGTACTCCCATATTCCTTCTAAAAGGCATGAGGATGTTACACATTCCCTTATCAATCGAACGAAAAATGCTCAAAATCTTTCCTCTTGCTCGAGCCTTTTGAAACTCCAATTTTATTCAGGCTTTTCGAAGCTTAGCCTTCCCTTCCCATTGGGTTATAATTATCAAAGGCTTATAGATTAGCTCTTAGGGCATCATCCAATTGTATGAATTGGTTTGCCTTATCCATCAAGTCACCAAAATCAGCTAGGGGATTGGTCATCGATGATTGAAATAGTGGTGAATTTTTAATGCTCCTCGAAAGGGCTATGCTAGCCATTTTGGGATACAAATTTCTGATGTCTAAAGCTAAAACCTAGAATCTATCAATGTAGTCTTTGAGGCTTTCTCCTTTCCCCTGGTTCAAGTTTGTCAAATCATTAATAGTTTTGGAGGTCTTTCCTTAAACAATGAATCTTGTAACGAAGAGCTCTTTGAGTTGCCCAAAACTGGAGATCAAGCCGGAGGAAAGATTGTGAAAGCAATCTGAGGCATCTTCAGCCAGTGTTATAAGAAAGACTCTGCAAAACACTTTATAATAATAAAAGTGCATTTGGATTTAAGTCAAATACCCAGATATGTGGCCTGTGGGGTCTATTTTGTCGATATATCTCGGCATTCTCACTTTGGTAAACCGACACAAAAGCCCGATTTCTTTGATCTCCCAACATAATGGAGAGATGGTGTTTTCGTTGAACCTAGGCTTCTTGGGGTGACCTAAGCTAAATATTTTGATAGTCTATAAAAACCATCTTTTGTCTTTATTAGTGATGGGATTATAGATATCGGGACCTAAGGCAGCCCATATTGGACTTACTTGATGAGGAAACATTATTTGTATTATGGATGGAGAATGAAAGCTCTAAGTCTTATCCTTGATTTCCACAAAGCTTTTTTAAGGTATTTATTGGGTTTTAGCCTTTTTAATTTTTTGGAGCTAAAAATGGGGTTTTAATGGTAAAAGTAACCTTTTTCGTTGATAGATGAGCTACTCGTCTATAACAAACTCCCATCTAAGATCAACTAGACAACACACCCATCTATGAAAAACACCTTACCCGTTTGTTGTGCAATTTCTAAATTTACCTTCCACATTTTTTTGAGTGAGAAAGAGGGGATTTTTTAGGGATTTTGATCTTAAATCTAATATGATCTTTAGAGGATCGTATCAAGGTTTTGAATCCTAAACAATGAGAGTTTTAATAAGACTTAAACTCCCTCAAATAAAGAGGAAAAGCCCTTCTATTTTTTGGTGGCTAAAAAATTCATCTTTTACAATGGAGAGGAACTTGAGGGAGGTAGCCATTATTTTTAGAGAATAAAAAATTTGATTTTTATCTCTTCAAAAAGGGCAAAGATCTTTACATACTTTATTAGGAAAAATCATTCTTTCTACATAATAAAATATTTTCATCTTTTATCAATCATGGAAGTTAATTAGAGAGGAACTTGGAGCATAATTCTCTAGCCTTCTAAAAAGCAATTAAAGGTAATATTATGGGCTTTTCTCTCTTTTAATTTCTATATTGAATATATAGGTTATTTGATTTGGGTTTCAATGTTTATGCCATTATTTGATTTTAGTTGATTTTGCTTTTGTGCTTTTGTGGTGCCATGATAATATTCTGTATGTGATGATATATATAGGATTACATGATTTAGATCTATTCCTTCATTGATGTATATTTCTCTCTTGGTTTAAATCTATTTTTTATTGTTAATTTTATTAATTACATGTTTTAATTGTGCTTGTAATGTGTTATAATAAGTTTTGCATATTTTAGAAGTAGAAAGAATGCATACTTAGGTAAAAAAATAGTTTACTTTGATTTTGGAGTATTTTTTTCTACATTTCTTATCTGTTCTCGAGAAGAGAAAAAATCCCCACAGATGCCGTCTATCATGGCAACAGATGGGACATTGCAGGATTTCCTTTTCATTCTATCTTTCACCTCTATTTTAGCCGTCTATCTTCATTTAGGCCATTTATGCATGTTGTTTTAGGTCATTTCATATCTTTTTGCATTATTTTTCATATTTAATTTTATTTGCATGTTTAGTTATATCTTTAGACAATATTTTAATTCTATTTGCTTACATTTTACATTCTGTTTATTCAATATTTTCCAGCCCAGAATGCATGTTTTATTTATTTTGCTTTACTATTTATTTTTATTTGACATAATACTAACCTTTCATTTTCCTTTTGTTTTGTGAGTAATTAAGCTTTATTGCATCGATTTTTGGAGCTTAAGCGGTTGAAATACTTTAGAGAATTCCCATGGGCGATCTTAATTCTGTTTTGCTCATTTTATTTTATTTTATTGTTACACTTATTTATTTCTTTATTATTTCATTATTTGGTTGTATTATTATTTTGGGAATGTAATAGGTAGTAAAAGCGATGGTTTTTCATGTGTTAAACTAAAATTTATTTAAAATCAATTTTATTAATCAAATTGGGATTTTCTTAATAAAATAGACCAATGTACAACTTTTAACCCAATAATTCACACATAAAAGAGAGTCCTACTTTCATCTAAATTGGGATCACTCATCCCATATTTTCTAAAACTTGACAAGGACTCTTCATCTTTTTTTGTAAATATGCATGAGGGAATTAATGTTCCCAACATAATTAATTTCTCGTTTTATTTATGGTATTAATTTTTTTCTTCTTCATTAGGACAATTTGCTTATGAAATAATTTAAGTAGGATTCTTTATTTTATTTATTTAATCGCTTTTATGTATGCTTGACATGTTTACTCATTTACTTTTGTGTGCATCATGTGAGAAAGGAGAGTGGATTAATGTTTAAAACTCATTTATAAAATAAAACCTAACCGAGATGCCAAGTAAAAGTGATATCCCGAACATTGATCTTTGCTTGGTCATCAAAAGGTTGAGAATCATTTTCCAATATTCTATTAGGTGGCGACTCTATGATACTTGCTTCTTTGAGCCCAATTGGATGCCTTTATAGGTTGACCATCAACAATAATTTGGGTCTAATCCCTTTTTATTGTAAAGTGGCTTTAGTTTTTGTGAGCCTCATCCAATTTTATACCATAAAGCGGGCCTCCAAGAACCCAACCAGAATCAAACAAGCTCTGATGCACATCATAAGGACCATCCTTCTTGTACTTGTATCTTTTAGAAGGGTATATAAATGATAAATCATCATGCACCTCCAGGTGACCAAAGTGTGAGGGCAAATAATCATCATCCTTCTCTACGTTGCTGTCACTGGCATCAAGTTAGATATCAAGGGATTTAACTTCCCTTTTCCTTTAGCTTAATAACTATACTCATGCATACTTGAATGAATGCCCAAGCAATGCCTTCCTTCATTGATAAGAATTCTCTTTCCTCTATTTTTGGGTTTGCCTCCTCCTTCTTTCCTCAGCCTATTTTCAGCCTTAAAATATTCATCAGGCATCCAAGGCTATTCATTCTTCTTGATTGATGTAAGAGCTTGTCTTATAGCTTTCCAACAAAGCTTTTCAAAAGAGCTTTGAGATCTTTAACAGTGATAGGAGTGGAGTTATCAAGCTGGTTAACAACATTGAAAAGCTCCTCATCATCAAAAATAGGTAAGAGTTCTTGTAAAGTTTTATCGATCTCAGCATAAGATTTCTCTCTTCTACTTTCCTCTTGTCTATCAGATTTGTCATTTCATTTTTGGAATTTTTCCATATTTATATCTCGATAAGAGCACTAAATGATAACTTTTAGATTATTGGAACTTATAAAGAAAGGAAGATGATATTGAGAATCAACTAGGCCGATATAAGGATGTGGCGAGCCGATATGCAAAGCTAACAAAGACAGACCCTTTCTGTGTAGGGGATTAGCGCTCTGATATCTAATTTAAAGAGGATTTAGAGAGAGCAAGTAAAGTGAGAGAATAGCCGTGTATGCAATACCTTATTTTTGAAGTTTCTGTCTCTATATATATAATCTCTAAGTGGCTAGAGCCTATAATGTTAAAGTATTTAAGTATAAGATCACTTGTATCTGCAGTTGGTAGGTTTAGGCATCTGATGTGATAGCTTATATGGTATGGTCTATTTGATGTGATATGCAGGGTGGCGTAGATAGATTAAACATCAGGTGCGATCAAACCATTAGAACACCTATCAGTACAAGTGATCAGTAGGTTTATGAGCTTATAGGAAGTAATTAAACCTAGGCCTAATTGGACCTATAACTAGTGAGCCGAGTCTGAGTATGATAAAATGGGTATTGTCAAGATCTATACCCTATTTAATTTTAGAGAATTCTATTTGAAAAATTAACTAATTAAAAGATCATGTTTATTCTTCATTTTTTCTAGAAATTTTTTCAAAAATATTTTTTTCTAAACCCTCTATTTTTCTTTTATTCTTTTTGCCCTGTTCCTTCTCTCCTTTTTTTCTTTTTCTTTCTTCTTCTTCTTAAACTGAATCCTAGAAGTGCTCTTTCACTCGATTTCTGCTTCTAAATCTTTCTTTTTTAAAATCTCTACCATAATGTCAGCTTTAGTTTCAATTCCCCTCAAGAAATTTTGAAGAAATGATAAGGTTTTGGATGGGTATTTTAGTGCATTTTATGATAGAGAGGGAGGTTTCAATTTCATCTTCCATCTTCTGCCATTTCTTAGGTGTTTCACAGAGAGAAAAATAACATTCTGGCCCTTATTTTGCTAAACTTGATTTTGGTTAAATATGATCTCATGTTCCTCTCCCCCTTGATTCTTTTTTATCTTTAAATTTGCTCAAGAAATATGAGAAGAAGTGAAAGAGTCAGTATTATAAATTTAGGTTTTGAGATGCATGTTAATAGGAAATTTTATAAATTTCCTATTATGTGTTTAATTTTACTATCTCTCCTTTTTTTCTGGTTTGATTGTTATTTTCAAACCGTTTATTCTCAATTCTACTTTTATGTTATGAATATGATACATGTTTTTTCCATTTTTAGTTTGCTTCAGTATTATAATTTACTATTAATTCTAGAATTTCTTTCCTTGTCTACATTTGGGAGTTTGATAATTCCTAAGGGAAGTTTAGTGCGCTCATAAATTTGTTTTATTATTATAATGTTTGAACAAATTTGCTATTGTTATTACCAATTTTTATTTGATAGATCTAATTATAGATGAAACATTTCTAATAAGTATAAATATCGATTATTCATTTAACATCCTCAAAATAAAAAGAGAAATTTCAATAGATTAAAGGCCACATGGGTCAAGCTTTTATGTAGGCCTGTGCAAAATCAAATCGGAATTAGGAGCCGAACTAAATAGAATTTGGTCTGTTTGGTTCTGTTATTTTGATTTCCAATTCATTCAATTCTAAATTGAAATAATACTTCACGTAATTCAGTTCGATTCTTAAATTTATTTAAAAATCAAATTAACCAAACCGATCAAATTTATCAAAATTCACCAATTCGCTATATATATATATATACCTAAATCCCTATCCTTGAGCATGCAGCCACCACCTCTTCCTTTCTCTTCTTCGATTCTTCCTGCAACCATAGGAAAGAGAAGGTTGAGTTTTATTTTCTGGCTTTCAAGTTAACTATAGATACTTGCATTTTCAAATAATTTTTGTGGGAAAATCTTATGGTTTTTTATTGGGGATCAAAAGGAAATTAGAATTTAGTGTTTACTGGAGATTGGAACAATGAATGTCATGTGTCGCTTGAAGACCATTGCTTCTGGTCGACCTTCGTTATCCTCTAATCCTGTAAGTTCCAATTAATGTTAGCTTTTTTTCCCTTGCCATTGTCTATTTGGTGTCTAAGAAAATAGGGATGGAAAATAGAATGTTGAATACTTATACACTTGGATTTCGTTAATCAGGGTTCGGTAAGTTTTTTTTGTACTTTTTTTTTCCATTGTTTTGTTGGGGTTGATAGATTTCCTAACCACGAGGCTTTTTTTTATGTATTCTTATGTTTTTAATGCATATATTGTTTAGTTTTATTTTGAATTATCCATGGTTTATGGACAGTTTGATAGTCTTTACTTACTTTTTTGTAGTGCTTTTTAAAGTTGCATGAGGTCATGAGTGTGACTCATGCCTTGTGATGGCCAAAAATTTTAATCTTCATGAATAGTATTTTTCAAATCATGAATAATAGCTCCGAAGTGATATCGGGTGTGATCATACCAGTATTAATGCATTGGATCCCATAAAAACTCTGGAATTAAAAGTGCTTAGATGAGAGAAATACTAGGATGGGTGATCTTCCAGGAGGTTTCTAACTTGCATCATATGTGTTGTAATATTTGAAAGTAGAGATTAAAATGAATCAAGTAGTAAAATTTGAGATGAAATTGAGATCGGATAAGCCCTCAAAATAAATAGCGAAGAATGCTCACCATAAAATAGTGTTGACCAAAGTTTGACCACTCTAAAAATATTCTATAGGCCTCCAAAAATTATTCTGTTTGCATAACCTACTCAAAATAATCCCAATTAATATTCGAGAGTGTAAAATAAATTTTTTGGTCACTTTGACTTTTCAAGTTTTGGATCAATGAACTTTACCTCCGAGTCAAAAAATAATGGTAGAGATCTCTAAAAAATTATCTAAATACAAGGATTTACTTAAAATATTATAGAAAATTATTTGATGGTGAAAAATCAAATTTATGGTAATTTTGAAAATTGAGTTTTCAGACTGGAAAAAAATATTTTAGTGCCCTGAAACCTACCAAAATGAACTCTGATTGACCCAAAATTTTAAACACATCTCAATTATAATATTTAGGAATTTTTGGAATAATTTTTGTAGAAAAAAATAATAATGGATGAGTCAATGAGAAATTGATAAGTTGCACAAATATATCCACATAAAGTGGTTTAATCCATCCACTCTTTAAACCGTTGATTTTTGGGAAGAATATTCACCCAAAACCCAAAAAATTTTGGATAAAAACTAGACCAAAGTGAAGCTCTCCCTCAACTCAAAAAATATAACCCAAAACTTAGTGAAATTTCACCACTTTCATTTGATTCAAGCTCTTCCACCATAATTTTTCATGCTTTATTAATTGGAATAACTTTTATCATCTCTTAACAGAACCAAAATTAAGAAAAATTTAGACTTGAAGTGGAGAAAGTGCCTAGAATTGTGACTAGAAATGGTACATTAGTTATGGAACCTATTATGCAAGTAAATAAAATTAAGGTTATATAAAGAATTAAAATAATTCAAGGTTAAATTCATGTTTAATGTGCATGGAAAACATGGCAGGAATGTGCTTGATGAATTAAATAAATTTATATACACATGATCTAATAATGATCGAATAGTAAAGTATAGTAATGGGAAAGAATGAAAGATAAAAATGATGAAACAAATTAAGATACCTTGATAATTTGATGAAATAAAATGAATTGAATGAGAATTGGTGAAGAAATTAACTAAGTAGAGATAGAACTTCAAGTGGTCGAATGGTAATCTTAAGCTTATCAAGTGATATTTTGATGATTAATTAAATATTTAGCATAAAATGAACATTATATTGATAAATAAACCTAATGTGAATGATTAGAACATTAAATTACATTTGGACATGACGTTGACTGATAACTCCAATTCAATATCTATTTTTAGTCATAATTCAGTCTAGTTTTCAGTGTATTTTTAATGTCTTTTGCATTATTTTGCTTGAATTTAATAAATTCTGCCCAAATTTAGTTAATTCTAGCTTTCATGTGTTTTGAAGAGCTTTTAATGGAATTTTGTACTTAATTGTAAATTTTGCTGGTACCTCACAGTCAACAGGTTTTACCTAATGATCGTGACCTATGCTTTTTATCAAAATGCACTGTTTCAAAGAATGTCATGATCAGCAGTGCATTTGTTCATTTATGGGTGTTTACTGTGACCTAGGGAGGCCTTCAGTATAGAATTGAGAAAAGAAGGACGCCAAGGTTAATAGATTTTTAGTGTTGACTGTGAGGTAGCCAAGCTTTCAATCCAGAATGCAAAGGAGACCTATGTCACGGTCAATAGATTTTTGGTGTTGACCATGACCCCTATCTAGAAACAAATCGAGGGTTACCTCACAGTCAATAGATTTTTGGTGTTGACCGTGACCCATGTCAGTTCAAAAAGGGATTTTTAATAGGTCATGATCAGCATGAATTTCCTATTGATCGTGACCCTGTGATGCCTATATAAGCCAGAATTTTCTAAGATTCAGGAGTTATTCCTTTTTTTCAAATCTAAAGCTTTCTCTCTTCTTTCTTTCATTCTTTATTTCATTTCACACATAGATCTATAGTTTATACTTGCAAATAGCTTAGATTCACATACAAATACATAGATTAAACATAAAAAACATAGCTTAAATGCTTAGTTTTTCTCAATTTTGAGCTCATTTCCATTGAAGCCTTCGAAAAGAAGATTGAAGGAGCTTGGGATTCACCTGGATTTTTCTTCCTCAATTAATTTTTGGGTTTTTTCTCTTATTTTCTCTCTTTATTTTGTAATGGGTAGTGAGTAGTCTCTTAGTTGTTTGGGAATCTTTAAATCCCCCATCCTTTATGTGAATATTAAACATTTATGAGTTTATATATATATATATATGAATGGTTTATTTCACTGTTGCTTTATTGTTAGTTCATGGAGTTTGATTATCTCGAGTAAATTTCCAACTTTGAATGAATGATTTTATCATATGTCTTTGTTGGAATGTTGTGCTTGGATGGTTGAATGTCTTGAATGTTTATTTCTCTACTCTTTTATCATGGATGCTGTGATTTTTATACTGCTCCAAAATGGGACTCTTCAAGTTGCAGGATTTTATGGTTTTAGGAATAGAGTATGGAGTGAAATGAATGGGCTTTAGGTTGTTTGGCTCCAGAATGGGAAAGCAAATCAAACCTAAGATGTTAGACCTGTGCTTAAGCTAGTCATAGGACTTGCTTTGAAATGGGACATTTTGTGATTAAAATAGCTGACTTTAGAATGGGACGTTTGGATTAAGAGGGTTATCCCAAATTCATATATTTAATTATAGGTTAATTTAATTCACATTTGGATATGGGGAGGATGAGTGAATTAGAGCAACGTTTTTATTATATCGATCTTCATACTTGTTAATTTCTCAATTATTTAAGCTATAGAAAATTACTACAAGTTTATTTGTAGTCAAGTTCCAAAGTTACATTTTAGTTGTTTATTTTCTGCCTTTTAATTAGTTGATAGCTTAACATAAACAAAACTTTTCTTTAGTATATGCTTAATTTTCACTGCTTCCACACACAATCCCTTGGATATGATATTCGTGGGTCTTAAATTGAGTATCCTATATTACTTGCCAATTCAGTACACTTGTTGAGCTCGTGCCATGTTTTTGGTGTTATTGTTGGGGATTAGAGTTGTTTGTGAGTTTTGATTGTTATGTGTATGTTTTTTCTTTTTCTTATTTTATTTTTCTTTTTTCTTTTCAAATAATCATGGTGCATGAACATATTAAGATAAAAGCGAGTAGCAACCTATGACCCTAAAATCGAGAGAACTTTGTATCAATATAGGAGAGCTAATAAAGAGAACAATATGGAAATAGATCCTCCTATTGATAAATTTCCTTCCGAGGATGAACAAATGTCAAGGGCATAAGAGGAAATGCCAGGTAGATGTAAAGAAGAGGTGCCTAGGCAGAGGACTATTAGAGACTACGTTATACCAAGATGGAATGAAGATCATAAAATGATTGTACTGCCAAGAGGGGTACAATTTGAGCTTAAACATGCCACCATCACAATGGTTTAGAGAAATCAGTTCTCTGGGTCAAATTTTGAAGATCCTGCTTAGCATATTGATATATTTTTAGAGGTTAGTGACACTATTCAGATTTCAGGTATCTCTACTGATGCAATTAGATTGAAGTTGTTTCCTTTCACATTGATTGGGAAAGTGAGGAAGTGGCATCAGATGTTATCGAGCCAATCAATTTGGTCATAGGATCAGTTGTAAGAGAAATATTTTATAAGATTTTTCCCTCCAACCAAGATGCAAGTATTCGCAACAGCATAACGAGTTTTCACCAAATCAATGAGGAGCCTTTCCATAAGGCTTGTGAGAGGTTCAAGAGGTTATTGAGGAGCTGTCCATACCATGAGGTAGCTGTTTACCAATTGATGACAACATTCTATGCTGGAGTTACACCACAAACAAAGTCACTATTGGATGCATCATCTGGAGGCTCTTTCTTAAATAAGTTATCAAAAGAAGCTTTCCATTTGTTAGATGAGATAGCAACAAATGACTTTTAATGGACTACTTCTAGATCTATTCCGAGAAGGCAAGGAATGCACAATGTGGATGAAGTGGCATTGCTAAAGGCATAGTTAGAGTTGGTGAAGAAAGAGTTAAGCAGGTTGAAGGTGTAAAATGTAGCTTCTGTTGCTTAAGAGAGTGGATAATATGAAAGCGAACCATGTATTCAAGAGGGTAAAGCCATGGAAGATGTAAATGCAGTGGGAAATTATCCTAAAAATGACCCCTATAGTTATACATACAATCTAGGTTGGAGAAATCACTCGAATTTCTCTTGGAAGGAAGGAAATCAGCATGCCTCATCTTCTCAACCACAAGCAATAGCTCCTTTCAACCCAAATGTCCATCACAACCATAACCAATCTTACCAACCTTAAGTAACCACTCATTACCAAGATCCATATCCACCATATCATCACTAAGGACAAATTTCAAATCAACCCTAACCTTAAGCATATCACCTATCGGGATATCAACCAAGACCACTTATGCAAGAGAAAAAGCCTAATCTTGAAGACATGCTTGCTAGTTTCATGAATAGTCAACAATAATATGTGAATAGTCAGTAACAATTTATAGCCACTCAAAATACAAGGTGAAAATCACAAGAACAATTGAACCAAAATCAAGATGCTTCCATGAGGAACCTAGAAACACAACTCAACCAGCTTGCAACTTCAATGTCCAATAAACAATCATGAACTTTTCCTTCCAATGTGGATAGAAATCCAAGGGAAGAGGTGAAAGCAATCACTCTGAGAAGTGGAAAAGAGCTATGTGATGAGGATGAGGTTAATCAATCTCAATCTATTTTGATGGAGCCGACAATATAGCTATGTAATTTTGGACCAAAAATTGTTCAAGATGTGCAAGGGCCTATTGACAAAGGTAAGAGTATTTTACCTTCAAAAGGGCATGTTGTAGAAGAGTCTTTGTTACCTTTCCCTGTCGCAGCTAACAAGGCTAGGAAAAATGATCAGTCAACTAAGTTTTTAGATATGTTGAAGAAAGTACACATAAATTTACCATTTGTTGATGCTTTACTTCATATACCAAAGTATACTAAATTTTTTAAAGAGATTTCTTGTAAGTTAGAAGGAATAGGAAAAGTTCATTTGTTTGAGAGTTGTAATACCATCCTAACCAATAAACCCCCTAAAAAATTAGAAGATCCTGGTAGTTTTACAATACCATACGAATTTGATGGAAATTTTGTTAGGAACACTCCGTGTGATTTAAGTGCTACCATCAATCTAATGCCTCAATCACTTTGTAGGAAGCTAAATCTAAAGAATCTTAAAGAAACAAAGATGTTGTTCAAATGGCAGATAAGTCCATCAAGAGACCCAAAGGGATTATAAAAGATCTACTAATGAAGGTTGGAAGGTTTATTTTTCCAGTAAACTTTATAATACTTGAGATGGAAGAAGACCAGAGAATCCCATTGATTATTGGAAGGCCATTTTTAAACACAGTAAGAGCATTGATTGATGTGCATGGACAGACAGTTACTTTACGGTTTAATGAAAAACAAATGATTTTCAAGTTGACCAATTTTATGAAACGATCATCATGCGAGTTCCTAGAGTCTATTTGCAATGTTCGAGATTCTTTTAGGGAGATGAAAGCTAAGTCTGAAGATGTTTTATTTGATGACACTCTAGGAAAATGGTTAATACACTCCAAGGAAGAGAAAGAATTGTCTGATGAAAGCAAGAATAAGTTTACCAAATGGTTTGAAAGGAAGAAGCGAAAGGATCATAATGCAAATTTTGAGGGGAAACTTAATCACTCGACTCCATGCATGCTTTTACAAGATGAATTCAAACTTGGTGTTAGGGCAGTGAGATACAAGCCTTTTGATGTTCCATGATTCTTGATGGTATTTAAAAGTCCAGCTATAGACTTGATAATTGCATAACTACCTCTTAACCCTTACTCTTAATAATGTTTAAATTTTGTTTTGTTTTTATAGTTGTTATGTTTAGGAGAGCGGTTCAAGGGAATGTGAGTTTTAGGTTAACCTTTTGTGTTTTGACTTGTTGAAGTAGGGTAGAAAACCTTGTTTAATGGCCAGGGAGAGATGGGAGAAAAATAAGTTTTTGGTGAAGAATTTAAGGGTTCACGGTTAACGGGTTTTACTTAATGACCGTGACATAATGTGAAGTTACATTCTGGATCTTAACTATTTATATCTCATGGTTTGTAGGTTTTACCTACTGACCATACCCCCCCTTTTCAGTCTAGTAGCAAAACATACAATATCTCATGGTCAGCAGACTTTACTTACTGACCGTGACTCTTTAAAAAAAATTACCCTATTTTTTTTAAAACACCGCTATCTTTCCTTTCTCTTCATTAAGGTTTCTTAATTTCTCTTTTCTTTTAATTTTCTTTTCATTTTTTCTCTCTCTCTCTCTCTCTCTTTTCTTTTTCTCTTTCTCTTGTTCTCTTCTCTCGACCGTCGCTATATTGCCATCAACAAGTAAGTGCATCTTCTTCTTTTTTGTTATTTCTTTCTCTTCTTTTTTATGTTCTTTGTTGTTTTATTTCTTTGTTTGTTTGTTTCTTTATTTTCATCTTCTTGTTTGTTGAATTCATCTTTTTTACTATTTCTCTACGTTTTTTTCGATTTTTCTCTTCTAACCCTATTTTTATTTCCTTATTTTTGTTTATACGTTCTTATTTTCTTTTCTTTTTATGTTTTAGTTCATTTTTAACTCGCGAGACATCAACAAGTAAGTATCATAGTTTTTTTTCTTTCTTCTCCCTTTAAATTTTATTTCTTTTTCATTTGAGTTTTATTTTTTTCCTTTGAGTTTAGGAGTTGTTCGTTACATCTTGAGTTTGTTTTATTTGTTTTGATAGAGATTATGTTTTCTTGTGTTGATTTTGTTTAACCAAGCCTTTCTTTGTCAATTTTCTTCTTTCTCTCCCCTGTTCTACCACTTTTTGTTTTTTTTTTCATGTTTATTTTGTTTTGCTTGTCACTTTAAATCTCAATCTCACACAAATTTCCACCAAATCCAAGCCAAGTAAGTGTTTTTATTTAAGTATCTTTGCTAAATTAAATAACTCTTGTTTAATCTCTATCGCTTTTCTGATTAAAGTTTTAAGTTGGTTTTATTTTTTATGTTTCCTTTATTTCTATTAAATGCATAGTTTAGTTTAATATTATGGTTAATTTCTTCATTTATTTGGATCAATTTTGTGAATAGATGATTGATAGGTTAGTTTAACCTCTATCTCTTGGTAAATTCTATTTCTTTTTATTATTGTACATCTTTTTAGTTGCTTTTTCACTTTCATTTTTGGATTTGTCTTCCTTATTGGCTACGATTAGTTTGTGAACTCAATGAGTTTAGGATGAATATCTATGTTTTGCCTTTTTTTGTTTTGCGTGTTTTTATTGATTTTGTTAGCTTGTGAGTTCTTGCATTTAGTTTAGTTATTTAGGGTTTTCGTTTCCTATTTCTTTCATTCACAAGTCTTCACAACAAAGATCTTTTTCACCTTTGCTTTTGAGTAGAATGGGCCATTCATAAGGAATTCAGTTGATTGATAATGCTCATTTAGAAATAGGGATTATTTTCAATAGATTTTATTGAGTTGATGCATGCAGTTAAATAAATGAAAAACATGGCTTAAATTAACACTCTTTGTGAATTATGATTGTTGGGTATGTAAGTTTGGGAGAATGTTACAATTTTGAGTAGACATTGTTAAAATTGTTGAATTTTAATTAATTTCATCTTTAACTCATACTGGTTTCATCTTTGAAGCATATTCAACTACATAAATTGTTAGTATTTTGGATTTTCACTAAGAGATTACGTGATGCCATGATATTTGTTAAGATGCTTAACTTGTGATGAATCCATTTTCAATTGCTTGACTAGTTCAATAGAAAAGATCATGACATTCTAGCAATTAGATTTTGTTTACTTGGATGAGATATGATACTTAAGGTAGCATCCATCTTGTATGAATCTTATTGACATCATGTGCATTTGAAATTTTATACCTTGATACAACTTAATTTTGTGCCATGTATCCAAAGTTATATGATTGCACTTCCATATCAAATTGTAGTTAGGAATGACCATGTTTTACTGATAACAACTCTTGCTTATTTCTATTCATCATTGTTCATTGGAGGTATATTTGTTTCAAGTGATGAGTTGTATACAAGTTGGAACTTGTTTGAACCCATAGTTATTATTAGCTTGCATTTTATAAATGTTTGGATGCACTGTGATCACTTAAGTATGCACTGTTGCTGCTAGTAATTTTAACCTTACTGTGCCTTGGTTAGACCTGAGACTCTAATAACAACATTTATTCCTTTGTTTGATCTAGCTACCGAGAAAAAACTTGCAGTTTTCAAAGAATTGATTGCACATGAGCACCTATTCTTATGTTCACTTATTTGTTTAAGTTTTGGTGTTTCATCAATCTTAAGTTGAGCATTAGGTTGAAATTGTTAAGACATTCAAGTAATTCTTAGATGGATTGATTAAGATGTAATCATGGTTTTCGCTCTCGTCATGCCAAACTTTGTGAGTTTTCATATTGCTGCTTTATCCAGCATGTTCTACTGCTAGCATCATTTTCCAAGCTATTCTTTATCTCTGAACTTGAACATATATTAGGTTTTGATCAGTAATGTGCTCTGACTTGAGTTATTTCAACTGCCATGGCTAGCTTGATGAGTTGTTTCAATTTGTAATTTTATTTAAATCCCTCATTTTGAATGATGCAATGATGCCTCAATTTATGTTAAATTCTTTTTCTCAACCATTAGTACATGCTTTGTTGCTTAATTTTCTATCATTTTAAGATGTATGTTTCATGTTACGCTTGTCAATTGCACCCCTTATTTGTTGTTATGTGATTGATACCCTATCACATTTCTAATTGTGCTAAATTTTTTCTAAACATTGCTCTAAGACTTTTTTTAGTTGTGTTTTTTATGCTTTTCGTGAGATATTGGGGAGGTTTAACTTTGTTTGTTTCGTTATTGACAGTAGCACCAAAGAGATCTTATGTTTAAGCTCCTTTAACCTCTTAAGCTCTAGCTATTTAGCCTCTCTCTAATCAACCTTTACTACTTGGTGACCAGGGAGAATCCAGTTAGCCGTTTGCCCCAGCACCTGTCGTAAGGTAGAAGATAAAAAAATAAAAAACTCCTAAAGCACCCAGTTGGGTGCATAAAGACCTCAAGACCTGATACGAGATTTTATCCAACTATAAATACCTTCCATCTGCTTACCTAGACTTGGATCTGCTGGAAAAATTAGGGATCAATGAAAATGTGGAAAGGTATATTGCAGCAATTGGATGGGAGAGATTCTTTAATTGTAGGGAGCTAGTTTTTCTTGCTTTGATTAGGGATTTTATGACTACTATTAAGTGCCATTTCAAATATGAGAGTTTTCTGACATGGTACCTTCTTGCTGGAAGGAAAATACTATAAGAAGACATTTGTGGAATTTTCAAAGGCTTTTAGGGTTTTTTAGTGATGGTCCCTTTGTTTACCCTAATTATGATAAAAACATAGCATGGGAAGAGATCAAAGACTCCTAAGCTGAAGGTCAATACATTTTAAGAATGACCAAATCCCACCATTTGAGGGATCAAACATTTAAAATTTTGCACAGATTTTTCTCTTTGTACTATATGTCTTATGTGCAGTCTGCAGGGTAGGTTAACCTACCAGAGGTGCTATTTTTAGCTTGTATGGCCAGAAGCTTTCCTATCAGTGGTGCATACCACTAGTGGAACAAATTAAGAGAAATATAGCAATAGCCCACCAAATTAAAAAAGATATCCTTGGGAAGTTAGGTGACCATGATTGTTAAGTCTTTTGAGCGCCCACTAAATGACGATGAAGCCCTTCCTACAATGGGTTACATTGACCAGAAGATACTAAAAAATATGAAAGTTCTTGTAGAAGATGAGACTTTGGAGCATAGATTTTGACTCACTGACAGGGATGAGTATATGAGAAAGATACAAAAGAGTTTGAGCAACCCTCCACCTGCCATAGACAAAGCAACTATCACACTTTCTTTTACCTAGTACACTGCCTTGATAGAAAGAATGGATACCTTGGCTGCAAATTAAGAGGAGTTTAAGCAACAGCAAATCATTGCAGCCCTAGCCAATTTATCCTCAAAGATTGACCTAATTGCATTATTTGCCTATCCTCATATTTGATGCAGGGAGTTTTCTACCCCACTCATGTGTTTTATGCATTTGTTTGGTTTTTACTAAGGACAGTAAGCTTTTCAAGTGTGATCTAGGAGAAATACTTTGAGAATTGAACATTATTTTTGCAGATAGTAGTTAAAAATTGTTGAATTTATTGAAGGAATTTTGTTTTGTGGAAAATTAGTGTTAACCATTGCTAAAGGTAACTTTTTGTGAAGACTTGTGAAGAATTGAACATTATTTTTGTAGATAGTAGTTAAAACTTGCTGAATTTTATGAAGGAATTTTGTTTTGTGAAGCATTAGTGCTAACCATTGCTGAAGGTAACTTTTTGTGAAGACTTGTGAAGATTTTTGTGTAAATTTTTTTGGGATGAAGATTGGGTTTCAAATGCTCAAAATTTGTGAAATCCTTGAACCATAAACTCTGTTTAATTTTGGTTGTTTATCAGTTGTTTAAATGCATTTTTATTTTAGTAAAGTTGTTGCATTTGGAATTTCCTTTAATTTTAATTTAAAGCAGTTTATTTTAGTGTAAGTTTATTTACTGTTATATGTTTTAGCTTTTATTTTACTTTATTAGTTTTATTCTACTTTAGCATTTTAATTACCTTTGAAGTTAAGTTTGAATAATGTGTCTATGTTGCTGAGTTATTGTTATTGCCAACTGCATTTAGTTAAAGCTTGCCCAGTTAATCATGATTGAATCAATTTGAACTCTGAGTTGCAAACTGTCTATTTAGAGAATTGGAGTAGCAAGAGAGTACATGTATTCCTTAGCGAGAATTTTCTTTTAATCAGTCTCAATTAATTATATATCATTTAATTTCTATTTCAATGATCACGATAGGCTTATTTTTGTGAAAATTAATGAAAAAACAGTGAGTGAGAGTAGTTGAGTGAAGGAATTTTGGAATAACTATAACCTTCCTCATCACCCTTCGAAATGAATTTTCAACTCGGGTAGAATTAAGATATGACCTAGGCAACCTTTTTTTGGCAACCACATTTAAAATGACTCTTAACCTACCTTGTATTCATGATTACTTTTGCTAGCCCGTTTAAGCTTATTTGGTATGCTAAAAACGTACTTCTTGAATTTTTCTTGATTGAATTGTAATTTAACAATATAACTTAAATGCTATTTATCTTTTTGATTTTAGAATTGGCCACTCTGGGTGGGCTAGTATTGTGCATTTTGAGTAATGAAATTGAGCTATTCTTAATTAGTCAAGGGTGTTAAATTTGTTGAAAAAAAGTAATAAGAATTATGGTTTATTAATCTCAAGACATTGAAAATTTTAAAATCTTAAAGAGCTACCGGTGCCCCTACTAGTTTATTTCAAAAAGAAAAACCATCAATATATAAAGGATATGCTGCATAAATTTTAATTATTACTGCAATTAATAAGTACATAGTATTTAAGGGGAAGTATTAAATGTTTAGCTAGTTTAAGAGATAAATTTTAAGTTCATTTTTCCTCTACAATTATAAGTTAACCTGATGTCTTTTGATATTCGTTTGTTAATTTTGCTAGAAAGAGAAAAAATTTATAAAGAAAAGTTGTTGATATTTAGAAAGTCAGATGGTAGTTGTGGTAGTGTGGCTAATTTAAATTTGCTAACTTTATCCTTTCTTTAGAGCTAATACCTTTACCTAATTACAACCTTAATTTGGTTGTTAACTGACTAGTCGTAGGTTCGAATCATATTTGGGGAGATTTGATTTATTCTGAATTCTTTAATTTGAAATGAAAGGGTTTTGAATTAGAGTTTATTATGACTTTTTACATACAAAGGATTTACTTATTACTAATATAGTTTAGTCTCTGTCATTCTTTAAATCCCTTATTTCACTTCACTCCGATAGTATTAAGACCTGGTGATCTTATTTTGCTTTGAGTTATTTAGCGGAGATGACCCTTGTGGTTCAGGTGCTAAAGAAAGGCCTATGGCTATTCCGAGTTTCAAGTGAAAAACCATCATATTCTTCTTTTTGCTAGAGTTCACTGGTAGTTTTGGTTTTGAAAATTGATAAACTTGCTTTAGCCTAGTATACACACGCTAGAAATTGTTTGATATAGATTAGTTAAGTCTTTTTTATTGATTTTTTTTCATTTTGAGTGTTTTATGCTGAGTTTTACACGAGCTTCTCTAAAATTTATTGTTTTGAATTAGAGTTTAAATTTTCAAGATTGTGGATGATTCATTTGCTTGAGGGCAAGCAAAGTCTAAGTGTGGGGTATTTTGATAACTCCAAATTAATTTTTATTTTTAATCCCAATTCAATCTAGTTTTTTGTGTATTTTTAGTGTGTTTTTCTTGAATTTAATACATTCTATCAAATTCAATTAATTCTAGCTTTCATGTGTTTTAGAGAGCTTTTGATGGAATTTTATGCTTAATTGTAAATTTTACAGGTACCTCACGGTCAACAGGTTTTAACTAATGATCGTGACCTATGCTTTCTATCAAAATGCATCGTTTTAAAAAGTGTCACGATTAGCAATTCATTTGTTCATTTATAGGTGTTTACCATGACCTAAAGAGCCCTTCAGTACAGAATCGAGAAAAGAATGACCTCACGGTTAATAGATTTTTGGTGTTGACCATGAGGTAGTCAAGCTTTCAGTCTAGAATGCAAAGGAGAGCTATGTCACGGTTAATAGATTTGTGGTGTTGACCATGACCCATTTCCAGAAGAAAATTGAGGGTTACCTCACGGTCAATAGATTTTTGGTGTTGACCATGACCCATGTCAGTTCAAAAAGGGATTTTTAATAGGTTACTATCAGCATTAATTTCCTGTTGACCATGACCTTATCGAGCCTATATAAGACAAAAGTTTTTGAGATTTCGGTGTTCTTTCTTTTTTTCAAATCTAGGGTTTTCTCTCTTCATTCTTTACTTCATTTCACACATAGATCTATAGTTCATACTTGCAAATAGCTTAGATTTACATACAAATACATTGATTAACACAAGAACATAACTTAGATACTTATTTTTCTCAGTTTTAAGCACATTTCCATTGAAGCCTTAGAGAAAAAGCTTGATGAAGCTTGGAATTCAGCTAAATTTTTCTTGAATTTATTCTCTCTTTTTCTCCTTTTATTTTATGATAGGTAGTGAGTAGTCTCTTAGCTGTTTAGGGGGATCTTTGAATCCCCCATCCCTTATGTGAATATTGAACATTTATGAGTTCATATATATATATATATATATATATATATATATATATATATATATATATATATATGTATGTATGTATGTATGTATGTATGTATGTATGTATGTATGTATGTATGTATGTATGTGTGTGTGTATATATGTATATATATATATATAGTTCATATATATGAATGGTTTATTGTTAGTTCATATATATATATATATATATATATATATATATATATATATATATATATATATATATATATGAATGGTTTATTGTTAGTTCATGAAGTTTGATTATCCTGAGTAAATTTTTAGCTTTGCATGAATGATTTTATCATATGTCTTTGTTGGAATGTTATGCTTGGATGTTTCAATGCCTTGAATGTTTATTTCTCTGCTCTTTTATCATGGATGCTGTGATTTTTAAATTGCTCTGGAATGAAACTCTTTAAGTTACAGGATTTTATGGTTTTAGGAATAGAGTATGGAGTGAAATAAATGGGTTTTAGGTTGTTTGGCTCCATAATGGGAAAACAAACCGAACCTAGGATGTTAGACCTGTGCTTAGGCTAATCATAGGGCTTGCTCCAAAAATGGGATGTTTTATGATTAGAATAGCTGGCTCAGAAATTGGACGTTTGGGTTAAGATGGTTATCTCAAATTCATATATATAATTATAGGTTAATTTAATTCGCATTTGGGTATGAGGAGGATATCGATCTTCATACTTGTTAATTTTTCAATTATTTAAGCTATAGAAAATTACTGCAAGTTTATTTGTAGTCAATTTCTGAAGTTACATTTTAGTTGTTTCTTTTCTGCATTTTAATTAGTTGGCAGCTTAACACACGAAAAAATCTGGGAATTCTTTAGTATACACTTAATTTTTATTGCTTGTACATACAATCCCTTAGGTACGATTTTCATGGGTCTTAAATTGAGCATCCTATGTTACTTACCGATTTAGTACACTTGCTGAGCTCGTGCCATTGACCAAATGCACATAGTGATATTCACATGCGTAACAAATGAACAATAGTGAAATATGGTTTTGTATCATCACATTGAAGCTTGAAATGATTATGGAAACATGTAAAATATGATAATTTATGAGAAAATATGATGTTTGTATGTGAACATGACATGGTTAAATGGTATATGTTGTGAAAATGGCATGTTTCCACTATATTCGGATGATAGTATTCATGTTCATTATGAATATATACATGATAAGTATGAATAAATAAGAAATGATCAAATGAGAATTGTGGCATAATGTGAATGGTATGAAAAGTTATGTGAAAATATGACATAAGATGAACAAAACTATTTGCTCTTAATGTATAATGAGTAATCTATGATTTTAGGATATAATGTCTAGCTATAGAGACAAATACCATAGTAGAATAATGAGTTGATTTGGACTGAAGAACACATTAGATTCATAGTTGATGAGTTTATCACCCCTAAGTGATCCCTCAACACACATTAGATCACAGTTGAGGAGTTAATAATTCTAAGTGATCCCTCAACACACATTAGATTCACAGTTGAGCAGTTGATCACTCCAAGTGATCCCTCAATACATATTAGATTCACAGTTGAGGAGTTGATTACCCCAAGTGATCCTTCAACACATTCTGAAGGAGTTGGTCATTCCCTAGGGCCCTCCAGTTCATTTAGGATCATTAGAGTTCTCATCTCGCATATTCGGCACAAAAAGATGTCACTTATGTAATAAAAGATTGAATAAGGTGAAAAATGAAATTAAGTGATTATTAAGGGGGAAAATGTAATTATGTAAGAAATCAAGAGTAAAAGTGTAAATTTACATTAAAAATATGATTATGAGAGTTAAAATGGTCAAAAGGGTAAAAATATAATTAAGTGAAAGATTCAGGAACCAAGCTGTAATTTGCCATCGCATAAGGAAATTGAAGGACTAAGATGTAAATTTTGGGTTTAAAAATAAATAAATACTAAAAGAAAGTAAAAAGGGACAAAATTAGTGTGAAAGTAGCTTAAAATATACTAAAATAGAAGTTTAGGGACTAAATTATAATTTTCCACCTTAACAGATAAATAAGTGAGAAACAGATAAACACAAACAATGGTAAGGATTAAATGGTAATTTAATGAATTATAGGTATAATTCTAAGTTTGAAATTTTGTGTGGTGCATCCACCACTGGGCAATTTCGTTGCTTAGCACGTGATTTTGTTTGTCTGCGTGCAGAGTGACAGGTAATCGAAAATAAAGTGGAGATGAAATCGAAAAGGCATATACATATGGAACAATGGACGGAGTGGTATAAGTTCAATGTATTAGTGGTCCTAGAATATGTAATGTAAAATGTAATAGATGCTAAACAAGAACAAATATGTGGTTATGTATGTGACATTAATGCTTGAGATCCGAATTTATGACATGATGTGTGAATGAGTTTATGTGTTGAGAAGTTAGAAGTGCTTGTGCTGTTGTTGGAGTACTGAAGGTAGAGGATGATGGCAGCTAGCCAGTCCTGGCTATTAACCTTATATTCAAATTATGAAAACAAAAATAAATGCTAGTAAACGATAGTTGAAGAATACCTGTTGATTGACAATGAATTTAGGACTTCAAATTGACTTGTTAACCCCAATTGCTTCTGTTTTTCTTCTACTCGTAATGAATTACTTGCTTGACTTGTTTTCTTATTTGCTGTTTCTAGATTATGATTTTATTATTTTTCTAAATTATTTTTATTATTGTTTTCTTATATTCACATTATTTTAAGGGATGTGCCGTAAAATTTGATTTGCACTTCTTCAATTCAAAATAAAATTTCATACCACTGTCATTGCCTATTTCAAATGAATGCTTTTAACCAGATACTTTATATTTTAATTTGTGTGATTTACATTGATTTTTAATTGATATGATATTTTGCCCACAAGATATCCATAACTGCAAGAGTATGGAATTAATGCTATTTTAATCTCAAAATACTCAAACTTACTATCATCATTTTATTCTCCTCTATATTTAAAATTAATAATTAAAAGATAAACAAGTAATAAATAAGTACATTTGAACTTTGTATATTCACATCATTTTATTATATAAAAATTGAAAAAAGCTCTAATTTTTGGAATATTTTTTGTGAAATTTCCTAATTTGTATTAGGTCACACTAATTAGATTATGATCTTTCAATAGATTAAATAAGAATTGGACTGAAACATCAAAAGAGTAGATTTGTTAAAACATCATTGACTCAATCACTGTCCAAGTGACTATCTTTAAAATCTTGCGGACTTATTCAATATATATAAATATATAGAAGGACCTGTTCAAGACGTACGGTTATGGTTTCATATAATTTTTTCCATAATAGAAGTAATTGTTGTGCAGCAAAATGAAAATGATTAATAATTAAGTTATATATATATTATGAAATCTATGAAGGAAAATATAGAATTAAACATGTAGAGATATCATCAGTTCAAAAAACTCTTAAATTTGAGAGGATCGATCAACCTAAAAGTAGCCGAAATATAATGTAAATATGAAAATATGCATATTCTAGTGAGAAAATTTGAGAAAAAGAAAAAAGACTTAAGAGGTTTTGGTATAACTCCCTTTATTATTTTTGTCTAATTGTAAGAGAAACGCAATTTTTAATTACAACAAGCATTACGATTCCAAATGTAATTACGAAAAATGGAATTCAATTTTTTTTCCATAATTTTAATCTATTATGATCACCAAACTACTATTTTCTTGATTCTCTATTATAAGCAATGGCTAATAATAATAATAATAATAATAATAATAATAATAATAATAATAATAATAATAATTGCATTTATTAATCTTACACTATGGCCATAATTGCTCTTTTTACGTGCATGTGCAATGCATTTTATAGATTATCTATGGAATTCCACATAAATTTCAGCTTTTATTAATTGAAAAAAAAATTATCATTAATTACTACTGAATTTTTTTTTCCAGTTAAAATGTGAGCAAATTATTTCCTATTTTATTGAATTTTTTTTTTTTCAATTCACAAGGCTAACTGATTTAATTAAAATAAAATGCCCATGCTGGTCAAATTCTGGCGATACGCGTATTTCTCCCCGCCTTAAACGTAACCGCGTACAAACGTGTCCAACAACAAAGCCAACGACTTTAAAAAAATAATAATAATAATAAGCCGAAGACTGGTTTTTTTACTCTATTTTTTTTAATGAATATTTTTTTCAATGAACAAAATACATTTAAAATTTTAATTTTAATTTTTTATATTAAATTTTTATACTTTAAAATGTTAATATAAGATTTATGTAGGTCATTTATATTAATTTTAATTCAAATAAAATTAACGTAATTAAAATACACAATTTATTAATTTTGTATAAAATTAATTTACAATGATTATAGAATTCAAAATATTCAACTTGTCGTCTTTGTGTGTTTCAAATATTTATATAGTTTTTTAAATTTTTTATATTTTAATGAGTGTTAGCTCAAGATTATATCTTAATTTTAATTATAATCAAATCTTGAATAAATTTTGTGAAAATTCTATTTTCTTTGTTTAGGTTTCAGAAAATCTCCATTTAGTGTGCAAGATTGATCTAAAAGATATAACCAATATGCATGAAGGATTTCAAGTTCTCTGTTCTGAAAAAATTTCAATAAATTAGGGTATTAATTATGTACAATCTTTTGAGAAGCTTCTTATTCATATTCATGTATTATAAATCTCTTTTGTTACATAAAAATTGTTTTACATCACTACAAAAAATTTAGAAAATAGCAATGAAAATTAGCAACCGAATTTGTTGGATTTCCGGTTGCTAATAAAAATTAACAACAAAAAATAGCAACAGAACATTCGGTTGCAAATTTGACAGTTGATATTTTTTAGCAACGAAAATTGTAATTTAGCAAAAGATTTCAATTTTTGTTGCTATTTTTACCAACAGAATGAAAATTTTCGTTGTTATATTAGCAACCGAATAGAAATTTCGTTGCTATTTTTAGCAATGAAAAATAAATTTCATTGCTATTTATAGCAACCGAAATTAATTTTCGTTGCTATTTCTAGCAACTGAATTGAAGTTTCAGTTGCTAAATTCAGCTAGTATTATTAAATAATTGCGATGGAATTATCGTCACTATTCCGTCACTACATTTTTGAACAATAATTAAATCAATTCAATTAAAATGTAAAAATATAATACAAAAGAATTGAAAGATAAAAACAAGCAAGCTAACAAAGAACAGGTAATTAATTAATTAATTAATTTTGAATTTAATAATAACAACAATAACAATGAATTGATTATTATTACAAAAATCAACAGTTCAAGTGAAACAAGGACATAAAAAGGGACAAGTGCTTCTGATGTGGTAATAAAATTTGAATGCAACAAAATGTATCCATGTCAAGGGATTTTTGTTGCAAGATGTTATCCATGTGTAAGCGAAAATTAGAGATATGATATTGATGAAAGCTAAAATTAATCCATGTGTATGCTAAAATCGGTGAGTTGGATCCAGCTTATTCATCATTCAAATCCTAATCTTCCCCCCGTTACAGTCTTTTATCATGTTCGCATTATAAAGTCTTATATATATATACTATATATATGGAAAAATGGATAAAGAATAATAAAAATAAATAAAGTTTATTAATTAAGCATCTATGTCATGACGATTATATTTCATGACTATTACTGTAAATTAGCATTTGACCAACAATCAAGTTTATTAAATAAGCATCAACACCAGCAATACCATATTTCTACCAATTCCATCAAGCACTATTTGTAGCAACAAAAGTATCTTCATTATCTTGTTTTATTCATACCATAAAATTTTCATCGCCAAAATTAAATATTCCCCATAGCATAAGTCCAAAATACCAGCATGCTTATTGTAAGTTTCAAAACCAAAATCCATACTTCATCAACCAACTAACCCATGTCTAGAGACATATTACCCAAGCATACTTACAGATGCATCCATACATAACAAAGAAAATATCAAATTTGCTCTAGTAACAAATAACCATTCAAAAATGATTTTTTTTCCCAAGAAACATAACTCTAAATTTTGTAGATGCGACCGCAGTAAGAAGTACCTTTAACACTTGCAAAATTGTACTGCCCACAAGCAACAATATTTAAATACAAGCCTATTTATGCAGAAACATTTGCATATATGGTCCAAGATAATAAGCTTAGCAGATAAAGTTAGGAAAGGGAATCAGCATCTGAACTATAATGTCCTGCACTTTACTAGTGATAACAAACATGTGATTCAACTTATAATCCCATCAGTAATCCAAGGGGAACACATACACATCATGACAATCATCATTTCAATATCAACTAACACAAAGCAATTATCTTTTTCAAATCTAGATAGAGTGTGGTATATGTACATAAAGAAGGTAGAGCAGTGCTCCTTGTTTTTGAAAAATGTAGCATAAAAACATTTATCATAAATAGAAACGTATAATTCGAAAGGAACATCCCTGCTAAAGAATTTCTGTGTCACTTGTTCTTTTTACTTAAATTTCATATATATTTTTTGCATAACTGTTACTTATAAAGACAATAATATTTATAAAAACTAACAAACTTATTTTCACAAGCATCTTTTGCTCAGCCTCTACTTCAGTTGCATCTCTACAAATAGAAAGCAAAAGATATTTAGCCCAAAATGTCACAGTAACATATTAACAGACAACCCCAGAATCGCAAAATCCCTATTTCTTAAGTAGAACAAAGTTAATACACCTTCCAATTATACTTCCCACGCGGCAATGACACTTGGAACACACATGTTGCTCCTTGGCACAAGCTAAATAAAAAACCAGTACCCTAAGTTAATTACGAAAAAAACATAATAGACAACTAAAATTTTTAGTAACTTGAACTTAGTTAATAAAAAATAATTACAAAAAAACTAACCAGAACATAAATTATGGTATGCTTGGCAAATTAATATTAATAATGATATCAATCCTTTGGCGGATTAATAATGATATCAATCTTTTACCCACCAGCGAATTAATATTAATAATGATATCAATCCTTTGGCGGATTAATAATCACATCGAATGTTTGCTTTTAAGTAATTATGATTGTTTACTAACTAATTAACTGGAAATAGAGGAAAGGAATAGTAGTAGATGATACAGGATAATATTAAGTAACTTTCTATAACACCAATTCCAACTTCTAATTAACAAATAATCTGAAAATAAAAACCACAGTGCATATTATATAGTTTAAGTCTACAATACATTCAATTATTCACAAATATTCAGCATATGGTACCTTCACACTGAAAGAAACCAAAAAGAAAAAGAAACAAAGCAAGAACTAAGCATAAGTTATCTCAAGATCAAGAGCCAGAGAAGAACTAATGAAAGAACATAAATTATCAAAAACATCACTCATCCGAAAAGTAGCAAAAGGTAAAAAGATAGCACCTGTTGCAATTTATCAAGCTTTATCCTCTTTTAAGCCATAAGAATCGAGTTACCATCTGCAAAAAGTAATAGAGTATAGTAGGTTAGTTTCTCGCATATCCGATAGAATTTTTTTTTATAAGCCATAACATATTATAGATAACTCAAGAGTACAAGAAAACCAATATTGCTAAGCTGCCATTAAAACTAATAGAAAAGTACATATAATAACTAATGACCAAACAACAGTACACAATGAATGGATGCTGGCCTGTTAAGCTCTTTTGCAAGTTCAAGTTGTTGGCAAAATACTTCAATCTAAGATATAAATAAGAGAAGCAAATTACATTATGTACACATCTATAGATATGAATCCATCTTACGCATACCTAGATGGAGGAAACATATGCATTCATAAGTATGTAACATAAGCCTAGATGCGGAACTATGCAACACAAAGCATAAAGATATTCCATGGCAGAAAAGACAAAAGAAAAATAGAACCTAGATTATTATAAAAGAAAAAGGACATAAGTAGGTGTATTTCTAATTCAGGGTCCTGGTCATGTGCTTCAATGCATAAAACTGATATAATCTAATGATAGGCAGCAGGTTAAAAATACCATTCAATAAAGTAAAGGAAAAAGAAGAATAAATACAAGTGTGGTTACAGATTTGCCTAGACAAAAAACATATGGATAATGTACACAGCAATAAACACATCTGCAGTCAATCATTGCATGCACAATTCCAATAAAATGAACAATGTGTTTTTCATATTATATCCGGTAGTCGAGCATTTCAAAAACATTAACCATTAAAATATAAAAAACCAACATCACAAAATACTTTCAAAAGTAAAAATGACATAGCATGTTAAACCAGACCAAACAGCAAATATGTTATATAACACATATTCATAGTGTCATCATCCTTTACAACACTCCACCAAAAGAAACATCATATGAGGTCAGAATAAGGTAGGCACATATAGTAATAATCAATATCAATGCCATTTTTTTTCTAAAGTTACCATAAGAAGAAGATTGGATGACAACCGAGGCCAATTTGATATTTTTTGGACGGATTAGGGCTCTTTAGAGAAAAATTGAAATACAAACAGGTAAAAATAAGAGAACAAAAATATAAGCGAAGAAATTAAAATTGGAAAAAAAGTGAAAAGTACTTGAGGTATTCAAGATCAGTGTAGAGTTAAAGCCACTGTCAGGAGATCCACCAGAGACATCGGAGCTAAAAAGAGTATTGAAAACAGCCGAGACCTAGTGTAGTGCTTGAGAAGCCAATCCCAACATAAAACAACTGGAAAGCAAGTTCAAAATATATAAAAATTAAAATTCAAGGACAATTAATTCTATGCATTTACTGAAGATTTATTCTTTCAGCAAAACCTTAAGCATCTTGCACATTTGGTGAGAAAGAAAAAAAACAACAATAGATCCTGACATAATTGCATTAAGCACGCTCAAAAGCCTCAGCATATTAGAGGAAATACAAAATAAAAATGTAATAGCATATAAAACAACATGAAGTAAAAAAGAGAAATTACAGAGAGCCCTTTTGAGATATTCTCATATGGGTTTGCAAAAAAAAACCCAAAAGCATCAAATTATACTTGTAACCTATAAAACACAACACAACAAACAAATTTTAACATAACACAAGCATACCCACAACTTAAACAAGCAAAATTAGGTAGAAATACACACCCTTAGTTAGATTGAAATGAGAGAGAGATAGATTGAGCAAGAAAGATCGAGAAGAGGGACAGATCGCAAGAGGGCGAGAAGAGGGGACATAGAAAGATAAAGAGCAAGGGAGCGAAAAAGGAAAATGAGGAAATGAAGAAAATAAGATATCAAGAAAATAAGAGGCTTTTTATACCAATGGAAAATAACAAAATAGCAATCAAATTTTAATTTAGTTGCTATTTAGCAACGAAATTTGAATTCTGTTGGTATTTCGCTAAAAAATATCAATGAACTTATTTTCAGTTGCTAAAATTGCAATCAAATTTGAATTATGTTGCTATTGTAGCAACAAAATTATAATTCTGTTGGTATTTTTGTTCCCAAATTACAAGTCTAAACAGGTCCAAAAGTACCAACAAAATATGGTTTTTGGTTGTAATTTTAGCAACAAAAATAATTTTTTGCTGCTAAAATAGCAATAAAATTCAAATTTGGTTGCAATTTTAGCAACGAAAACACATTCCTTTGGTATTTTTTGGTGCAAACAAGGATGAAAAATTTGGGATCAAAAATAGCAAATCGAAGTCTTTTTCATTGGTAAAATAGCAACAAAATTAAATTTTCATTGCTAGTTTAGATGCTCAAAAAATGCCAATGAGATTCAATTTCCATTGGTAAAATTGCAACCGAAAAATAAATAGCAACGGAAAAATTTTAATTAGCAACAGAAATTTTCTCCGTTGTTATTTTTTCTTCAAAAATTTTTTCGCCAGCTTTTAGCACATTTTTTTAGCAATGTTTGCATATTCCATTGCTAATTTCCTTCGCTAAATTTTGGCGCCATTAATTCCCTCCATTTTTAGCAACAGACAATAACTCAATATATTTTCGTTGCTAAATCTGGAAAGTTTAACTAATTTTAGCAACAAAATTTGTTTTCCATTTCTAATTTAGCAACGAAATCAATTCCATTGCTATTTTCACATTTCTTGTAGTGCATGCAATAAAATATGTGTTGATTTGATTTTTTGTTACAACAAAAATAGTATTAAAATTCTCTTTAAAAAGACATTAGAAAGGCTCGCTAGAAAATGTTTTAGAAAATATTTTTCTTTTCTGGCTTACTAGAACTATTAGTTCTAGTTTTCACAAGGCAACAAATAATAGTTAGTTTTGCTTTTTGTCAATCTGTTTCATTTTTAACGGCTATTTTCTGTTCTCTAATAATTATAATGGATTTTTTGCTATAAATATAAGATATTTTTGAGTCCTAAAAGTTTAGAGAAGTTGAAAAATCATATTATCTCCTGAGATACAAAGCTTATATATTTTTCAAGCGTAATTCTGCATCTTACACTTTATTAATTGTCATTCTCCTTAATTAGATTATAGTATTTTATTGTATTTTTTTTCTTAAAAATCTTTGTAAAAGATTGTGGAAAGGGTTGGCTAGAACCTTAGGAATTCTAGTAAGTTTTTACATCTTTTACTTGGAAAAAAGATTGTGGGTAAAATATACTAGAATTATATAATGGGATTTAACTTTTACCCATTAAAAGAATTAGAAGTGGAGAGAAAACCTCAAGATGATGTCTTAGGGAGTGGATGTAGGCAGCAAGGTCAAGCCACGATAAATCATTGTGTTAATCTATTTTTAAATCTCCCCCTCTTCTCTATTCTATTTCTAAGCTAGTTTTAATAGTTCTGGTTAGTTAAGAAAAATTCTTATTCAAATACTTTATGTGGTAAACCATTTTTTTTATTTAACTTAAGTTTTGCAAGTTAAATTATTTTTGAAATAGCCTTAGAAAATATTATATGTAACTTATTACATTCTGCATATACACACTTGTATATTAACCTATTTTGTTTCACCAGAAATCACCTCACTACTATTCTTAGAAAAATTTAATGACACCTAATTCACCCTCTTTTATATGTCATCGGGATCAATAATTGATATCACAGCAATGCTTATTCTCCTAAGGTTTGACAACCTTGAGTGATCCACAACATAACTTCAAATCTAAAAGTCCTCCCATAGCTACTCCATTCAAAGAAGGCCATTTTATTCATAGTCCACCTATGTTCAGTGGTGATAATTATCCATTATGGAAAGTTATTATAAGGCATTTCATACAATCTCATGATATGAACTATTGGGATATTATAGAAGATGAATATCAACCACCAACTAAGACGATTGTTCAAACTGAAAATCCGAATGTTACAGTTCTGAAAACTAGAAAGGAACTTATAGACAAATAAAAGAAAAATCATGCAATTAAATTCAAAGTCTATGAGCATTATGTTCTACTCATTGTACACCAACGAATTCAATAGAGTTTTTGGTTACGAAACAGTGAAAGTAAAGGGATCCAGATTGCATGTGCTCATAGTGGACTACGAAGCCTTTAAGATTAAACCAGAAGAGATAGTCTCAAAGGTAATTAATAGGTATATTAAATTAACTAATGAGATTAAAGCTCTAGGTAAAAGGTTAGGTGAGCAAGATAAAATTACTAAATTATTTAAAGGTCTTACTCCTTGATGGGAAGTAAAAGCTTTAATTTTATTAGACAAAGATCCTAAATCTCTTAATTTTGATATTGGTTGTGGCTCTTTTATTTCTTATGAGCTTTATATTAAGTCACAAGATGCTAGGAAAGAAAAAGAAAGAAAATAAAGGCACTTGCGCTCAAAGTTGAGTACAAGAGTGACTATTCAAGTAGAGATGATGAAATAGCACTCATTACAAAGAAATTCAATAAGCTGTATAAAAAAGGTAAGAAATTCAACAAGAGATAGCAGCAAAGATACTCTTAGCAGAAGATAAAACACACCTCCAAATCCTTTCAAGATGTTATTTGCTATAAATGTAAAAAGCCTAGAGATATTAAATCAAAATGTCCAAATTTGAAGAAAAAGGAGAAAAGATACAAGAAAAAAGCTATGAAATCAATGTGGAGTAATAATGAAGATTCTAACTTCAGTGCTGAATAATTATAATGAGATTTAAAAGAAGTAGGCCTGATAGTAGTTTCTGATCATGAAGAGTAAAATGCTTCGGTTGAGATAGATCAGAAAGATCAATATTCTGCTGAACAGGCAAGAGGTCAAACAAATAATGAAAAGAGAACATATGAGTTAATATGTTCTGATTCTAAATCTAATTCTAATGCAAATGGTGACAAAATTGAAAATATACTTATGTGTTTTAAGAAGGTACATCATAAATATCATATGCTTGAAAATAATCACTTTGCATTAAGAAAATAACATGATATTTTGAGGCAAAAATTTGAGCAAGTAAAACAAAAGGAAATTGATGCAAAAAATGAATATTCTGATCTTGAAAAGAATTTTATTACATTGCAAAAAAATGTAATGTAAAGAGAAGAAAATTTGTGAATGTAATGGAAAATAAAACAAGGAATTACATGAAATTTCATCTAGAAACTATGCTAAATATAAAAAGAATTGCACCCAGAAAAAGGATTATAAAAATGCTTATTATATGAATTCTTATTCTAGCAGTTCTGTTATTTTTATTACAGCAGAAAAGGATAGTGTGATGTATACCAGAGCCATGCTCGATTCCGATTTGGTTCTCAGAGGTTCGTTTTTAAGGTCCAAAACCAGATGAGGCTCATTATAACTCATAAATTGGCTACTTGCCAATAAAAAGGTGTTAGGCCTAAATTATTGTTGATAGTAAAACTATGAAAGCATCTAATGTGAGCTCGAAGAGGTAGGTGTCATGGAATTGGCACCCAACAAAATATTGAAAAATGAATCTCGGCCTTTTGATACCCAAACAGAGGGTGGTATTTGGGACATCACTCTTACTTGGCACCTTGGTTAAGTGTTATTTTATAGTTGAGTTTTAAACATTAATCCACTGCCTCCCTTCTCACATGATGCATTGCATAAATTTAAATAAACATGTCAATAAATTAAATAAGTGATAAATAAAGCAATAAGTAAATAAATAAATAATTCAACTACTTAAATTATTATAAAAGCAAATCGTCCAATTATAAAGATAAAATTACATACATAAATCGGGGCATTTATTAGGTTGAAAACATTGATATTCTCATGTATATTTTATGAAAAAACTCTTTTTCTTATTATGTGATTTTTGGGCTGAAAATTGCATTGATCATTTTTATTAAGAAAAATCCAAATAAATTAATAGAAAAATGATTTTACATGAATTTTCCATTAAACATGCAAAAAAATGATTTTATTTCTTACAATCAAAATTAACAAAATAACAAAAATTAACTAACAAAGTGAAACATGAAGAAAGCTAACCCTAAATGTAGTATGAAGACAAATAAAAAGGCAAAAGTGAACCAATTAGGAACACGGTTCCCTAAAAGCATAATAAATCCTCGAAAAGCTTTGCATGCACATAAAATCAATTACTCACACATAAAAAAAACCAATCAATTAATATTTTTAGGAGGAAATAAGCATAAAAAAAGAATTAAAATAACAAACAAAAGAACTATAATAAAAAGTATAAACACGTATGCAGAAATGAAAAATATTCACATAAAAGTTCTAAAAGGACTAAACAATAAATATTAAGAAAAGACATAAACGTACATGAAAAGGGATAAAAATAACATTTTAAAACAAGCAAAAATATGGCCACGAACACCCTTGGGAGCTTATGGATACCCTTGACTAGAGGAGGGTTGGGAGGAGAAGAAAGCACCGCGACGTCCCATCTGTTGCATTGACAGATGGGCATCTGTGATGCTTTTTTCCCATCTATCACTCGAATAACAAATACACAAAGCTACTTTTTATTCCAAAATATACAAAAATCCTAAATATACAATCCTAAGGCCCTAAAATCATGCCAAATCTAAGTACTATATATCCTAAATCACATTTTAACTAAATAATAATAGCAAGCATTATGTGAAATTATATTACAATACAAAAAACAAAATATATATCCATGGAGGAAGTCAACCCCTAATATATTGTTCTGCCACATTAACAAATTCATATTATTATAACATCTTTAAGAATATGCAAATTTAAATAAATAAAAAAAAAACATGTATCAAAATGTCATTAAACACATTCATAGAGATGAAATGAAATAGAGAAAGAGAATGAGGAAACCTGAAATATTAATCACAGGAGATATTCTAATTCTAACATGAATATAATGTTCATCTCTAATATGATCTTTAATGCTTTGTGTTCAAGAAAATCAAGAATTTATGTATTTGCTTTTGGTTGAAAAATCTGAACTTTTTGATTCCAAAGAGAAGAAAACTAATTTTTCTCTCTAAAAAAATCCTATTCTTTTCCCAAAAAAAATTCCCCTTCAACAAACCCTAATTTCTAGTCTCTTATAGCTAAAGGTGAGTTAGAGATTCACTCCAACTCTAACTCTCCATATATGGAAGGGAAAAACCTAAAATATCTATGAAAATTCTTAAATCATCCTTATCTTAAATTTTGAAAACTGAAAAGTGTGGGAATTTTAGAAATGCACCCATAGTTGAGCATCCATCATGACAAACAGTCGCTCCTTACACGATTCTCCATAAATTATAAAAATATCCTTGATCTAACCTAGATAGGAGGGAAGTGGCCATAGACGATCATCCCTCATATGATAGATAGTTATCTATCTATCATGGCCAAATTCAAGATTTTTGATATTTTTTGTTAAAACCTCCAAAAACACTTAAAAAGCCATAAAGTTTACATGAAAAATGTGAAAAATTCAAGTTGAAGCTTCGAGATCCATGTTCTTTATTAGAAATATATTATTTTTTTTATCATTGGATAACTCTCATCTAGGGTGCCTTGGATCACGGTGTCTATAGTTAACCCTAATTTTGCAAAACTGGTGCACTGGTGTTAACATAAGCCTAAATTCAATTTGAAGGAAAAAGATGTGTACCTGAGCAATGAATCTACTTGATTATCTTAAAACATGTATCATATAAGGTAGTAAGTCTCTTAGTCAAATAGTTATTGTCAGTTTATCAATGTGTTAACCCTCAGTTGTGTAGTTGCCATCAGTTTGTTGATGTGTTAATCCTTGGTTCTGCAGTTACTATCAGTTTGTCGATGTGTTAACCTTTATTTTAGTGGTTACCATTAATTTATCAATGTGTTAACCTTAGGTTGGGTAGTTACCATTAGTTTATCAATGTGTTAACCCTTGGTTGGGTAGTTATCATCAGTTTGTCGATGTACAAACCCTTGGTTGACTATTTGATTAGCGTTAGCTTATCGACATGCAGAATTAAGATGAGTTGATTGCATATGACTAGTGCCAATTTATCTACATGTAGAATCAGATTGTATTGTTATATTTGATTAGCACTAGCTTGTTAGCATGCATAATCAAATAAGACTATTGAATGATTGGTGTCACATGTAGACATACCTAAACTTACAGTTATGGTGGTAGACACCATTTGTAGATGTGTTTTCCTTCTTTGAAACAATATCTTTATTGGATAATTTTTGGCAAATATGTATTTGTGAGAAGTCACTAATAGCATGTGTTTGAAAGCTTGCTCTTTATGTAGATCTACTTTGGAGATAATACATCATAATTCTTTCCCTCATAATTGGAAGTCAAAATAACCTTTTGGACTATAGGTCTTTTAGTGTGCTTCAATTTTATACTATGATTTTGGCTTTAGCCATGTGGATTAATCATTGGTTAAGAGTTTCACTTTATCTTTAGCCATGTGGATTAACCATTGGTGAAATGTCCCATTAGCTTAATAATTCTTTTGTTCAAAAGGGGGTAGGGATGACTTCTGACCATCTCCATTAAAATCATCAAAAATAAAAAAAATATATGCACTTCTCTTTATTGTGTATCTCTTTTGATTTCAACCTATTCAGGTGACTCCTTGTAGTCTGGTGAATACCTTGGAGCTTTTCCTAAGGGAGAAGGATTACCATAGGTCCCTTCCATTCCCATATATAAATACTTTATTATTTTGATCCAGTTTAGTATGGGTGTTATTCCATTTTGTTTGACATTTAGGAAGTATACATCCTTTAAACTCTATGGTGTGTGAAGCTTGTGCCTTTTTTCATAAGGTTTTGAGTACTTGTGAAAAAGAATGTGATATTATTCCTTATTTATTGGACTTGATTTTATTTTCTTTTTATTTATTCTTTTCACTTTCTCTCTTTTTTAGTCATGATTGATTCGTTATCCATTTTATCTCATCATTTTATCTTTTAATTGTCATGTCGTTACCTTAATCGTATATTTTATTGTTAACTTTATAATGTCTTTTTATTGTATCTAGGTATGCCAAACCTAAATACAAAATATACAAAGCATAAGGAAAATGCATAAATTAATACATGTCATAATTTTTATATACATTAAAATGTCCAAAAGTTTTAAAACTCCCTGAATACAAAATAATGCAACTACTGAGACGACCCTGGTCCTCTGTGGTAGGGTGGTCTGGATGGAGGACGGAAAGCTAAAGGCCTAGGAGGTCTAGGTGGTACCACTACCTATGGTGGTGCCGGTGGCTACTCATTCTGCTTCCTGAATCTAAACTCAAACTTGAGCAATGCAACTGATAGTGGCTGTAAGATATGTGCTATCACCTCAACCAAGCACTCTGAACTTTGGCCCACTCCTAAGACTGCTCTGGAATAGTGCTCTAGGTATCTCATAAGGTTATTTCTCAAGTCCCTGATGTATCTCCTAAGCTGTTCATCTGTCTTAATCACAACCTATCTCCCTCTAGGGACCTCTGTCTCAATGTGATCTCTCTACTGCCTAATTCGATTGAGAGAATCATGGACTACTTGTATAGATACATTAAATATCTATCCTATAGCCATTAGATTAGCTCTGATACCTTACACGTCAGTTTGTAAAGATTATATTGTAGATAACACTGACTGTAAGGTCTGGTCCTATCTCCTAACAGTATTCTCTATAGAGGATAGCCTTTCTAAGATGTCACCAACCAATATAGCCAATATCAGCTGCACTGGTAGCAGAGCAGTGCATATAGATGCCCTAAGGTGATCGTATGGTAGAGGTGCAATGGAAGTGGAGGCCTTCGAGTGCCCATATGGTGAATATCTACCCATCCTCCTAGCTGGAGACTATCGATGTTTGATAAGTAATCATAGATACACTGGTGGCTGAGGTGATCCATCGAGAAGCTCTTCGAGGTCTACCTGAATGTCCATTTTGTAATCAGAGTCTATACGTGCCCTTTGAGGCTCCTATGGCTCATCATGCTAAACTGGCAGTGTTGGAGGTGCCTAAGGCTGCTGAGAAGGCTAAGGCTAGTCTTGATCCACCCCCTTTACTAGTGGCTCTGGCATAGTGGGATTTAAGCTAGAGCTCTCTCTAGTCTCAGGGATAGTGAGCAACCTATACTAGCCATCTTATATGGGTATCACCTCGACCATCCTCATGGCTATTGAAGTATTCAAGTCAACAAAAATTTGCTTTCATCTACCCCCAAATCTAATAACAGTTGACTCACCACTCTTCTAATGCATATATGCATCGTCCGCTAGGCAATGACTTTAAGCAAGGTGGTGATGATGTCATGGGAGATGTCTACCTCCAGCCTCTACGTATAACCCATAAATAAGCGATGTTGATTGCATTGATTGATCCAAGATTGCCTGTGTGGCTAAGGTAAGATGTAGCAAGAAATCGCTGGAACAGTATGTATTTTGTTCTTTTCTTTTTTTCTTTTAGTCTTAACCATGGAATCTCTTCAATCTGTCAACATTTATTGACTCTCTAAACTCATTGTTGTCACTGTTAGTTAGAATACTAGCTTCTTTGGATAATAACTTCTGTAACACAGACGGTCCTTCCCATATAGGCCTAAACTTAGCTTAAATATCTTGAATTCCTGACCTTGTCTATTTGAACACCATATCTTCCTCCTTTAAGGGATGCTTCCTAACCTTTTCCCAAATCAGTGAGCTAGTCTTTTATGGTAAACCTGGTGGTGATAGTAAGCATGCATCCTATCCCTATTTAGCACGTTAAGCTGTAACAACCTCTATTTAGCCCATTTTATTTTTGGCAACTCAACTTCTAAGACAACCCACAGAGACTGATGCTCGACTTCCACTAGCAGTTTAGCTTTTATCCCATATACAAGGGAAAATGGAGTAGCTCCTATCGAAATTTTGGCTATAGTCCTATAACCCCATAATACAAAAGGTAGCTTATCGGCCCAATCTTCATAAATTTAAACCATTTTAGCCAAAATCCTCCCGACATTCTAACCAGCTGCCTCAACTACCCTATTTGCCTGAGGTCGATAAGGATAAGACCAATAGTGCTGAACCCCAAAATTCATAAGCATCTACTTGGTCTCCTCTGAAAATTGCTATCTGTTGTCTGACACTATATGGTGAGGTAAACTATATCTGCATATCAGGTTCTTTTCAATAAATTTGACCATATCCCTAGTATCAACCTTCTTAAATGATTCAGCCTTTACCCACTTGGTGAAGTAATCTATGGCAACTATAATGAATTTGTATCCATTCGTGGCTATTGGATAAATCATACCTATAAGGCCTATTCCCTATGTGGCAAACGGCTAAGGCAATGTAAGGTTGCACAACTCAAAAAATGGCTAAGGAAATGTAAGGTTGCACAACTCAAAAATTGACAAGTGTTTTAAGTCTGCATACTATTGGCATAATTTGTATTCCCTAAAGTACTCAGAAGAATCAATATCCATTTTACGCCAAAAGGACCCATGAAGCATGATCTTCTTTGCTAAAGCTAATCCATTCATGTGAGCTCTACACACACCAGCATATATCTATTCCATGACCTTTATAGCCTTTTTTTCATTTAAAAACCTCATATGAATGCTATCAGGTTGTATTTTGCAAAGCACTTCACCTATATTGATGAACTATGTTGACAACTTGCAGATCATTCTTTAGTCCTTTTCAATGGCTTCCTCTGGAAATTCTAACCTCTTTAAGTAATTCTAAATGTTGTAGGACTAAGGTTTCCTATCATCCACCTTAATGTCTATTATCTATTTATTTTTAAAGTATGGCTTATCAGAACTTAAGATCAATACTGGCTTTATACTTACTCTTTTTGGGTTATCCCACATCGATATCAAAGTGGCTAGGGCATTTTCTAACTAGTTTTCATCTTTAGGCACATATCCAAAAGTGCAAATTTCAAACTGGCTACTTAAAGCTCTCAAACACTTAATGTAGGGCAACAACCATTCTTCTTTCACTGACCATTCACCCCTTACATAATAGACTATCAAGGATGAATCCCTAAATACTTCTACAATCTTTCCCCTATAACTAACAAGGCTTCCAACCCAAAAATGCAGGCTTCATACTCTGCTTCATTATTCATTGCTTTGTACCTTTATTTCATGGCTAAAGATATTTTCTCTCCCTTAGGGGTTACTAAGATTACTCGTACTCCAGCTTCTTTGTTATTCATAACTCCATCAAAGTACATTTGTCAACCCTGAACTATTATAGATGCGATATCTACATTAAAAAACTTGTAGGTTATCTTTTCTCCCTCTAACGGCTAATCAACTAGGAATTCTGTTATGTATTTTCCCTTAATGGTTTTTTTTAGTGATTTATTCTATATCAAACTCCTGTAGAATGATTAGCCACCTACCTATCTTCCCTAGGAGTGAGGGTGCTTGTTGTAAGTACCTAAGAGGGTTTTGCTTAGCTACTACTTGTATTATATAGGAATGAAAATAGTACCTCAACTTCTTCGAAGCCTAAATGACCACTAAACAAATATTCTTAACTTCTATATACTTAACTTCATATGGAAAAAATTTCTTGATGAGGTAGTAGACTGAGTACTCAATCCCAAAATTATCCTCTTGAGCCCTCATAGCCCCTACTGAATTATCCTCTATGGCCAGATACAAGATCAAAGGCTTGCCTGCCTGTGGTGGTCTCAACACTATTAGATGCAAAAGGTATTCCTTGATGGTATCAAATGCCTTTCGATAATCTTCGTTCCAAACCATTAGCTAATCTTTTCTAAGAAGTTTGAATATTGGTTCATAGATCAAAGTTAATTTGGCTATAAACCTGTTTATGTACTGAATCCTACCTAGAAATCCTTTAACCTCTTTTTCCTTCTGAGGCATGGGCATTTCTCTAATAGGCTTCACTTTATCAGGATCTACCTCTATACCTTTTTGGCACACTACATAGCCTAAGAGCTTACCTAAAGTAATCCCAAATATGCACTTCTTTGGGTTAAGGTAGAGGCTATACTTATAAATACTCTAAAAGAACTTATCTAATGCCTTGAAGTGGCCTTCTTAGGTAGCCGAGTTGGTCATCATATTATCTACATACACCTCCACTTCTTTATGGATTAAATCATCTAGTATCCTAGTTGCCATCCTCTAATAGGTGGCTCCTACATTCTTAAGTTCAAAAGGTATAACCCGATAGGAATAAGTACCCCATTCAGTAATAAAGGCTATCTTAATTCGATCTACAATCTTGTTCAAAATTTAATTGTATCCAGTATACCCATCTACAAAGCTACACATGGCATAAACAGTTACTATATCTAACAAGACATCTATGTGAGGCAAAGGGAAGTCATCCTTTGGTTAAGCTTTGTTTAGATCCTTATAGTCCATATAAACCCTAACTCTTCCATCCTTATTTGCCATAGGTACTACATTTGCTAATCATGTATGGTATTAAACCTCTAACAAAAACTTGACCTCTATTTGCTTTCTAACCTTACCTTTAACTTTTTTAGCCCACTCCGGCCTAAGTCTTTTATGCTTTTGCTTAACTAGCTTATACCCTGGATAGGTTGGGATGGCATGTTCAATGATCTCTCAATCTATTCCCAGCATGTCCTGATAGGTCCGGGCAAAGACTTCTTCATATTTTTTCAATATTCTCTCAAATTTTTCTCTTTTTAGGGGTTATATCTAATGCTAATAAAATTTCTTTTGGGTTTCTTTAGTTTTGAGATTAAATGAACATATATTTGTTCAGTTAATGTCAAATATAAATGATTTATGATCATGATTATGCATATATAAATCGAAAAAAACATCACATAAGTAAGCAAAGTTGTTCATCTTATTAATATAATCAAAAGAGGAATCATTATTCTCATCAAAAAGTTCTGGAACATAGATAATATCAATGAAAGTATTTTCTTTAGTCTTGGAAAAGTCATATATCTCTCTAGCTTCCAGGTCTGACTTAGGTGGATCTTCAACCTTAATGTTTTATTTGCTCTTCATCTGAACAACATGCAGCTTCTTTATTATGATCTCCTTAGACACTTCTTTTATTCTAAGTTGAGTGATTTAGAAGGATCTTCTCATCCCAAAAACCCTCAATTAGCTTAAGAATGCCTCCTTCCTAGTTAAAGACATCAGTGAACAACTCAAATCCTGGCACTACTTCACCTCCTATTAACTGAGGCTTATTCTCTCTATAGTAAAGGTAGACCCCTGATGCTAACACAAAGCTTTATGAAATATGGGAAATTTCCTTCATTGTTTCCTTTTCTTTTCTTTTACCAGTAAGAATAGTAAAACCTAAACCCTTTTTGTCCTTCTGACCCTTGGTAATGATAGTAGTTTTCACCCTTGAGAATTTTTACCCAAATTGGCCCCAGGCAGGAAGTTTATCTTCTTTAATATATTGATCACTTGTGGACTATTAACAAAGCTATTTTCACCCTCTTCATCACTAATTACAGACACATGAAATCCATTAAAAATCTGCTTGCTATCTCCAGTACAAATATCTAGTTCTCCCTTGTAGCTTTTATGGTTACCATATGAATCTCATTAGGTATCTTGATCATCTAATGCAGCGTAGAGGGCACTCCTAACTTATGGAACCATGGTCTTCCAAGTAGCATAGAGAAGTTTGTAGGAATTGGCAATACCATAAACTCAGCCTCAATTTCGATAGGTCCTATCTTCACTACAGCATACTTTTGTTCAGTCTAATTACAACCAAATGACACACATTGATTGAAGACCCATCATCCACCATTATATGTATTATGTGCTTACCGTTCATTTTAGTTTTGATATAGAGAGGGCAATTATGGTTTCAACCTTCAGTAAGTAGGTCAGCATCAGAATACACAACCTTCTGTTCCCTTTCTCTCCCTTAACCAAATCTAACAACTCAGAAGGTGAAATACTAGTTGTAAAGGTAGACTCACTCAAAGCTTCCATTAATTTTTGTTTGTGTGATGAGGACTACCTCAATAAGTTCCAAATAGAGATCTAGGCCTGTGTCTTCTTTAACTATTTTATTATCTAATTTTCATCAGCTTCTTTTTTCATGGACATTGCAGTAAGAGCTGGCTACTTCTCAATTTTTGAGGTCACCCTTCCACTTTTTGTGATTGCCTTCAATTTTTGAGGATAGAATAGTGCCTCTAATTAACCTTTATAGTAGAAACTTTAGCTATCTCCTTAATTTTTTTTGCCCCACTGCTACTTTTGATTGCCTTGTTATTGCCAAAATTCCTCCTTGTACCCTCATAATTGGCCTTTTTGACCAAGTACTCTCCTTAAATCTCTATGGCTATATCCTTCAGAGTCTCCCAATCCTTCAAATTTTATCTTTAGGCTATCCTTCTGATAGGGACTTACATTTTGAGTAAAGAGCCTAATCTAGTCAGCTGTATTAGGCTTTCTTTTTAGCTCTATTACTCGATTCCTCTACCTCATGAGGTACTTATGAAAAGACTAGTCATGCTTTTGTTGGATCAATTCAAGATCCTTTAGAGTGACCTCTATTTTAGTACTACAATCATATTGCTTGAGGAATTCATTAGTTATCAAATCCCAGTCTTCCTTAGTATGCCTATGCAATCCATGATACCAGTCAATTAAGGGGCCTGTTAAGCTCAGATAAAAATATTTCACCTTCTACTTCTCGATCAAGGTGTTCCCTATTATGATCAGTGTATATTGTTAAACATACACAGAAGGATATGAAGTACCACCAAATCTTGATAGGTCAAGCATTTTGAACCTCTGTGGCAATGGCTCATCTTTATCCAAATCCCTATCCTCGAGGTTTATTCCCTTTCCAATAGATAATAACCTAGACATTGCTTTAACCTTCTCCTCTATTTTCTTAAAGGCTATATCCTTGACACTACGACCCTAATTTTTTACGCTCAGCATTGGAGGAACATATTCTTCTTCCTCTTCCTTAATGTAATCATTCTCTGGCTCATACCTCTTTTATTTCTTCAGCGGGTAACATTTGTTACAATAGCATCACTAACATATGTTGGCTCCATTTTCTTATGAACAGGTGTTGTAGGTTGACCTTTAGTGTTTGGTGCTAAAAAAGCCACCAACCTGTGATTCATGTCCATCAACCTCTCCTAAAACTCTTGAATCATCTATCCAACCTTCGATCTAATTCATCTCATATCATTGAAGGTCTTAAAGTAGAAGAATTAAACCTTTCCCTTAAGGATGAAAACCTTGTTACCTTATCAGTAACTCTCTCAATCTCATTCAATTGTTTGTCATCCATTTTTTATCTTATTTCCTGACTGCTTTCTTACAATTAGCTCAAACTCAACTCTAAACTAACCTCTAATTCCAATGTTGAACTTGACCCTGGCAATTCAGATTTCAATCTCCAAACAAGAAGATTGTAAGACCTTCTAGATCACCTAAGTGAATTTATGATGGCTATAAGAACCAAATGTTAGAGATGATACATGATGGATGATGCATGGGTATGGTATATACATCTTCTATGAATGCAATTAGTGTTTCCTTTAGACATCAATAACAATCACACATAAACATAACAAAACCTTCCAACCTTATTGCTCTCATGCAGAAGATCGTTCAATCTTTTTCTTTGGTGGGCTTATAATATGGATCAACAAGGGACCCAATGGATGCGTATGGTGCATGATGAAAAACTGGCAACATAACCTCTTTTAATTAAAAGTGCAAGCATATGAGTTATGACCCTTATATATTTTGGACTAACTCACATAAATTGGGTAGGGTTTACTAGGGTTTGGGAACTTTTAACTGGCACCCTCTTAATTTGTTTGAGTTCGATTAATACATAAAGGTCCATATAGCAAGCAACGGTTATTATGATTATAAAACCTAGGGGAAATAGTTATTATGATTATATGGGCTTGAGTCAAGGTGATGAAACTTTAAGGCTACCTAAGTATAGTTCCTACCAAAAGGTCTAGCTCTTCACAAGTATAAAAATAATGAGTTGCCATTTTAAATACCCATTGGTACTAGACTTGGGTTAGTGGTTCTTCTTGATACCTCCCTATATTGAGTAAATGTAAGGCATGTTTCAGGATATCACTAGGGCTATTAAAGGACATCTAACTTAATTCTAAAGGTCTAGCATGAATGTAATTTTGAATAGAGATAGGATTAATAAGAAAAACTTAAACATAAAGAAAACTTAACCAAGATGCTTTTGGGAGCAAGGTCTCTTTAGTGCCTAGTAGAGTCACCATAGAACTCACACCAGAGCCAAGCTTAATTCTAGCTGGGGTCTAGAAGGCTAGCTTTTAGGATCAAAGATCGGATGAGGCTTACTATAACTTAAAAATTTACTAATTCACAATAAAAAAGGATTAGGTTTAAATTATTGTTAATAGTCAACCTATGAAAGCATCTAATGTGTTCTCAAAGAGGTAGGTGTCATGGAATCACCACTTAATAAAACATTAAAAAATGAATCTCGATCTTTTGATGCCTAAACAAAGAGTGTTCTAGATAACACTATTACTTAGCACCTTGATTAAGTGTTATTTTATAATTTAGTTTTAAACATTAATCCACTACCTACCTTCTCACCTGATGTATTGCTTAAATTTAAATAAACATGTTAATCAATTAAATAAGTGATAAATAAAGTAATAAATAAATAAATCAACTACTTAAATTATTATAAAAGCAAATCATTCAGCTATATAGATAAAATAATATACATAAATCAGGGCATTTTTTAGGTTGGGAACATTGGTCCTTCATACATATTTTATAAAAAAAACTCTTTTTCTTCTTGTGTGATTTTAGGGCTAAAAATTGGACATTATTCCATTTTATTAAGAAAATTCCAAATTAAATAATAAAAAATGGTTTTATGTGAATTTTTCATTTAACATGAAAAAAAATGACTTTATTACTACTTATTACATCCCCAAAAATAAATACAATCAAAATTCACAAAATATCAAAAATTAACAAACAAAGTGAAACATAAAGAAAGCTAACCTTAAATGCAATACGAAGACAAATATAAATACGAAAGTGAACTAATTAGGAACATCATTCCCTAAAAGTATGACCAATCCTAGAGAAGTTCCAAATGCATATAAATTCAATTACTCATATAAAAAATAAGAAACCAATCAATCGGCATTTTTAAGATGAAATAAACATAAAATGAAATAAAATAACATACAAAAAACTATACCAAAAAGCATAAACATGCATGCAAAAATGAAAATTTTAATATAAAAGTGCTAAAAGGACTCGAAAAACAAATTTTAAGAAAAGACACATATGTATATGAAAAGGGATAAAAAAAATTTTAAAATAAGCAAAAATATAGCACGGATGCCCCTAGGAGGTGACAGATGCCCTTGACCAGTGGAGGGATTGGATGAGAAGAAATTACCGTGATGTCCCATCTATCACATTGATAGACCACTAGAAAGATAGATCCAGAAAGTTAGTTTTTATGCCAAAATATACAAAATCGTTATAAATCCTAAATATACAATCCTAGGGTCCTAAAATCATGTCAAATCTAAGTACTATCATAAATTATATTTTAACTAAATAATAACAGCAAGCATTATGTCAAATAATATTAAAATACAAAAAGAAAAATATGTATCCATGGAGCAAGTCAACCCCTAATATATTATTCTAGCACATTAACAAATTCATATCATCATAGCATCTCCAAGCATATGTAAATTTAAATAAATATCACAAAAAACATGTATCAAAATGTGATTAAATAACATGCATAAAGATACTAATAAAATAGAGAGAGAATGAGGAAACCTAGAATATTACCCTCAGAAGAAATTCTGATTCTATGATAACTACAACATTTGTCTCTAGTCCGATTCTTGATGTTTTGGTTTAAGAAAATCAATAATTTTTGTATTTGCTTTTGGTTGAAAAATATGAAATTTTTAATTCTGGAGAAAAAATGATTTTTCTCTCTTAAAAAATCCTGTTCTTTTTCCAAAAATTTCCCCCTTAAAAAACCCTAATTTCTGCCCTTTTGTACCTAGAGGAGTGTTGAAGATTCACTCTAACTCTAACTCTTAAGTATGGAAGGGAAAAATCTAAAAAATCCTTAAATCATCCTTATCTTAAATTTTGAAAACTAAAAAGCATAGGCATTCTAGAAATGCACATATAGATCGACATCCAACATAATAAACGGTCATCCTTCATATGATTCCGTAGAAATTATAAAAATACCTCTGATCTTATCTTGATAGGAGAGAAATGGCCATAGATAACCATCCTTTACGTGATAGATGACCGTCTATCATGGTTGTGGCATCTATCGAAGCCATCGTTCATTTTTGAGGTCGCTCTCAGAGGCTTGCTTTGAGTGTTCGAGATCAGATTAGGCTCACTTTACTTATAAATTGGCCACTTCACAATTAAAAGGGATCAAGCCCAAATTATGATTGATGGTAAACCCATTAAAGCGTCTACAAAAGATCCCAAAAAAGGTAGGTATGATGGAGTCGCCACCCAACAGAACATTGGGAAATGAATCTCTAGCTTTTGATGCCCAAACAGAAATTAATGTTCGGGACATCACTTTTATTAGGTAACCTAGTTAGGTTTTTATTTAATACTTGAGTTTTAGGCTTAGTCCCCTCTCCTCTCTTACGTAATGCATTGTGCTATAAAATAAAATGAACATCACATTCACATAAATAAAGCGATAAAAAAGAAGAAAAAGAAAGTAAAATAAACCTACTTAATTATTACAAAAGCAAATAATCTAATAATGATAACAACTGAGAAATATACATACATAAATTGGGGTGTTTATTAGGTTAGAAATTGATCGGTGTCTAGCAAGTGTTCTAGATCAACTAGTAATATAGGAAAATAAGATTAAGATCCCGAATATCTTACCCAAGGGAATATGGATTGTAGAGAAGAATATCTATATGTAAATTAAATTAATCTGAGATTATTTTCTAAACTTTTTATTTAAAGGCAAGAACTAAACTAAACTAAAATAAAACAAAACAAAAACTAAAATTAAACCAACATGAATTAAAAACAAAGCAATAACTGAAATTCTTCTACTAAAGGAACTATTTACCTCAACTTCCATTGCAGTGACTCAATAACAAAAGTAACACAAGTGATTATGAAAAAACTAGATAAAGAAAGCCAGATATCTCATGCAAGACTATCATTCTAAACATCAAATCCTCTTGTTAGGAACGATATAATACTTAGCATAAAGATCTAATTTTGAACTCCTAGATATCCATTAAACTCTTTTGTAAGCAAAATTAACTTCAATCTGTTCTTAGTTCAACTTTTTCTAGTATTAATTTACTCTTACCAACACACAATTACACCTAATTAAGATATAATCATACATCAATACTAATAAACCAACTTAAGAACATGCATACCAATAGTCATGCATAAATTAATTACCAACCATTAATTAAAATAAGTTAATCATTAATTCAATAAAAATTAAAGATAAGGAGTTGCCCAAAACTAAGAAATATTCAAACTTGCATTGAATTAAAGCTCAAAATAAAGTCATTACAATGAAAATATAAGGGTTTAAGTTTCTCTTAGCAAAAGAAAAAAAACTACTTACCAAACATGATGAAAATTAAAGAACAATTAAATTAAAGAGACACAAAACTCATGAAGCTTCAAACTTTGCTCTTGAAGACTTTAATAGAAAGCTTGAGTCTTTAATAGAATTGTAAACTAAGAAAATAAGAAAACTAAGCTAAAATTAATGTCCAAATAACTAAAGAAAATGAAAACTAAACAAAGAAAATTCATAATTAAGAGACTCTCTCTAGCTATCTCTATAGTTCTGGTGCCTTGTATAGTTGAATTATCTTACCAAAAGAAGACATTTTGCCTTTGTAAACTTCTTTAACAAAAGAGGAATTAAATTATATCTAATTAGGAAGTTAATTTTCATTTTTTCTCTTTCTTCACTCGGAAGAATGACATTTATCACTCGAAAGAATGAAAACATGCTGGAAAAAAGAAAGAGACACCTTGGGTGAGTGAGTTTTCTTCATAGGTGAGTGCTCTGGTCACTCTGCCGAGTGATCCTCTTCTTGAACATGAAAATCTTGCTCTTTTTTGAACAATTGCCTTAACTTTCCTCATTTCTTCAATTAAATGATAATTTCCTTCAAATAATGCCTGAAAAACACCAAAAATCACATTTAAACCACAAAACACAAATTACAAATATTTAAACATAAAACAATTAAATTAACACTAAACTAACTCAAATAAACACCTAAAACATACTAGAAATGTACTAGAAATTTACAACTATCAAATACCCCACACTTAGTTTTTGCTCACCCCAAGCAAATTTGAACAAACCAACTTCTCAAAATAATCAAACTTTAACTAAGAATTATGCATTTCAAAACCATATCTACCAATTAACAAGAGCACTTAATAAATTTTTAACTAGAATAAATTTAAAAAAGATAATATAAATTAGTTTTCATATGTGTGTGCAAGATCAAAAGATTTTAAGCATTTTTTCCAAAAACAAAACACCAATGCAAATTTATAGTCAAGTTTAGAATGAATGCACACCTAAGTATACAAATAGTTTTATGCGTGAAACTCTAGAAACACGATAGGCCTCTCCTTTAGCACTAAAGCCTGAAGATCATCTCCGCTAAATAACTCAAAAATAAAATTTAGAATCACTTAGGTCTTTTAAAGGTTGTAATAGGACTAGGGTATACATTTTTAAAGAATGGATAAAAGATAATCAAAATGAATAGCTACTATATGATAAGATAAACTAAATTCAAAATTTTAAACTACTAAGCATAAACCCCTTTTTCCATACTTGCTTGCTCAAACCCATACACATCTTAAGCACTTTGAGAGAAAAATCAATAAAACTCTCTTAATTCCATAATTCATCCCCTTTTTGAAGTCACAAATGTTTTTCCTTGTAAATACTCCACACTTAAAATTTTGGCCATATATACTAACTTTATTTCAATATTTCTTTCTCTTTTTTCTTTTTCTTTTTTTAGACCAGCTTCATTGCTGGTAGTACAATAATAAAATGGATAATTACATGGTAAATTTTTCACTAGTTACTTGACTTCACCCATAACTCTTGACAATAAAACAAAAAATGTCTTACTACACCTTTTAAGATACACAATAATATTAATCCATTCAATTTCAGAGTGGCCAATTCTAGAAGGAAAGATAAAAGCTTTTTAGGCTATATGGTAAATAAATGAGTGCAACAAGAAATTTAAATATGACATGCTTTTAGCATATCTCATTAAGCTCAAAATGGCTAGCAAGAGACAAATGTGTCATATAGGGCAGGAAAATAAGTTAAAATATGGCTAAATAAGAAAAATATTGCCTAGATCACTTTTTAATTTTTTTGAGTTATATATATGCTTTGAAATGTGATGAGGAAGGTTTTAGTATTTTAAAATTCCTTACTCAACTATTTCAATGCATTATTTTTCTTCTATTTCAAAAATTGATCTTTAGTGCTCAAAGAATTGAAACTAACAAATATAAGTCAAGTTGAATGTTAAACTAGCTAAAATTTCATTAAATAACATGCTTGTCTTAATGCTAAATAAAAGTTTTAAACATTGCACATTCTAAATTCAAGTTCAACTAATTCATTTTTTAGAATAAAACAAGGGTGAAGTAAGCTAAATATAAAATACATGATATTAGAACTAAATCTACTAAACTAATATGCAAACTAAAAACTAAACATGCAAACTTAAAACTAAAACTAAAATAGAAAAACTAAAACAAAATAAAATAGTTCATGAGCATGATAAAAGAATGAGTAAGGTAATAGAACTCCCTTGAATTTATCTTTAAAATCTAGCTTAGCTGAGCTCTATCCCCATCTTTACAATCTCGTTATCCTCAGCAAAGTTGCAAAAGATATCAACTCACTGCATATAAATTTTAATTAACAAGCACGAGCTCAAAAAAGATGTTAGCTAAAGCACACAAAACTTGACTCAATACAATAATAGCATAGGTAAAGAACCATAATTAAGCCAAAATGAGACATGAAATCTATGGAATTGAGTGAACAATGCAAACATGCCTCTCAAACCAAAATAGTGCAAGAATCAAGGCTTAAAAATCATGATAACCAAGTTAATTAATGCACTTAGCCAAATTTGCTTAAAAATTCAAAGCATAAAACCAATATTTTGCATGATAGACATCAAATATATGAATGTATAATATCCAATCTAAAAGTGATTGGTGATGGTTTGGTGTAATAAAATGAAGAGAAAGCTTTTTAATTTGTCATGGTAAGCACAAAATAAAATAAGCCAATTTTAAATACAATCTCAACCTATATCAAGCCAACAATAAGGTTTAATCTCAAACAATAAGTAGCTAAGAGTAATGGAATGTAAAGAAAAAATAACTCAACTCAAAATTAAACACTAATCCAACCTATGTTTAAGAATAAGAAAGTCGCACCAATTTATGCTAATTAATGTCATCAAACAATTTGAAGTATTAAGCAAACCAAAAGTTAGTAAAAAAATGATGTCAAAACTTCAAACTAAAAATTGAAAGCTTAAACATCATTTTTAGGGCCTGGAATGGGTTGTGACATAAAGCATAGCCCACGTAACAAATGTTCATCTTGAAATGAGCTATTCAGAACTATATTATAATAGGAAATCAGACACCTATAGCAAAAGTTATGATCAAAACTATCTGTATCGTAATAATGAAGAAAACTAAAGCTCTTTGAGTGAGTGAGTGCATATTGTGTGAGTGAGTGTTAAAACAAAGTGCTTGGGTCTGTGGAAGAAAGATCTTGAGTGAGTGATGTGAATGGGTGTGTGATTTCTTGAGTAAGTGTGAATGAATGAGTGATTTAAAGAATGTAGGTAAGTGAGTAAGTGAGCAAGTGTGTGGTTGAGTGAGTGCAAGAAGAAGTGGGAGAGTGTATGAAAGAGTGAGGGCCTAATGTGGTGTATAGGGGTCTTAAAGAGGACCACCCAGCTGAGTGAGTGATACCACTCGATCGAGTGACAAAATTTGGCCACAAGAAGGAAGGAAGGGGAGAAGAAGGAAAAAAGGCAAGGGAAAGAGGAACAGTCATCACTCGACTGAGTGATAACATTTCGGACAAAACAGGGCCTGAAATGGAAAGAATAAAAGGAGAGGCACTAGGGCACTCAGCTAAGTGATAAATATCACATGACTGAGTGACCTATGGTTGTCCCTAGTTTAAGTATTTCTTGTCTTAAATGCCATCCATTAACCTTCATCCTTACGAGTTAAGCAAAATTGCTTCAAAACCTTCTTAATGCAACCATCAAATCCTAAATTTACCTTACAAACCTCAATGCATCACACACTCATTTCCCTCAATATTAATCAAATTCATGCTTAATTCTATAAATTAAAGAACATGTAGGAATGAAATATGAAATTCAACTTACTAAAATGCTCTTGCACTTTAATTCTCTTTAAGTTTCTTACTTAATCATGCAATCAAAGACTATTTAAACTCATGAAATTCAACCAAATTTATGCTTGAAACTATGGATAAGCAGTATGACAGCATATAATTTGATAGCATATAAATTGATAGCATAAAACTCAAATAACATGTATTATACTCACTCAAATAAGCCTTAACCTTGAACAATCCATCTAAATTCTCTCAAAACTCAATTAATTCATGCCATATGAAGTCCAAAGCAATATACAAACCCATAAACTAATTGAATTACATATCAAGTCCACTTTTACTTCAGCAACTGAATAATTCTCTCTTAAGTTCATGAAACTATAAGATCAAACTCACACTTAAACGATGAAAACAACTCAAGAAACATAAATCCATATTAAGTTCATCTAAGTTTTGATTCACTTACCTTAACAACTATATGAGTTCTTTAATTACCTTAGAAGCACTTACTAATTTAAAGATGATAATTAAGCACAAACATTAGAAATAGCTTATCTTTAATCCAAATCTTAAACTTATGAATTGAAAGACATAAACCAATAAATATAAGAAACATACATTAAACTATAAAAGCCTATGAACTAAAAATAAAAATAAAAAAATAAATTATTTAAACTAACAGAAAAAACACAAATTATAAAAAAATTGATAAAAATTTAAAGAGAATAGTTAGAAAAGTTCTAGTTTATTGAGTCCCGGATCGACTTATGTTACTCTTAGGAGGTCGAGCTTGTGATCCAAATATTGTTCTCTCTAGACTTTGCTCCTTATTTTCTCCCATTAGTATAAAAAAGTTGTCTTAGTTTACCAAAGCTGGAAACTCTATATCCTCAATGAAATATGAATCCTCCTTTGGCTCTTCAAATATGCACTCTACTGGCTCTTCTAGCCTAAATAAATTCTTCATATGGACTGAATTCAGTGCTTCCACTTGAGAATTGAACACTTCTTACTATTTTGGTGATAAATTCTCCATAAGAGGTTCTAATACACCTTTTAAATGAAAACATGACTTGTCTTCAAAGATGAATTGTTTTTTTTCTTCTTTATTCATCTCGAAACTAGTTACTTCTTTATCCACCACTAATGAATGAATTGTTCCCTCCTCCTTTCCACCTTGAAATTGCATTGAAACACTCAAGAGTTTTAGTTTAGATTCCAATCTTTCAATTCCTTCTTCTTTATCCCTCAACAAACTCTCTTGATTCTTGATTATCTCCTCTTCAGTCCTTAACTTCTCTTATTGAATTCTAAATTTTTTCTCTTGAATCCTTAAGGGCTTGTTTGGTGTGTGGTATGGTATTGTTCATTAATGTATTGTTCTCTAGAGTATAATATTTTGGAGCATAATTCTCCTCATGGTATTGTACTTCATAATTTTGATCCATGATTCTTAAATTATGGTTTTGTCTAATTTTGATAATCATCGATTTGGTGATTCTCTATGATTCTCATTATTTACTTTTACTATTCTAACCTTATTACTTTTACTTTTTACTATAATTAATTTTATAACTTATCACCTACCTATAATAAATCACCATTACTCTATTTTAATCCATTACTTCTACTATACTTTATTCATATTAGCAAGTGCATTTTTTTTACAAAACAAGATTCTCATTTAGCAAGTGCATTTTTTTTCTATCTCATTCTGATTTGTTCTCCGTTGGTTGCTAAGAAAGTGTATGTTTCCAAGTTTTTAATTTTTTAAATAGTGCAATGTTAGTGAATTTTTCTATTAGTTATTGGTTTATATATAATAATTTTCAGTTAATTAACAAATATATATTAATTTGCAGCCAAGTTCCACAAATATTAAATTTTTAAGTTAATATTTATTAAATAAATTTTAAATTCATTATCTTAGAATTATTAATATTATTTTGATAATATTAAAATTATTATTTTAAAATATTAATAATTATGGAAATATTTTCTCTTTTTAAAACTGGAGGGTAATTACATCATTTTTATAGTAAAACTATACAATACCATGCAGTTAAACCAAAAAGAAAATATTATAAAATCACAATCATTCTAAATATTGTATCATTAAAATCATATTATACCATATTGTATAGTATATTAACGAATCACAGACTACCACCAACTAAATAAGGCCTAACTTTTCCTCTTAAACTCTAAACTTTTCCTCTTTAACTCTAAACTTTTCCTTTTGAACTATAAAGTTTTCCTCTTGACTTCTTGATGTAGCCTCCCACTCTTCTCTTTCAGTCTAAAATTTATTATCTTTACTCATAAGCAAGTCAAAAAGAACTTAATTTTTGGAGTTACTAGATTCTTTTGAATATTGCAATTCTTGATTCTCTCTCCTCAATTCTTCCATTTATGCTTTCAAAATCCATGGAGAATAAGAATTTTCAACAAATGATGGTGGTGAATAAGAGATTGGTAAATTTGTAAGTAAGAGCTCCTCCCTTTCTCTCATTAAATAATTCATTTATTGTTATAAAAGAAATAATTCATAATCTTGGACTTTATCTTGCATCATCTTGAAGAACGTCTCAAAAATTTCCTATTAAGAACAATAACCAAATCAAAAATAAAATAAAAATAAAAATCTTAAATCAACCAAATCAAAGATATTAAACAAACAACACCATTGTTTCCCAACAACGGCATGAAAAACTTAACCGATATCTAACAAGTATACTACATTGGCTAGTAATATAGAAAAATAAGATTAAGATCCTAAATATCATACCCAAAGGAAGACGTATTGCTAAGGAGAATATCTATGTGTGAATTAAATTAATTTAAAATTATTTCCCAAGTTTTTAATTTAAAGGCAAAAACTAAAATGAAAAAATTAAAATTAAACCAAAATGAATTAAAAACAAAGTAATAACTGGAATTCTTCTTCTAAATGAGCTATCAACCTCAACTTCCATTGCAATGACTCAATAACAAAAGTAACATAAGTGATTATGAAAAAACTAGATAAAGAAAGCCAAATATCTCATGCAAGACTATCATTCTATGCATCAAATCCTCTTATTAGAAAAAATCTAATACTTAGCATAAAGATCCAGTTTTAAACTGCTAGAAATCCATTAAACTCTTATCTAAGCAAACTTAACTTCAACCTTTTCTTAGTTTAATGTTTCCTAGTCTTAATCTACTCTTACCAATACATAACTACACCTAATTAAGAATATAACCATGCATTAATTCTAATAAACCATCCTAAAAACATGCATACCAATAGTCATGCATAAATTAATCATTAACAATTAATTAAAATAAGTTAATCATTAATTTAATAACAACCAAAGATAAGAAGTTACCCAAAACTAAAAAATAATCAAACTCGCATTGAATTAAAGCTCAAAATAAAGTCATTACAATGAAAATATAAGGATTCAAGTTTCCCTTTGTAAAAGAATAAAAACTACTTACCTAATATGATGAAAATTAAAGAACAATTAAAGTAAAGAGATACAATACTCATGAAGCTCCAAACTTTGCTCTTAATGACTTCAATAGAAACCTTGAGTCTTTAAAAGAATTGTAAACCAAGAAAATAAGAAAACTAAGCTAAAAGCAAAGCTAAAATTAATGTACAAATAACTAAAGAAAAACTAAAACTAAACAAAGAAAATTCATAATTAAGAGAATTTTATAGTTGAATTATCTTGCCAAAAGAAGAAGTTTTGCATTTGTAAACTTCCTAAATCAAAGAGGAATTGAATTATACCAAATTAGGAAGTTAATTTTTGTGTTTTCTTTTTCGCACTTGGGAAAGCGACATTATCACTCTTAGGAGTGAAAACATGCTAGAAAAAAAGGAGACAACTTGGGAGAGTGAGTTTTCTTCATGGGCGAGTGCTCTAGTCACTCTGGAGAGTGATATGGTCACTCTGCCGAGTGGCCCTAGTCATTCTGTCGAGTGATCCTCTTCTTGAACATGAAAATCTTGTTGTTCTTTTCACAGTTGCCTTAATTTTCATCTTTTCTTCAATTAAATGATAATTTCCTTCAAATAAGGCCTGAAAAACACCAAAATTCATATTTAAACCTCAAAACACAAATTACAAATATTTAAACATAAAATAATTAAATTAACACTAAACTAACTCAAATAAACACCTAAAATATACTAAAAATTCATAACTATTAGGAACATTGGTTCTCTTATGCATATTTTACAAAAATATTTTTGCTATGCCTTGTGAATTTTGGGCTAAAAATTAAACATTGGTCTAGGCTTTAAAGAAAAACCAATTAACTTGATAGAAAACATTTTAGGTGACTTTCCATTTTAATGTGCATAAAAGCCTTTTTTTACTAACTATTACATCCCAAAATAATAATAAACCAAAAAATAAATAAATAAATAAATAAACATGAAGTAAATAATTAAATGAAAATAAAGTGATAAATAACTGATAAAAAGAGATAGTTAATTGGAGTAATCGGGTGGATCGAGTATGATAGATCAACTTGGAAGCATGACTTCCCATGTAATAACCACATAAAATCCTCCAAAGCCATAAAAATTAAATACTCAAAAAAAATATAAAAACAAAATAAATGAATTAGTACACAATAATATAACAAAAACAATTACAGACTTAACCATGGAAATAAAATGAAACTATGTACAGGAAGGCATCATACAAAACTGAAATCATGCAAAATAATGCTCAAATATCATGAAAAATATGTTAATGGCATAAAATTACATAAAATACATGAAACACACCAAAAATGTCACAAAATATAGCATTAGATGCCTAAAACCAGGTGAGGGATGCCTACCACTAAGTGAGGGATGAGACAAAGGGATGATCCCATGATGTCACATCCATCATCTGACAAGTATCCATCAGGTCATCTTCTCGTCAGGTACCTTTAGAAGCACAAGTTATAGGTTTTTCATGGCTAAAATACAAAAATCATGCAAAATATATCTTAAACCTAAAGTATGCAATTGTTGGTCTCTAAATCAAGTGTATACAGTGCTATAACATCAAATCTCATACAAAACACCTTAAAAAGTGATCAATTTATAGAATCAAATAAATTTAATCAAAGCTTGAGCCATATAGCTACAGAGGAATCTAATTATCTAATCATGCCTCTAACTTGCTTTTCAATCAAGATTTATATAATACCATGCCCTAATAATGTTAATTACTTAAATACAACATTTAAATATATTTAATAGGAGCAAAGTAATCACATAATAACTCACAACAATTCTAGAAAGAGAAAATAAGCAGCCTAGAATATCACCCTCAGAAAATATTCTGACTAAAAAATCCTTATAGTCCATATCTTTGCTCTGATTTGAGTTCATTATTTCTGCAAAAAAATCAACAAAATTCATGTGTGTTTTTATTTTGTGATCAAAGAATAATTTTAGAGCAATTAACTCTTACAGAGAGAAAGAAATATTTTTTTCTTCTCTAAAAGTTGCCTTTGTAAAATAATGATTCCTCCTCTTTTTAAAACCCTAAGGTTTTTGGGTTTAATACTAGAGTAAGAGTTAAAGTTGAGTTTCAACTCCAACTTCCCAAATCTGGAGATAATTCTCTAAGAAATCCGAATCAAAATCTCTTTAAACCACTATCTCTTTTTTTGAAATCTAAAATGAGGGAATTTTGGAATTTGAGCTATGGATAGGTGCCCCTTAATGAGTGGTGGCCACATTTGAGCTCAGATTCCTAAAATCTCAAAATATCCCTCGTTTAGCTCATGCAAGAGAGAAACCAATATAGATGGACACCCCTTAGGTGATAGACAATCGTCTATCACTTTTAAAGGCCCAAATCAAAGCTTTTGTGCTTTTTTTACAAAAACACTTGAAACCATTTGGAAAATCATGAAAATATTTGAGAAAACATGAGAAATTAACAATCAAAGTTTTGAGATTTGAACCCATTATCAATAATATACTATTTCATCATCATCAGGTGACCTTAATCTAAATTACCTCATATTATGGTGTCTATAGCTACCCCAAATTTTGGAAAGCTAGTGCACTAGTGCTAAAATGAGCTAAAATTCAGAGTAAAAGGAAAAAGATACATACACGAGGCAATAAATCTCTTTGTTGATTAGGTAGTTATCATTAGTTTAACGATACATTAACCTTAGTTCGGATAGTTAATATTAGTTTATCGATACATTAACCCTAGTTTGGATAGTTAACATTAGCTTACCGATGTGCTAATCCTAAATTAACTATCCAATTAGTGCCTGGGGCATGGAGAATTGGGGCGATTCTACTACGTTTGATTTTTTTGTATAGGGCATGCAAAATCAAGTAGTTTTAATATGCCTGATTAATGCTTAAAGCATGCAAAATCAAGATGACTTTAGCACATTGGGCATATAGAATCAATATGAGTAGATTAAATTAGCATCTGGGGTATGCAGGATCAGGTTTGTTTGAACACATCTTATTAGAACTTGGGGCATGCAAAATCATGATAACTTGATTGGAATTGATTAGTGTCTGGCTGTTTGGCCTGCAAAACCAAATAAAATTTAAGATTTGATTGGTGTCAACTATAGACTGACCTTTGTGTTGGTCAATTCTTCTTGTTTGTGTATTATCCCCTCTTGAAGTAATGTTCTATTGGGGAAATTTCTGGAAAATATGTATATGTGAAGAGTCATCAAGATGCTGGTGCAATTGCCCTTTTGGAAAAAATATTCCATCTGAGGAATTTCTAGCAAATATACATATGTGAGGAGTCATTGAGATGCTGCCAGATTTGTACACTTCTTTATGACTATGTCATCACTCTATAAATTGGTACCAATTTTAGAAAAACCATCATCATCAAGGCTGTCAACACCTCTAATCTCCTACTGTCTCTTCTTTGAATTTACATTGTCATCAGGCTCTGACCTCTTGTCCAATAGTTCTTTGTTGTCATCATCATCCTTATGGCTTCGTATGCGTTCAAATTGAAGCATTCCCACACCTTTTGAAAAACATATATAGATCACTACCCAAATGAATATTGACTACTACAATGGCATTCTGACCATTATATAGCTTTGGCTTTGACAGTAATCCATTCTGACCCCATGTTGATCCACGTTTTGCCTGGTTATTAGTGGTAGCCCTATCCCACTTGGACTTGATAGCAAATACATTCATAGCACATGATGGATGTACACTTTTAATCAAAAGTGAGTGTAAGACCCCTTTAGGATTTGAAAATATCTACACTTATCTTTGTTGTGTATTTCATTCATTTCAAATTATTCAGGCAACTTCTAACAGTTAGGATGGATGTCTTGGTCAATTCTTTAATTGTAGAGGTGGATATATGCCCCTTGATGGGATTCTTAGGTACCTATGATAATGCTTTGTTGTTAATGTTTTGTTTATATGATTTTAATTTATCAATTTTTTTCCTTTTTTTCTTTTTTTTTATTATCTTTATCTTATCATAGTGTGGTAATTACAAGTCCTCTTATTAATTTTATGGCATTTTTCTTTTATTATGTTTCCTTTTTATTTCGACATAACTAACATAATAGAAATAAGGCATGAAACAAGATAATTACATAAATTATATGCAAATCCAATTTTATATACATCAAAATATTTAGACAAAAATTTCAAAACTCCCTAAATATAAAAATGGATCTACTATGTAGGCCTCAATCTTCTACGATAAGATGGTTCAGAAGGTGGTCTAAATGCTAAAGGCTTGGGATGTCTGGTAGGTGCCATGGCTTATGGTGCTGCTGGTGGCTGCACATCATCTGGCCTAAGCCTGAACTGAAACCCGAACAGTGTTACTTTCAAAGGCTGCAAGACCTATTCTATCACTTTCTTCGGCCATTCTAAACCCTGATTAACCTTAATAATGGCTCTAGAGTGATGCTTAAGGTATCTCATCAAGTCACCCCTTAGATATCCATTATACCTCCGTAATTACTCACCGATCTCTATCATAGGCTACCTACTCCTAGGGACCTCCTCTTTAATGTAAAAACTCTACTCCCTTATCTATGTAAGAGAGTCATTAACCTTCTATAGGGTCTCCTCAAATCTTTATCTTGCGGCTACTATATTAGCCCTAATGCTTCGTACCTCATCCTATGAAGTCTATATAGTAGTTTTCAATGTCTGCAAAGACTACACCGTTATGAGTATGGTATGTAATGTTTGGTCCTAGCATCTACTAGCCTCCTCTAGTGCTGCAAGTCTCCTAGTGATGTCATCAAATGGATGAGTTAAGGATGGATATGCTAGCAGCATAGATAGAGATACCTCTGAGCATACTGGTGATGGTGGAATGAATGGAGAAGAAACTATAGATGTAGAAGCTCTAAGGTGTACATAAGGAGAGAATTTTGCTATCCTTTTAAATGGAGATTGCTGGTGTTTAAAAAGGGATCTGAGGTGTACTATCATCTGTAGTGATCCATCCAAAAGGTCATGTAGATCTATCTGCATGTCAAACTCATAGTCTGAATCATCCTTTGCCCCCTATGGCTTGTGATGTTCATTTATCTGATCCTTCTACTAAGGTGGATATGTTAGGGGTGCCTTTAGAGCTACCAATGCATCCTTTGTTGGCTAACTTTGCTCATCCCCCTCTACTGATGCACTTGGGACTATAGGATGGAGATCGCACCTTTATTTTATCTCTAGTACAGTCAACAGGCTATACTCCCCCTTCATGCCCCTTTATGGGCTCTACCATCTTTATGGTGAGTGCTACTTATAGGTTAATATAGATGCCTTCTAGAATGGGGTTGCCAAACTCACTCTCGTCTAGCCCTGGCGATAGTAGCAATCAAGTAATGATGCCTTTAACACAAATTTAGGTGGTCGACTCCATGGATAGTCTGATGAGAGAGGCTACGATCTTGTGCATGATATCTGTAACACCCTAATCCACTAACCATGGATAATCATCAATCATCATAACCTAATGGAGATCAAGCAGAAATGATAATAAGACATGCCTTATTACATGCCACAATATGAATAAAATCAAGCTTATAAATAAGAAAAAATAACATAAATGGTCTTCAATTACTTGACATCTTTAAGGACAACTGTAATCTGCCAGATCTTCTCTTCAATGGTGGTTAAGCCACTCTAGCTATCGAACCACTAGAGCTTATCTTGAAATCTACACGGATAAATAAACCTATGCTAAGTTATAAAGCTTAGTAGGGAACGAAACCCTACATACAACCTCTTGCAATTTCCCATAATTATATACAGACTTTTATAATAACATAAGAGTTTACCATATTGATCATATCACAATAGACCATCGGGGTTCTTAATATTATCAATAAATATCCTATTTATCATAATCTAGAGTATTACCTGACTCATTTTGTTATCGCCTAGACTTGTAAATTCACTATTATCATCATAACTTTCTTATCTTGTTGAACTAGTATCATTTGTGCACTTCGTAATTATTTCTTCTTACAATTCAAACAATCAAGATTATTGACCGTACAAACTCAACTTGATTCATTTAATCAATATGGCATGCTTAAGGGAGTGCTTATGGCATGCAACATCCCTAAATAATGAATATTATTAGGCATGATTTCTTTTTGTAATAACATAATTCTCATTCTTATTGCCTGCATATGTATTCCTTAATGTTATCATAACATGGTTACTTAAATCTCCTATAACACCAATTTATATCATACTTTACACTTACTTAGATCAATGTTATCATTATGCATGTGTGTGTAAACCTTCATATATATAACAACAGACTATAGAGTTACATGTGATTACGAAGAATAAACATTACATATCATAATTATTAGACAAAGTCTCTATGTCGTAAGCATGCATTTCATAAACTCAAAGTACATGAAACTCAGTGTACATGTTAAAGTCTATATAAGTTCTAGTACAATATTGTACATTTTAGGGTCCATATATTCTTCGTGGAACCCACCAATGGAATTTCACTCACACCAGCACTCACACGGGAACCTTCCTCATATTTAATGTGATATATATCTCACAATCAGGACATGCTAAACATATCATCTCATTTCATAAAGACAATCATAGCCAAAAGGAATTTAAGATAAAGCAACAAAATACAATAAGTCATTCATCATGCCTATGTTAAATAAGTGAAGCAATTAATGCATATATATATATATATATATATATATATATATATATATATATATATATACTTTTATCATCTTTAATAGCCTACCTAAGTACTAGTTAAAATGGTGGATAATGGGACCAATGGATACCCGAAGGTATCTAACTATGGATATCTGAAGATATCAAACAATGGACCTAAACGGGGTCAAGCAATGGTTCTAGCAAAGAACAAACATGGACCTAAACGGGGTTAAACAATGGTTCCATTAAAGAACAAGACCCAAACAGAGTCAACTGTGGCAGCTACAACTGCATCCCTCTAGGCATGCCTATTTAATCCACAACTGAACTAAGACCCGCAAGCTTAACTTTTTAGAACATCTTTGATTTAACATATTCTTCTTTACTTAGCACATCATTTGGCTTAAAGCCACTTTTCATAAAAGAATGCATATCATTCTTATCACACATTAATGTTGAGCTTTAGGCTTCATTACACATGGACGCTATCATATAATCGTATGGTTGCATCAATTTTCTTTCGTTCATATCATAATAGTTACATGTTTATGCAAATAATAACAACATGTCATCTTTCATAATTAACCTTACACGTATCCACATACACTCATACATATATATGCAGCTTAAACATGGCAATACATGTTTTTATTATTCATACTTGTTCACATATTAAGTCAAGCTACTCATCATAGCATGCTCAAATCAATTATACCATATAAAACTTACATAACTCATGAATAGTTCTTAATGACGCACCTTGTTACTACTTGCTGTGAGTAGTTTTCCTATTCTCATAATTAATCACATTACAATATAATCATATATAGCAACACTCAAGCATCCATGATCCTTATAATAGAATAAATAGATTCTCTTGTAGCTTAAAGTCAACACTTATTCATCTTTAGCCCCTTTAGCTCACTTTTATAGTCTATTAGATCATAGGCAATAGGTTTATCTACCTTAATGTTATCTCATATACAATGATCATCTTACTTGTACTTAATATTTTATAACATTATTTTCCCTGGTAAGTTGTATAGGGTTATGTAATCTTAATCATTAGCACATTACTTGAAATCTTGTAACTTTCATATTACATCATAGGGTATGAATAACAAATGAGTATGTTTATTTACATCAAGGCTCACCATCAAAATCCCATTACAGCTTGAAGTATAAACAAGCTTCTATAGTTTTATAATTAAGTATCCCTTATGACATGCCTTCTCTTTTTAACTTAGGCATATTACATACCTTATACCCATGTATAAAATATATTAATTAGCATGTACATTTAAAGTTACTACGTTACATGTAACATTACAACTATCTTTTTATCAATACTAAGCTAAATCATATTATTCTCGTGTTGTTGAAAAGGATTACCAAAGTATAGTATCTGGGTAGAACCATTTACTTTGTCCTAGCACATACTTTATACTATACTATAAGGGTATATCAAATAGCATATACTCTTGTGATTACTATATTTCTTCTCACTCTTCTTAGTTTCATGCTATTAGGCACTAAAATACATTTTAGCCACCTAATTATTTTAGCATTATCACATGTAAGTCCTTCTAATTTAGAGTTCAAGTGGACTCCAAATCATAATCTTATAAGATTATTGTCCTAAAGCTTTTCACTCTACTCTATGTAGATCAAGGTGTGTGTGTGTGTGTGTATATATATATATATATAGGTTTTCATATTAAGCGATCATGCTTTATTCACCTTACAGGTGACTTTGGATGAATTACAACTTAATTCAATCTTCTCCTCTTATAATAGCATTTATATCTTTTAAAATTCTGCAATACTTCATTTTATACTCATGCCTTTATAAACCATATTTTTATGGACTTAACATTAGAGAGAGAGACTTATATAGTCAATTATTCCATTGATATCAACTCGCATAACAATCATCACTTATTAAATATTATCATTAGTTTTACTTACTATAAACAATTCACCTCAAATCTTGTTCGCTTAATAATCTTATAGACCAAATAATACCATCTTCAATATCTTATTACATGGCTTAATCTTGGGTGAGAGCTGGTTCGAATGAATCAAAGGAGTACATATGGCCATAAAAAGGATAGGAGAAAACATGTGCATCAATAGGCTTTACTTGGTCATGCAAGGAGAGGAGGAAAGGCCATAAGTGGCCGTGCATGCCAAGGAAGAAAGGAATAAAGTTTATGACTCATTAAGGGATTCACAAGTGAAGAAAAAGGGTAAAGTTCATGACTCGTGAAGGGGCTCATGAGTGAAGTAAAAGGGATAAATTTCACTACTCGTGAAGGGACTCACTAGTCGGGCAAGAATGCATGACTCGTGAAGTGATTCACGAGTCAGTAGCAAAACAAGGATAGCACATCCATGAGTGACCTAGGGGCAAATGGTGCATGACTCGTGAAGAACTTCACGACTCAGCATTGGCACTCACATAGAAAATAGATCTGATCTCAGTTCTTTCAAAACTCATCTTAAAAACTCCCAATTAAAAACCCAGAAAACATAACCCTAATTTTCTATAGATCCATTTACAACTAACAAAACCATCTTCCCATACATAAAAATCAACATAATAGTTCCATACCTTAATAAAGCTTCAAATCCAACTCCTTTACTCATGATTCCTTTCTTCTCTTTCACTTGATTTGTCTACTTCTCTCTTCTCCTTACACATGGTGACAACAATAGGATCCTGTAATTCCTCATCACTAGAAATCATAAATTAAAATAAGAGAAAGAAGAGATCTTCAAGGGAAAACATTACCTTTGATGCTAACTCACAAACCCTAGCTCTCTTCTCCAACCCGTACCTAATAGAGAGAGAAAAAGAGCGTTGATCTTCCCTCTCCAAGAATCCTAAAATAAATGAGTGGAGAAAAATATCTTCCCAAGGAAATTTCCATAATGCCCCTAAGCATAATTAAACCCCTATTATTTCAATCCCATTACTTTAATTCCTTCCAACTTAACTCCGAGACTTTTTAATTCACTTCAATTGTATCCTTTTCTTTAATTATAATTTAACTTAACTCATATACTTACATGCTAAAATTATCAAAATACCCCTCTTAGGACTTACCCTCGATAATTGCAAAATAATCAAAATTTTCCTTAATTAATGGTAACCCTCATTAATTAACAATATTTCGATTAGGATCATGATTGGGTCCTTAGATATCTATGTGTCTGTCGTCTTACATACCCCATAAACTAGTGACATCTGCAGAGTTAATCCCTTCTAGACTCTCTGTCTATCCTAAATATGAAGTAGATAAAACCCTTTAAAGATATATATAAATTTGAGAGGTCGATATGGTGCTCTTCACCGTGTCTGATAGGTAAATGGCCCTTAGTAGAGTCACCACTCCTCATCTATCTCAATCCATCATCCTGGGTGGTGTGACCATACCTAACCCACTTAAGAGACCTATGGCCTCAGTAAACCTATATCATATGATACTATAATGTATGCCCAGTGCCAAAAACTAGATGATTTACTCATACGTGTTTGAGCACTAAAATCCCCTAAACTACAAGGTGACAAGGACCTCTTTGATGATATCTGGATAGGTCCTGTAAGCTAAGGCAAATAACTCTATCCATCCTACCCTGTCTAGAACTGATCAACCTCCTCTAGCAGCCCAAACTTCTGTAAAGATTGCCTAAACATAAACATGCTCGATCTATACTAAACCCGCTATAGAGCCCGATATCTATCAGGATACGCTAGCATCATATAAGCTGGCACCGATTGAGGCAGCTATGGGCATACAGTCCTAGAAGGCATCCTGTAAGAAATGTTACTGTTATTTCATGTTAAACTTGAGTCAAAAGCAAACTGATGTACTAGAATTTATAAAATTTTGATGGCATATTGAGTTAAATACCTACAGCTAATCTACGCTGGAAGAACACGTCAATTGATACAAAAATAATACATACATTTGGTTATTCTGACAATCATACATGAAAAATGAGACATAATGTATATTACACATTTTTTGAGAATTTAACAAAAATTTGACAGCACTCTGGCTGGAAATATAATTTCTTCTTGCAAAAAAGAAAATTTGACAACACATAGGCCATTATGGCCACCAAGCAATGCAATTTAAGCTATTAGGACATTAAACCTATTCATAATTGCTTGGTGCAACTATGACTACACTACAAATGCTCCTGAAGGCATAAAGTATGTAAAGGTCACATATATTACTTGCTAAAAGAAAGAAAAATTTAAGCCTACATGCCTATACATAAGGCTCTTTTTTATCTACAGTGTCGTGCAAAAAAGATTTGGCAATTAAACTACATAACTTAAACTACAATGTAATATTTATTTCTAGCTTAAAAAGAAAGGTTTGCACCCATCATGCATGGTACTAAAGGTTTCTACCCTAAATTATACTTTAGTTAAAGAGATGAATGAAAAAGAAAAGAAAAATAATAAGAAAATTTTATAACACTTACTTGTGGAATATAAAAGAGAAAAAAAGAGATAGCAAAAAAATGATGCTCCCTTAAGTGTGCCTTACTCCTAAAAGGCTACAGCCATGAATGGGTTGAGGAACTGATGAAGAATAGAGCAAAAAAGCTTGAAAAATCATAGAGAAAGCTTTGAAATCGAAAAGTATGGAATTTGCCAAAAAAAAAGAAGAAGAAAACCAATTTATCCAACATTTTGAGCAAGGGACAGGCTTTCTGTCAATCGCTATCGATGGATGGGACTAAGATACATCTCCTTCCTCAAAGTAAAAAGGCTATTTTTCCCCTCAAACCTAATTCAAGCTCTATTTCTCCATTTTAACTCCTTTTTCTTTCATTTTTCAATCTTTTTCATCGATTTTTCGATCTTCTTTCACTAAAAACTATTTAAGAATATTTATTCACATCTCTATTATTTACATTTGTTATCTATTTTTGTTACACATATCCAAAAATCCAAAATACTCCCTAAAATTCATCTTTCTTGAACTTCATGATCTTTTGACTCTAGAAACTTTTCAATCATTTATCTAGGCCGTTACACTTTTGAATTCTCTATAAAGATGGAAACAAGAAAAGATGCAATATATATTCATATGATGCATGAGACATATAGAAGAAAATGACTTTTAACTTTCCAAGGGTGACAAATGGATTGCCTGTGGCTCACTCCTGGTGAAGGACGATAGTGGCTCACAACTTTCTATAAATAGTGCTTCAAATTCCTTGGTTTTTATGCCATTGACCTCTATGTTCAGTTATGTATTTTTGGCCTATTATTTCCATGCTTTAGACTGCTTGAAATCCTCATCACCATGTCTTATGGACTTAAGAAATTGCATCGACTACTGGATAGCCCTAGAACTTAGGAGGACCTCCTTCTAGCTCCCTATTCTAACTTAAGGTTTCTAAGAAGAATAACCCAAGATAAGCATCTATTACATGTTGCTGCTTACCATTGGGACTCGAGGTTTCATGTGTTTAGATTTACTCACCAGGAGTTATGTCCTTTGTCAGAGGAGTTTGATGCAATAGTAAATGCTAAATTTGAGCCAAGTACTCAACTATGTCTACCTTATTTTATTTTCAGATATCCTAGAAAGATGGTTCATATTCTTTGCATTCTTCCTTCTGAGGTTAGAGGTTTGGTTCCCTACAAAAGGACATTTTTACTGAAGCCTTTGGTCGATGTGATGGCCGACTTTGATAATATGCCCACTTTCCATTTTAGAGTGGTATTGCTTTCCTATTTCGGTCAATGTCTGCTAATACATACTAAGGATCCTATGACTGGGGATTATAAGTTATTTAGCATAGTACATGGTGTATTCTTGGGGCGTAACCCCTTTTCATTAGTTTTGGCAGAGATCATCATCAGCCTAGATGTTGTTCATCATAACCTTAGTTCTTGTTTTATAGGCAATCCTTTATTGCTCTAAGTATATCCTTAATTTTAATGGTAGTATACCCCTTATAGGTTTTTATGCTAGCTTTTCTCATTGGAATATGTATCCCTTTAGATTTTCATGCTATTTTTTACCTCACCTTTACCTAAGATGAATCCAACTCATCTTAGCCTCAGAGGACCACCCTTCAGCTCAAATTCCTAAAGCCCTAAAAATATCCCTTATTTGGCTTGTGCAGGAGAGAAAGGGCCATAGATAGGTGCCCTTCAGGTGATAGATGGTCGTCGATCACTTTTAAAGGCCTAAATCAAGGCTCATGTGCTTCTTTTACAAAACACTTGAAAACATTTGGAAAATCATGAAAATATTTGAGAAAGTGCGAGAAATTCATAATAGGAGCTTCAAAATCTAAACCTGATATCAGTAATATATTGTTTCCTCATCATTGGATAATCCTAATCTAAGCTACCTCAGGTTATTGTGTCTATAATGGGTAAAGGCCAAATTCAAGGTTTTTAATGTTATTTTCTTAAAACCTGTAAAAACACATAGAAAACCACAAAGTTTACATAAAAAAAATTATGAAAAATATAGGTTAGAGCTTTGAGATCTGTATTCTTTATCAAAAATTTGCTGTTTTCTCATCAATGGGTAACCCTGATTTAAGCTACCTCAGGTCATGGTGTCAACAAACATATGTTCAAATTTTATTTTATTAAAAGAACATTAGTTTTGGTATGTAGAAATGGATTGTAAGAAATAATGTGCTTGTTATAACTGACCCTCAAGAACCCAAGAAAAATTAAGTACCTAAATTTATACAATTCACTTGCAGATATGCTTTATGAGCTCCGAATTAGGCAAATGGTATTTAGATAGCAGATGCTCTAGGTAAATGACTAGCAACAAATCAAAATTTTCAAAATTAGCCATGAAAGATTATGGAAAAGTTAGTTGTTGCAACAATTGAAGAAGAAAAATAATTGGATTCGGGATAGTTGGTTCAGATCCAACAATAGAAGATGTTTCAATTGTCGATGGATTGAAGTTCAACTTACAAAGTATCAGCCAGATCTATGTATAACACCCTAATCCACTAACCATGGATAATCATCAATTATCATTGATAATGGTGATTTATATGGTGTTTTTAGTATATTTTTAGGTATTTAATTGAGTTAAATTTGTATTAATTAGGTTGAATTTGAGTTTAATTGGTTAATTTTATATTTTTTATAGTTAATTGTAAATTTTGGTGTTTTTCAAGGTTAATTTGTAAGAAAAAGGACTTAATTGCAAAAAGTCAGGAAGATTTGGGCCAAAACTATGAATTTGGAAAATTCATGTAAGAAATATATACGAGAAGTCCAGAAGACTAATGAGTGGCCATGCATCTTCCTTCTTTATTCTTTAAGTGGGCGTGTCTCTCATTGTTAGGGAAGATGAGTGGCCATGTGAAGAAAACTAAAGGAAGATGAGTGGGCGTGTGTCTCAAGTGAAGAAAACTTATGTGGCTGTGTGTCCATTAGTTACTGAAATTGAGTGGCCACGTGAAACATTTGTTGCTGAAGATGAGTGGCCACGTAAATTTTAACAAAGAAACTTGAGTGGCCATATATCCCTACAAAGAAGGATACACGGCAGCGCATCCACCAAAGAGGAATTATAAGTGGCCACGCATAATTTATTCCTATAGAGCAAAGGATTTTCCAAACTTCCCGATCAAGAAAAATTTGTTTCCTATTCTAGTTCTGCAGTTTTAGAAGAATTCTACTACTAATTTTGCCTATAAAAAGGAGTCTAAAGCACCAAAAAATGGAGAATCAATTAGAAGAATGAAGTAGAATAAACTAGTAGAATTCTTTAGTTTTAGTTTTATGTTGTTTTTCCAGTTTTTCTGTTTTTATTTTTCTTTTCAATTTTGTTTTAGTTTTTCAACTTTGTTTTTGTTTTTCAATTTTGTTTTTATTTTTAAATATGTTTAGGATGTAGTTTTTCTTTTTTTGCTAATGGATTCTTGAATACTTGAATTTTCATTGTTATGACTTTATTTTGAGCTTTAATTTCAATATCAATTGATTATTTCGTGGTTTTAAGCATATTTTTATCTTTGATTGTATTGAGATTAATTATTGGTTTATTGAATAAATTACTAAGAATTGGTTTAGACACTATTATTGATTTGCATGTTCTTAGATTAATTATTTAATATTTATGCATGATTATTATCCGAAATATAAGATAATTATGTGTTAATTTTATTGATTAATACTAAGAGAGGAAGAACTAAGAATAAATTAGAGTTGAATTACTTTAAAAAGAGTTCAATTAATATTTATGAAGTTAAAACTAGATTTTCATGCTAAGTATTAGATTTTTCTATGAGTTTAATACTAAGAATGATATACTTGAATAAAGATAGTTAGCTTTATTACTAGTTTTCCTATAATCACTAGTGTTTATATTAAATTTAAGTCATTACAATGGAAGTTAAGGTTGATAGTTTCTTTAGCAAGAGAATTTCAATTATCGTTTTGTTTTTAATTCATGTTAGTTTAATTTTAGTTTTTATTTTGTTTAATTGTTTATTCAATTTAATTTTTGCCTTTAAATCAAGAACATTTGGGAAATAATCTCGGATTAATTTAATTCATACATAGATATTATACTTAGCAATTCATGTTCCCTTGGGTACGATATTTAGGGTTTTAATCTATATTTTTCTATATTACTAGCCGATCTAGTACACTTGCTAGACATCGGTCAATTATCATAAACCTAGTAAGGATCAGGCATAAATAATAATAATAATAATAATAATAATAATAATAATAATAATAATACCGGCCATAATTACATGCCACAATAAATTAATCAAGCTTATGGATAAATAATCATAACATAAATAACCTTTAAGTATCTTGAAATCCTCAAGGCAACTGCATCTTGCCCAATCCTCTGGAACTTATCCTATACGGATAAACAAACCCGTGCTAAGCTATAAAACTTAGTGGGAAACAAAAATTCTATGGATAATTCTTAATAATTATCATCAAATCAGCATAACTTTCACAATTAAGAAAACATATAAATCTACAACATTAATCATTTCGAAGGAGTTCCCAACCTTAGCAAACATTACTATTCTTACCACAACCTAGAGCAATTCAGGAATTCATCTAGTTCCTTATGACCTTTCAATTTACCATTAACATCTCATCACTTTCTTTTTACTCTAGCATAATTCATTTGCTTTATAAACCTTTCATTCATGACTCCTGACATCGATTACCAATGATGCAAACTTCAATCGTAGGCATTTCAATGTTTATTCAAAGTACAAGGAGTGCATGTGTCTAGCAGCACCTATAATAGATATTGTTAGGCATAATTTACTTCACATATATCATGCAATTATAATTATAGAATACATTTATAATTTATAACCATGTATTTCATAATGTTGTCTTATCATGGCAAATAAATGTCACACAACATCATATTATACCCTACACTGGCCTTTGCTTATGTCTAAATTATTGATATGCACAATCATGTGTAACATCTATATGTATTGACCAACCAATCTTGCATGTTATTATAGAGTATGGCATTACATATCATGAGTACCTGAGAAGGTCCAATTGTCACATGTATAGATTTTATGATTACCAAAGCATATAAGACTCATTGGGTATGCATTAGAGCACAACCAGTTCTTATTATAACACTATACGTACTCCATCATAGCATGGCAAAATGAATCTCATGGGTATACATTTCAATAATTTACTTTTATGAAAACAATTTATAGAAAAAGGGAATTATGATAAAGAAATATAATAGGCCACACATCATGCTTCTATTATATAAGTGAAACAATTGATACATGTATTCCTTTATTTCAAACTCATTCTTAATCTTTAATCTTAGCCTGCGTAAGTACTAGTTCAAAGGGTGGATAATGGGAGCAATGGATACCCAAAGGTATCAAACTATGGACATCTAAAGATATCAAACAATAGACCCAAACCGGATCGAGCAATGGTTCCGGTAAGGAACAAATAATAGACCCAAATGGGGTCGAACTATGATTCCGTTAAGGAACAAAACCCAAATGGGGTCAACTATAGCAACTGCGACTGTATCCCTCTAGGCATGCCTATCTAATCTACAACTAAACTAAGACCTGCAGGCTTAACCATTCAAGAACATTTTTGATTCATCATATTTACTTTATTCATTACCGCATCTGCTTTAAGCCACACTTCATATATGAATGCATAACATTCTCATCATGGATCAACATTGAACTTTACTTATTATAACATCATTGCTTAATGCCTTCGTTCATATCATACTATATACATGTTTATTCAAACAATAATAACATGTAATCTTTCATAATTAACATTGCACCCCTCACATACACACATAAATATATATGTAGTATAAATCATAGTGATACATATTTTTATTAATCGTACTTGTTCGCATATTAAGTTACACTACTTATCATAGCACGATCATATCAATTATACAATATCGAATTTACATATCTCATGAATAGTTCTCAATGATGTACCTTATTGTTGTTTGTCATGGGTAGCTTCCATAAAACATCATAGCTCACATCAATACATATTTACTTGAATAACATTTAAGCATATATGACCAATATAATAAGATGAATAAGTTATCTTCATGCTGAGGTCAACACTTTTCTTATTCAACTTTTTAGTTCACCTTTATAGTCTATTAGGTCCTGGATGACAGGATATATTCTAACGTGATCATATGTGTATCAATCATCATACTTGTACTTTTTATCATATAACTTTTATACTCAGGTAAGTTTATGTAAGATTATCCATCTTATACATCATCAAACTACTTGTGGGTATGAATTTTTACATAATAAGGTATAAGGCATGAGCCAAGGGACAAGCATGTTCCTTCACATTAAAGCTATTCCCTATCTTCCATTATGACCTGAAGTATAACCAAACTTCTACCGTCTCATGGCTAAGCATAAAATGCAATGGCTCACCTATTTTTAACTTAGACAAATATCAATCAACCATCCTTTTATAACACTAGACCACATCATAATATCTTCATTCCTCTTATATGTCATCAGGATCATTGAGTTTCATAATATGTTATTTTAAGCTGATTTTATGTAAAATCAATTTTATATAATTTTGCTAATTTCATCTAAATTAAGCTAATTTCATCTAAATTAAACGTAATGTCCTTATACATATTACATAAATTTAATATCACCTTTAAAATCTAATTCATAAAAAGATTACCGTTCAAAACCAAAATACGTTTTTCCTTATAATTTCTATAATAAACCCTATATAAATACATACATGTATAAAATATAAATATAAAATCTTGAAAAAGTCAACTCGTGCACTTAGTTATTTATTTATTGAAAAAATAAAACCTGTACCCTTAAATAAGACTTTATTGGGTCCCTAATCAGTCCTTTTGCCCACAATACAAAATTGATTTATACCCAACTAGCAACCCATCTTGCAAATATATATATATATATATATATATATATATATATATATATATATATATCAATTTCTTCTCCCTTCGTATTCTTCACATATATAGAAAACAACCACTTGTATGAATTTTTCAAAGAGGAAAAAAAGGTCAGTTCAAGCAGTCTTCATCTCAAGGAGCAAGATTTTTTAAAAAGAAAAAAAAAATTCCAATTCATGGAAATCGAAGCTTCACCGTAAGTTCACCCCTGCAACTTTTCCTTTTGTTTCCAAGCACAACTTGACTAAGCCAAATACAATAATATATATTTGAACTCTTAATTTGGCAGATTCGAGAGCAGCGAGATGCTAGCCACTTTCTTAGCGTCAACACCACTACTTTCAGACTCATGGAGGCTATGCGAATCCGCCAATTCGAATTTCCGTCAAAATTTTGTATCGGAACAGGTCGGAACCATCGGCTATGTTGCGTTTCCCGGTATTCAATCGGTTTCTCCGGCGGATTTGAGCTGCTTTTCCAGAAATTTAGAAGCACTGAACAGTTATGGGCTTTTCTCTGCTTTACAACATAAAAATGAAGACGAAGAAGAAAGAGAGGAGCTTGTGATGGTGAATGCTGGATTGTTGCGTGGCTTCCTCTCTATCTATGCCGATCCCATCTTTCGAAACCAGGTTTCTCTCTCTCTTTGCACACGTTTCTTTTTATTATCATTTTTATATATATTTCAATTTTTTTTTTTAAATTATCTCACCGTTTTCTCCATATTCCGATTGTAACCCAAGGGCACGAGAAGTTATGTTATACTTGAACTTTTAAATTAAAGGCACATCAAAATATAAAGGATGTTTCAAGTCTTTGATACTGATTTCAAAAACCAAAGATTTTTAAGAATTAGTTAAACCCATATTAAATAAATACGTAACTTTATAAACAAAGTTACATGTGATATGTTTCAAGTCGGCAAGAGCTTATTGATTATATGTGAAACAATAAGATTTTCCTTTTCGGTAAGGATTTCTCTATAGGCATATGGCTGTCGAAATCATAGGCAACTTACTTTGAAAAATAGGAAATAGGCTTGGCGTGTTAGAATTTGCCTTCCCTTTTTGTCACCACGGTGTTTTGAATCTAACAAACAACTCATGGAATCCATAATAATTTAAACCAGAAACTAAAATACCGACAGGATACTTTGTAGATTCAAGACATTTAGATAGTTATTCTCATATATTCAACTAAACCATCTTTTTTAATTCTTTTAAGATACAAAAATATCACTTTGAAGTAAAATTGTTTCAATAAATAAAGAGGTGGAAAACATTTATGGTTTCCATTATAAGAGAGTATGCTAGTTTTAATGTAAGTTAAAAATAAAATAAGTAATATGAATGCTTATTTCGGTGATAATTGTTGCGTGCTAATAATAGCGGTAAGTAACCGTTGGTCCAGTGAGTATCTTGCCCTGCGCAGGGTCCAATATAAAAAGCAAACTTTTTTAAATATTTTAAATGCCTAATAAACAGTAATTTTATTTATTTATTTATTTATATTTTTGTAGCAATCCTAATATTCTTTATTGTTATTTGGGAAACTAATAAATCGGTATAAAAATGTCCATGAAAATAATGAAACTAAACAATCTAACCAGACCTATATATATATATATATATATATATATATATATATATATATATAATTCAATAACTACAAGTGTTAAAGCTCCACAATCACCACCAAATTCTACTAAAGGTAAACAACTTAGAATATAATTTCAGCTAGGAATTGAAATATTTACATTAAAGCCAATTAATCAACTTGCAACTAATATTTAGAAAATACATTAAAGCTAAATTTTCATTTTTTATTTATATTACAAACTTTATTGATTTATGATTTTCTATAAATTAATAGATGAATCATTCTTACATAAGAAAAAATAATTTTACTAAGAAAAAAGTAAAAGTAAATTTATAATGTAAAATTAAATTAAATAAGAAAATATAAAGACAGTAAACTTAGTAATATTAAAGTAAATATTGTTAGTATAGTATTTATAATTGATGTAAAATAATATCTTAATATATTGAAATATAATTAGTTTTGTGGATGCAATGCTTTATTTATACTTTTATTTTATGTGATTTTAATGTCACTTAATGATAGGAGTGATCATTGACTGGTTATCGATCCATAAGTAAAAAACACAAAATTAACTAGTATATTAATATCAGTTTTTCAAAATCATTAACTATTAAACAGTCCGTTACATTCGGTTAATCAGTCAATCGATTTAATTTTTTGATTTGGTTAAATGATATTTTTTTATTAACTATTAAAATTTATAACATAAAATTATATAAAAAAAATTAGTCAAACCTCAATTCAATTTCAAATGTAAAAAGTAATTTAAAAAAAATCACAAAACAAACATAAATTTATTAGCCAAAATTCATGTTCAACAAATTAATAGCTAATATTATAAAATAGATTTGATATTTGTTAGAAATTAATATTTTTAATTCTAAGTCAAATAAATTTTGGATAATATTAAATTTTAAAATATAAACTTCAAAATATAAAAAAAATATAATTAAATGCTATTATATATGATAAAAAAATAACATATATAAAAGTTAATCAGTTATTACATATAATATAAATATTACTATATAATTAAATAAAATGATATATTATAAATTTAGTTTAAAGAATTATATAAATTTTATAGAAAAATATAAAAAATAAGGTATAAAAATATAAAAATATAATTTAAAGTATTATTTTATGTAATTTTAGAGAGAAATAAAAAAAGGAAATTATATATATATATATATATATATATCATTTAACTATTAACTAATAATTAACCGGTACTTAAAAATTTAAATCATAATTAAAAATATAAAAATTAAAAATCGTAATTAAATTTATTGAATCGATTAAGCAAAAATAAATTAATTTGATTTCGAATTATTTTTATGGTTAATTATATTTTTTATTTTTTTTCTCAACCGTACTTAGTGGTTCCTCCCCCTCTCACCCCTACTCTAAAAATATATGGTCAATAGTTGACTTGAAGTCAATTCGGAAAAGAAAAAAGTGACCCAGCAATGAAAGGAACAAAGATGTTATGGTACAAACCAACGTTATTAAAATTTTGGATCGGATCATTCAGTTGGATCGATTTAATAGTGAATCGGTAATCTATCTGATGTGTTCAATGTATAAATATTGGACTGGTTGATCATTCAGTTGGATCGATTTAATAGTGAATCGGTAATCTATCTGATGTGTTCAATGTATAAATATTGGACTGGTTAAAAACCGTAAGGAACTAATCAAAACCGGATAAATCAGTGAAAGCCGGCTTGAAACCGGATAAAATTGAGTGAAAACCAAAAAATCGGTTTGAATTAGAAAAATCATTTTTTTGTCCAAAATATATATACAACATTTTTTTACTAGAAAAAATAAAATATAAATATAAAATAATTGAAATTTAGGAAATTTTAATAATTTTTTATGAATAAAATAAAAATTAAGATTTATAATTGATGAATATTTTTTAATATTTGTATTTTTTTACTATATTTATCTTAAATATTTATTATGAATATTGAATAACTTGAAAATTTTGATTTATTATTAATGTTTGATGGTAAATGTATTTTTTAAGTATTTTTTATTTTTTTATGTAGTTATATTTTCATAATCTTTATAGAAAATTTTAAAAATAATATTATTTTGACAAAAAAAGAAAAAAAAAATCCGATTGAATCCTATCAAATCGGTAGAATAAAAAACCCTTTACTTATCCGGTTTTTTATTCGGTCCGCTTTTAATAATATTGGTACAAATAAATATTTTTTTTTAGATAAGTTAAATGGATAGGATTTGATGAATTTAATTCCGGTTATTTTGGATCGACAAATTAAGTCATTTTGGGTTCAGGTTGGATATTTAAGTCAAATTTAATTAATTTTTTTGACAAAATCAGATTAGGTGACCTATTTTCAAATTTTTGACTTAAGTTTTATTGTTTTATTATTTTTCTTAAATATTAATATATTTCAACTACTTTTAAATTCTAACAACTTACACAAATTTCAAAAAGTGGCTTATTATTAAACACATAAATACAATTTTCTTAAAAGAATATTGTGTACATTTCTTATAAAAACACTCAATTAAAATGTCATTTTATATTAACTGATTGGCTTAATATATATAATTTTTCTTTCAAATTTTGCACAATTTTTTTTTTTTGTACATCTAAACTTTGCAAATATAACACATCCGAATCTGACAAAAATAAACATATTTCCCTTTATTCCACTGAAAATTACTACATATGAATTTTAGAATATACATACTATTTCTAATCATTTATTAAATCTATTATTTGTAAGAGGAAGAGAAGAAAATGAAACATGAAAATGTATAGAGTTAATGAAAAATGGAAAAGGGACTAAAATATGGAGAAATAATAAAAAAAAAAGGTTTTTGGTATCTTTTATGTTAATCACATGGCTAATAGAAACAAATTATTCTTTATCGCTTCGGAGGTAATGGGTGCACTTTTGTCAAGTTTAACACCATATTTGATATACAATATTGTAATTTAATGTAATGGACTAAAAAATATAATGCAATGAAATGAATTATAATCATATTACTATATTTGATTCTATGAGTAATGTAATGTAAATTGTAATATATTTTTTTATTTGATTGGATTATATACATGTATTGAAATATAATTATATTTATAATTATTAACTAATTTTTTATATGATTATTTTATTTTATTTTTATAATTATTTTATATACTTTCATATTTATTATATTATAAATACAAAAATCCAAATTTGATAAAGCATAATGTTAAAAAAAAAATCTTAAATTAAAAATGCAATCCCATATAAAAGTAGAATTCTATTAAATTGTAACATTATTTTCCACAAATAAATTGTGATTTCAGAGAATGTGGTTTAATTTGAAAGAGAGAAAAATAATGAAAAACACTACAAAATATTTTAAATTAGGGAATACATTTGTTAATGTATTAAAGATTATATGTATATCTATTATTAAAATATAATGTAAAAAATTTCGAGCTAACAAATACATTATTGATTACATTATATTACAATACTATGTACCAAATATAGCCTGAGTATGTATAGTATACTTCCAAAGGTTAGATGAAATTTGATCAAACGGTTGATATATGTTGATATACAGTAAATTGCATGTACGAAGTATATCATATACTGTATCAAAACTTGAAAATAAATATAAATAAATATATACATAAAACAGCAGTCAAAGGTGGTTAAAAATTATTGTCATCTTGGTTTGGAGTCAATTTGTTTAGCATCAAATCTTTTGACTTTCAAAACGCGGCTTTCACGCTATAGTTAATCAAAATTCATAAGCCTTAAACAAAACGTCAGTCTTTGTCCGAATTTTCATTTGGGCCCCAAAAATTAAAGTTAGAAATACGGAATCCAATGCCTTTCACATTACAACATATACAGTTGGATCACTGCGTGTTTCACAAATGGGAAGCTGCAGATTAGTTGCCTTTTTTTTCAAAAAGATATAATGATTATAATCTAATCAAATACAAAAATTTATCAACCATAAAGAAATTTATTAACAACGGAAAAACGTATTAAGTTGTAGCCATAAAGAAATAATTAATTTTGCATAGCATATGGATTTGATGAAGAATTAAATTAAGCTGCAAAATGTAAAAAGTATATATTGTTGAAAGTTAAAAATCTAACATGAAAAAAATGTGGGGAATGCAGATATCAGAAATAGTGCAGAAAAGCAAGTCAATAGTGATTACAGGTCATTCAATAGGAGGGACAATTGCTTCACTTTGTGCTCTGTGGTTGCTCTGTAACATTGAAACTGAATCAATATCCTCCAAAATCTCAATATTATGCATCACATTTGGGTCACCTTTGCTGGGGAATGAATTGCTTTCCAATGCAATTCTTCGGCAGAGATGGGGTGGAAACTTTTGGCATGTGGTTTCAAAGCATGACATAGTTCCAAGATTACTCTTTGCTCCATTGCCTGTCTTAACTCCTCATTTACATTCTTTACTGCATTTCTGGCATTTATCAATCACTTCTCCTTTCTCTTCCTTATTGCTTGATCATACAAAATCTGCTGATATTTTCACAAATGTTTTGGTTTCCTTGCAACAACTCACTCAAGCTCTTGATTCTACAAAGATGAGTTGTTGCTTTTGGCCTTTTGGGAGTTATTTTTTCTGCTCCCAAGATGGGGCTATTTGTATAGATAACACTATCTCAGTTGTCAAGATGATGCATTTGTTGTTTGAGAATAGCACACCAAGCTTAAGCATTGAAGATCACCTTAAGTATGGAGAGTACGTTACGAGAATCTCTTTTCAGTTTTTGATCAAGCGGAGTTTCATCGCTGAGGGAATTCCCGAATCAAACTATGAAGCAGGAGTTTCACTGGCATTGCAATCCTCAGGCATTGGCTACCAGGTATTATTTTTTTCAACATTTACTGAATTATGTTAGTTGGGTTTTGTTTTACTTACTCTGCATCATTTCTGTACAGGAACCTGTTGCGCAACCTGCGAAAGACTGCTTAAAATTGGCAAGGCGACTGGGACGTACGCCTAGCCTTAACTGTGCTAATCTAGCTATTAAATTGTCTAAAATAACACCTTACAGGGCAGAAATACAGTGGTATAAAGCCTCCTGCGATCGGTCCGATGATCAACTAGGGTACTATGATTCTTTCAAGTTAAGGGGAGCCTCAAAAAGGGACTATAAAGTTAACATGAACAGGCACAAGCTGAATCAGTTTTGGGATAATGTAATCAACATGTTGGAAAGCAATCAGCTTCCTCTTGATTTTCACAGGCGAGCCAAGTGGGTGAACGCATCTCAGTTCTATAAGCTACTCGTTGAGCCATTGGACATTGCTGAATATTATCGAACAGGAATGCACCGTGTTAAGGGTCATTATTTTAAGCATGGAAGAGAGAGGAGGTACCAGATTTTTGATAGATGGTGGAATGATAGACCAGTTAAAAAGGAAGAAACGAATACAAGAAGCAAATTTGCAAGTTTGACTCAGGACACTTGTTTTTGGGCCAAGGTGGAGGAAGCTAGAGAGTGGCTGGATAGTCTGAGAAGCGAAACTGATGCCACAAATCAGGCTATTATATGGGCAAAGATCGATACATTTGAGAGGTATGCACGTGAATTAGTGGAAAGGAAGGAAGTCTCTGAAGATGTATTGGCAAAAAATTCAAGTTATTTTCTGTGGGTCAAAGATTGCAAGGAACTCAAATCACAAGTGGGAGAGTTGCGTCCCCAGTTTCCAAGTCTTATGGATGGGGAAGTTGTTCCTCAAATTTATCAATTGTAGGACAAACATGCTCACCTGCCTTCATATTTTGTTCCTCACATAGTATAGATATTACATCTCTTATCAGGATGATTTTTGCTCTTATACAAACAATGCCTTTTTGTTTTTAAGACTTCTTCTGTATAGGAAAGCCCTCAACCTATCACTTTGTTTTCATTTTGCCTTCTAAACTTTAAAACAAATCTAATCAATCACCAACATAAAATGCAGTTAAACAAATTGGTCTTATAGCTTTGCCCAAGTAGAACGGTCCAGCTTTGAAATTCTTCTCAGCCATTACCATTCTTGCAAAAATTGGAACTGCATACCCACCAACACATCCAATTGTACATATGGAAGTAATAGCAGTGAAAACTACATTTACTTTCAAGATTGGCAGTCCAAGCAGAATGCAAATGCCTGCAAAAAGCCACACTGCATTTGATGCAAATGGACCCCACTTGGGTCCTGCTATGTGGGCTGCCCAGTAATATAAGGAACCTGTGGTCTGTTTAATTGCAAACAGAGAATTATTTTCAGGAACTAAAAAGCAAAAATTTGTGGTTAGAAACTTTGTTGCGTTTAAATAAAATTTCTAGTTTAAATGTTGCAAGAAATGGACTGTTTAAATTTGAACTTAATATTACTAATATTTTTAAATAAAAAAAAAACAATGATATTCAATGTACGGTATAACATTGTATATTGAATATGATTATATATGTTATGAATTGGAAAGGAAACATGCTGGAAAAGAGGAACAGATTTCAGACATTGAAAATCCTAGAAAGCGGTGAAGAAGCTAGGAAACAAAACCCAACCCCAAACAAGAGTTGCAGGCCCTGCATATAAAAGGCTTGAACCATAAAGAGGAGTGATCCCAGTGAAAAGGGTCATCGTTGAAAATGATATAGTCTGGGTCTTGAAGGTAACATAACATTTATACAACCAAAATTAGAATAACTTAACGAAATGTTGAGATAATAAATAACTTAACAATAATTATCTTATTTTACCATTTCTATTCTAAGTTCTTTCTTGTAGCCCAGTTCATTAAGCCGCTTCTCCCCAGAATCCATTTTCATGGATTTCGTGTTTCTGTTTTTGCCTGTGAAATTGAACTAGTAGAGGAAGAGAGGGTTTGAATTTGAATATATATTAAATAGAGTAGACAATTCAGAAATGAACTAGAATAGTCCTTGTTATAATGTTGAATGTTCCCTCCAAGCAAATAAGAAAATGGCTCAAGTCAACTTTTTTTGTCACCAAGTGGTCAAATCTACTAAAATGATTATCAGTTGCATCCTTTTTTGACTCTCAAAACTTCTTACTTTTCCTCCATTCAATTAACAAAGTCAGAGGACCGTCCCTCCTATTATCAAGGGGCGGAACTAGCATTTTCAAACAAAAGGGTAAATTTAATTAAAATTAACATTAAGTGGACAACTTTGATTAAAATTCAAGCATCTTGAGTTGTTATTATTATTATTATTTGGATAATATAGACAAAACTAATAAGATATGAATCAACTACATAAAAGAATGGTTTCGATATTTTGCTTAATAAAAAATTAGAAAGGAAAGACATTCACTAACTATTTTTTACATTAAATTAATTAGATTTGTACTTTTTAGATCACTTAATCAATTTTTATAGTATTGATGAAATTAAAACACACGCTCTATTAATTTTGTGTGAATTTAATTTAAAATGATTGTGAAACCATCAAAATACAACAAAACTAAAAAAAATAAAAGTCAATTCATCATTTATTGCATGTCTTAAATGATTGTATATTTTTTCATTTTGTTATATTTTAGTGCGTCAGATGATCAATTTAAGTTGACATTACCTGAAATAACAAACTGTGTATTTTAATTCCACAAGTTTTATCTAAACTGGACCTAATAGGAGTAATTTGAAAAATATAAAAATGGAACATTAACTTTTAGAAGTACGAAAATTTAATATCAACTTTTGAAAATAAATAAATATAATATGAAACATGTTAAAATATAGAGACAAAATATATTTTCCTATTAAAAAATGAAATACATTTTCCTATTAAAAAAATGTATACATATGTACATACACCCCTTCAAGAGTCCATCATAATGCATATTGGATCAAATATATTGGGTTTATATTAATTTTGTGATTTTTTTTTTGTGTTTTAAGCTTTGTTTGGATAAAATTGATCATGAAATTACGTGATATGATATCATATAGTATGGTATGGTATTATAATCAATCAAAAGAAAAATACATCATGAAATTTCTAAAATTTTATATTTTTATACATTAGATTCCTATATTTTTAAAAGTTGACATTGAGTTCCTATATTTTTTTTATTACTCGTATTAGATCCAATTTAGATAGCACTAATAGAATTGAAAGGCATAATTTGCTAATTTCTTGTGAATTCAACTTAAAATGATCGTGGAATCTACCAAAATATGAAAAAATTGAAGAAAAAGCCATCTCATAACCTTTTGAATGCCTAAAATGATTGTATTTCTTAATTTTTTTTTAATGTTTCAATAGATCTCATGGCCATTTTAAGTTAACCTTATACACAATGGAAAAAACTATACTTTTGTTCCTATACTTTAACGTTTTTACATATTGTATCCCTCTATTTTAAAAACTATACATTGGATCCCTTAACTTTTCGCGTGAAACGCATTAAGTATAATTTGAATGGCACTGACGAGAGTGTAGCACATACAGCGTTAAACTCGCATAAACTCATTTCAAAATTATTGTGGGACCTACATAAAATTAAAATACTCAGAATTATTCTACGTAAATCAGATGATTATATGGATATTGGTGGGGGGGGGGGGGGAGGGGGTTATAAACGCATCATTTTAATCTTTAGAATAGAAAATGCGACGGTTTCTATCAAAACCCAATTCTCACTAAATTCTCAAGGCACAAAATTGATTATAAAATAAATAAGAAGGAGAGAGAGTAAAAGGGCGATGGCGATGGTGAAGAGCGTTTAAGGTTCCATCTTTGGCTAGATTGAAAAAAATTCTTGAAAATTCATTGCTAAGAAAAGCACACCAAAATATAAAATCCATGACTTCCTTAGGTGGTAGCAACTCATCAAGCCTTCAAATATATAACAATGGTTTGAATGCGTTGCAACTAGTATGCATGTGTCAAAGAAAAGCTCAATTCATGATGTCAAATAGTGAGTAAAATCAAAGAAGATACTACTAGAAATGCAATGTAAATAACTGAAGTTTATCTTTAATTGTTTGGGTAGAAATCCAACATTGTATGCTCAGGACTGTTAATTTTTATGTTGAATGATATTTGGATGTTGCAAGTATCTAAAATCCTCATATGTGCAATGAAAATGATGTTAAATCCATCTAAAGGAGAAAGGATCAACGACAACCAAATTCACAAGTTGTTATCCAGATCCGTCCAAATTCAAAATCATTTACAACATTTAAACTAAATAATTTACATTTCTCAAAATATCATATCCTTGTTTAATTCACCAGTCCCACTTCTTAGGACTCTAAACACCTTTTAGGTTGTGATGTTGAGACAAAAATTGAAGTAGCACATGAATCTTGAGTAGCTGACCTTAGATTTACAACAGTGGTTGCTCTAACGGGGGCACCTTGTCTCGTTTAAATTAATACACATAAATAGTTTTAATTTTTATGAAACTCATAAATAAAAAACTTAAATCAATCGAAGATAACAAACTAAATAAAAAAAATTCACTATTTTTATTTGTTTGTTTTAAAGGTTGCAATTCTGATATAAAAACAACCTCCGTATCTTACATCCTGCCCATTAGAGTTCAGTCATCTTGTTTCCTTGCTCTCTTTCTTATTTGTGAGGTGTTGCCCTCACCCATCTACACAGATTTACAGTGATTAATAAATGACTTAAAATAAAAAAAACTTTGAGTAAAGTATAGAGTTCTTACTTCTTTTGGTTTTGTTGGACAACTTCTAGTATTATGACTTGTTATATGAAAATTTTTACATGTCATAATCCTTTCCTTTCTTGATAGTTTCTCTTTCTTGACAGGCTCATCTTTGTCATTTTTTAGTTTGTCTTGGGCTTTTTAGGAAGCTTTATATACTTAAGAGACAATATTACCTTTTTATCCCATTTATCCCATACTTATCTACCTCGAAGGGGCTGCATATTGTATTCACAAGATTTAATATAAGTTGACTCTGTATAACAATGAGAAACATATTTTTCGGGATGATAATCCTCTAAATTTTATACAAAACATATAACATGTGCGTATGGTATGCCACTCAAGTCCCACTCCTTATAAGTATAATTCTATATTAGTGGTTATGACCGAGGCCAAATATTTAGTTCTTTATATAATGTCATATTTCATTTTATAAAATTAGATTTTTTTTATATTATTATATTATTGGCATGTTACATTATAATAATATTTGTAAATAATAATTTAATGTTATTTTGACTATTTTTAGTCATTTATCATTAAAGAAATAATGATAAATAAAGACTAATATGAGTTTTATTGATAATCATAGGATGATTATATATAGTGATATAATCAAACTTGTAGGTATTTGTTAGAGACCAAGGTACTGGATAGATCGGCTATAAGATACTACATGGGTTAATGTCATTAATGATCTCATTATAGTTATGTTATTGATCCTTAGACCTGAGATTATCATAGTGTCCTATATAAGAAACATTATATTTTGACATAATCAAACATTATCCTTAATTGGATAATAATAAAGGTTATGATTGGACATGATGAGAATCATGAAGAGGATAGTGAATAATCAAGATGAAATTTATCCCTTTCTTATAAGAGAGATATCTAATAGGCCCCTTAATGAGTAGGATTGAGAAATGCATGGCTGTACTCAAATGAATTGATGGAGTGATCAATGTCATTTGATATTATCAATCTACTTAGTTAGTGATCATCAAATTATATGTTTGGATTATATAAGTTTGACATCGACCATGACTTATGTTCAAATAAGATATCATGTGACAAAGGGATTGTAACATGTTCTATTTTGTTAAAATCGAATTATCGATATTCATATTATTTGGATAGTTATAATATCTTACTAGAGAACACCTATGACTTATGGACCAGTGATGAGATTGGAGCCCACTGCCAATATAATATGAATATATTAGGTCACAAATAGAATGTGATGAATTAGCTAACGATTAATTCGAGCATTTTGAATTTTATTTTGTGATGAATTAAAATTCAAAATAAGTAAATAAAAAAGGATTAATATTTTAATTGTTATTTTAAATAAAAAATAAAATATTTCTTATTTTAATAAGAAATGTGGGCCTAAAATTTTTCCCTCTCTCTAAATTAGGGTTAGGTCACACACACACACACACACACACACACACACACACACTCATATATATAGTTGGTATCCTAATGAAACACTTAATAAAAAGTAGCAGCTGTCACCTTTGAGAGAGTGAGGAAAAATCATTTTTTTTTTACATTTTGAAATAAAATAAAAAATCAAAAACCTTAGCCACCAAGGAAGGAAGCTAGCACACCGAGCGAATCTATTCGTTATGTTCGAGTGTGGATATCGGTAAAGGATGTTCATTTTGGTAGAGGTAGCACTTAAAGAATCAATTTTATATGCTTCAAAAGATTGGTAATTGTTACTCTCTTTATTGAATCAATTAGATCGTATGGATCCTAGTGCGTTTCTATTTATTCGCTACATTTTTTTATTTTTCCCTGTCGAAATCCAACAGTTTGAGCTTTTAAACCAAGAACATACCTAATCTCACTGTAGAATATTGATGTTATTTTAAAACCATCACTCCTATTGTAGTTGCAATACCAATTGAATTGTTCTTCCTTATTTTTTCCAATTGTTGCATTACCTTTGCAGAAACATTTGATATCTAAACTGAAAGTGCCTCAATCCTTTTCTTCCATTAACTTTGCATAACTTGTTTTCTAATTTCATCCAACATTGTGATAATAAGCTTGCATTTAGAATCAAGAATCCGCCCCTTAAAAGTTTCACACAAATTGTTATCAACCACATCACATTTACTTTCAGGGGTGAAAAATACTACTTTATCCATCCACTTAGAGGGTATTTACGATAATCTTAAGCATTACCCTTACCCAATTTATCCAAATCTTCCATATGTTGCTTCAATTGTGCTTTATGTGTGGATTTTGCAATTTTCCAAATTGCAAGCTTCCTTTCCTCACTTATTGGTTCATTTAGCATATATGCGCCTTGCACACATTTTATGATAGCAATTTAGTAAAATAGCTTGTATAGTGACATCTAGACCCTACAAAATAAGAAAAGAAGTAGCATGATTTTATGAAGCAGTTATACAAAACATTATAAATTCAATACAACGCATATAAGTCTAAAAGAATTTGCCTTTTGTATATCATAAATCACAATAAAACTAGTGCCATCACTTAAATCCAAATTAGATTTCAAAGCATTGAAGAGCTAAGTCTAATTATACATGTTTTCGACTTGAATAATGGCTCATTTTATAGGGAACATTTGATTGTTCCCATCTCTTTCTATTGCACATAAAAGCTGGCCTTTACACAAACCCTTTAAGAAATAACCATCCATACAAATAAGAGGCCTACACCCTTCCTTCCATCCCTTTTTCAAAGCTTTAAAATAAACATAGAACCTAACAAAACTATTCACACCATTTTCAGTATTTTTACTTATCTCCATAAAACATGTACTACCCGGATTGCTTCTTTTAATCTCATCCACATAACCATGAAAATTAGCAAATTGCTTTGTAAAGTCTCCAAATAAAGTATCCAATACCTTATTCTTAGTATTGTTGCATGTATTATAGTGTATATACAATTTGTACTCTCGTTTATAGTAATCTTAAAAATTAAACACTTGTTATGTGGAATGATAATTGTACTATTTGCTAGTTTGCTATTGATAACTCTATAACATCTATATTGAGCTGTATCTGTTGTTATCCTGAATGTTTCCTTATTTCTGTCAATGCTTGCATGTAACATCCATGGACAAGAAGGCTTACACTAAGCTCTCGCCCCTATTTTGTCATTTTTAACAAAGTTGGTACCCAAGCCTTTCATCATAACGTATTTGCTAACTGTGCACCTAACCTATTGTACATTTTCAAAATACATTCTTGAGCTGAACACTGGTGTCTTTCCTTTGTGTCGAATAATATCTTTTCACTTAGCCTTTTTAAAGCATCATTTGCACATTCTTTATCAGATTTAGAATGATAACTACCTAGGTCATCTGAATCATAATACAATGAACTTTCAGAAGATTTATCACTTTCACATTCACTAACAATCTCATTTTCTTTAACCACCTCAAATTCTTCATGAAATTCAACTTCAACAACATTTATGTATTCATTTGCATTACTTTTTTTTTCGAGATCTAGATCTACATCCTCCATCACTTTCCCTCTAGCATCTTGAACTTCCTCATCTGTCACAACATTTATGTCAATTAAAGAATTAATGTCATTATCACCTTCATAGATCTCTCTTTCCTTGGTTTGGCCACCTTTATTATGTAGCTTAACATTTGCCTCACGACCCACTACTCTAGCACTTGCCTCACATTCTGCATCATTTGCATCATCTTCATGATCAACAAATAATTCTAACCTATCAAGCCTTCTTACTAAATTCGGTACACAACATATATCTCTGTCATCTATAATTTGAATAAAGAAACTAGATTTTGGATCCTTGAAATAGAGTTGCCCAAATCTATCTATCCTTAAATCTTTTATGTAGGAAATGAAGTTGGAAAAGCTAAGGTGGTCTAAGTCAAACTACTTTTCAAGTATGTTTGATTTTCCAGCTATGCATTTACTAATTCCATTCCTCCCTACTTTAAAAATACCTCTATGGTTAATCACTAACGTTAAATAATATAGATTCATTTTTCATCAACTACATATAAAAGTAAAAGAATATATTAAAAAAGGATAAAAGCACTGTAAAAAAATATATACACACAGCAAACACAAAATGCACATGCACATGGCAGAAAAATGTTTAATTCCAACTGTTTCAAAAATTAACAATAGAGTGTGAAAACCTTAAGTCATTTAGGGACCACAATCCATAATCAGGTGAAATACCAATTACAACCTCCACATAAGATAAAAGAACCCCCATTTGGTAAAAAAGTTTAAAAAAATTCTTACCTTATTAGCTTTTACTTTGACAATTCATAACTAACTTGTTTTCCTCACTTCATTCAAAATGAAATTCCTCAGATTCCACTTGGTGCTCTCTTCTTAGCAAGTAATTTTCAAGAATTTTCTTTAATCAAATTTCAAAAATAGAACCCTAACCCTTAATTTTCTCTCACTCTTCGTGCTCACCCTCTGCCTTTATCTCCCTTTCCTTCACTTCTTAATCAATTCACTTAAGAATTACATAAAATAATTGTTAAGACTAAATAATGTGTGTCATTTGTGCCTTGAGAATTTAGAGAGAATTAGATTTTGATAGAAATGTTACATTTTCTATTTTAAAGATTAAAATGGTTCATTTATAACCCCCCATATCCATATAATCATCTGATGTTAAATTATTCTGAGTGTTTTAAATTTAGGTAGGCCTTATAATAATTTTAAAACTAGTTCATACGAGTTTAACATCGCATGTGCTACACTTTTACGAGTGCCATTCAAATTGAACTTAATGTGTTCCACACAAAAAGTTAAAGGACCCAATGTGTAGTTTTTAAAGTAGAAAAATCCAATGTGTAAAAACGTTAAAGTATAGGGATGAAAGTATGGTTTTTTTCCTTACACAATTAACAAACCATGCATTTCAATTTTGATAATTTTATCAAAATTAGACCTAATATGTGTGATTTGCAAAAGACAGTGATGCAATGTCAATGTTTTAAAATATAGAGATCTAATGTATAAAATGTTACTCAACATTTTTCCTCGTCAAATTGGTTAAATACTAAATGCATCCAAATTAATCCCATGTAAGGTGTGAATGGAAAAAAAGGTAAAATGTATTATTGGATCCCTAAATTTATATATTTTTGGCTATAGAGTACTTAAATTTTTATTTAAATCTAAAATAACCAAATGTTAATAAAGTAGTAGCGTAATTTTATTATACATTGAGTTCCAATAAAAATTTGAGAACTCAATATGATCGAATAAAAGTTTAAAGATCCAATAGCAAAAAAATATATAAGTTTATAGATTTGAGAATGCAATTTTCCAAGGAAAGTTATTTTAGACTTTATATGGTACCGATGATGGGAAAGTTTAATTAAGCTAATCATGGGAACAAACTAAATAAAGATATATTTATACTACTGAAGAACCCAAATTATAATGGGATTTAGAATAAATAATCATTGTTTTTAGTGCTTAATACAGAAATGAATGTGCAAATCATGCTACTTTTATATATTATGAAGGAGTTAAGTTATTTTAAAATATAAGGTTTTAAGTGATGTAAAACTTGTAATCTGAAATAGGCACCATTATTTCATGCCTATCTTTATCATCACAATTCATTCTAATGATGGGTTATATTTTATTTTTTACTTAAGTTGTAATTTTGTCTCTCATATTTAATAATGTAATTTTATTTTTAATGTTTCATTTAGTGTACCTTCATCCTCATATTTTAAAATTGGCCAAAGTGCAGTTCAACCCTTAAAAATTTGACAAAAAGAGCAATTAGTTGCCTAATATTTAATTTGGTGCAATGTCCCTTCTATAATTTTAAAATTTGGGCATTAACAATCCAAAATTGACAGGTCTGTTACTTTGATTATTCTTCGTTAGTTGACTACTGACATGGCACCTAGGATGACATATGGCACTCCAGAAATTGACATGTAGGACTTTAAGTGGCAGGAAAAGGATACATCAGCTGACATATGTCCTTTATGTGCATATCACGTGACTTAAAAAATGGGGTAAATTTTTTAACCTATATCTTTTCCTTAGCTTTCTCTCTTTCATGCAAAAGTATCAATTGTATCTATTTCTTCCTCCATTCTTTTTCCTTTTGTTCTTATTCATTAAACCTAAAAATCCAGTTATGTCATGTATTAAACAAGCCTTATTGCCTTCATCAAACTCAATCTCCTTATCGTGCCATACAATTTTGAATAAGGGAAAATGATAATAATTACATGAATGAAGTAGCAGGACCAAGGTGTTTTTGTGATGAGAAAGCAATTAAGTTAATTTCTTAGAGCATATCAAATCTTGAAAGGCATTGTTACAAATATCCAAAAATTGGTGTAAGAAATGCAAGTATCATTCATTTTTTGTATGAGTTATTTATTTAGTTATTTTTAATACAAGAAATTAATGGAGTATTTTTTTTCCTTAATGGGTGATGGAATGTAACTTTTTCACTTGGTATGATACTGTAAAGGGATGAAGGAGACGTCAAGAATTTTACTCTATGACATGCATAAGGAGATACTGAAACTAGAGAAAGAAATTTTGAATTTGAGTAAGAGGATCGCAAGCCAGACAAGTAAATCTCAAGAAATGACTATACAATTATAGGAAAGGGATAGATACTTAAAGATGATGATGAGAATGAGGCATGAGATAGAGATTTTGGTAAATTTAAGAATTGTAAGTGGGGTTTAGTTTTGGTGAATGATGCAAATGCTTTGTGCATTTATTGTTGGCTACCTTTTTTTTTAGTTTTCTAAATAGTTTTTGGTTTTGAATATAGTTGTATAGGGTGTTTTGTTTTTTTGGGTATAATTTGGGATTAATGGATTTGAATAGTTGGAATCATAGTATTGATTTTGGAATGATTTTGTGTTGGTACAATTGTAGTTATGCTCTTGAATTTGCAAGTTGTAATTATAATGCGTGTCAGAGCCCGCTCGATTTTGATTCAAATTTTGAAGGTCTGCTTTTAGGATCTAAGATCGAAAGAGGCTGACAAAACTCGCAAATTGGCCACTTCACAATAAGAAAAAGGTTTAGACCCAATTTTATTATTGATGGTCAACCCATGAAGGCATCTAAGTAGGTTCAAAAGGTAGATATCATAGAGTTGCCATCTAATAGAAAATTAAAAAAGTAAATTTAACCTTTGATGCCTAAACAGATAATGGTGTTTGAGACATCACTCTTACTTGTACCTCAATTAAGTGTTACTTATAGTTAGGTTTTTATTATTAGTCCACTATCTCTCTTCTCACATGAAGCATTGTAATTGATTAAATAAATATAGCAATTAAATAAATAAAAGGATTAAATTAACTACTTAAACTATTACAAAAGCAAATCATCCAAAACTAAAATAAAATGACATACATAAATCAGGGAAATTATTAGAACTTGGGAATATTGGTTCGCTTATATATATTTACAAAAAATATTTTTTTATCATTTTATGGTTTTTTGGGTAAAAATTGGACATTGGTCCATTTTTATTGTAAAAACTCAATTAATTATATAAAAAGGATTTAAATAAATTTTTCAATTAATATGCCAAAAAATCCTTTTTTACTAACTATTACATTCCCAAAATATTGAATACATCCAAAAAAAATAAATAAAGTATAAAAATAAATAAATAAAATAAACTAAATGAATAAAGCATAATAGAGAAAGAATAAAGTAAATGAAATAAAAATAAAAAATAAAAGGGAAAGGAAGAAAAACCATCTAAAGGATATCCTTCAAGGCAATTTAACCTCCAAAAGAACTTTTCAATGCATGATAAAAATAATTCCTCAAAGAAATATACAAAAAAAAAATAATTATTATCATAAAGTAATAATAATAAGCCAAATAATAAATTAAAACAAGATAAAACACATTATGGAATAAAATATTAAATGAATAAAATGTAAATCATGCAAAAATAGAAGTAAAAATGACATTAAAATGCACCTAAACATGTAAATAAGTCCTATATGCAAAATAACTCATGAAAAAGACTTAACATACTAAAAACAAGGGGAGATGGCCAAACTAGCAAAGAGGGAAGGGATGGAAGGAAGCTGTGGAGATGTCCCATCGGTCGTTGTGATATGTGGCCATTTATCGAGCTTTTTTCCTGTCTTTCACTTGAAACTCAGATAGAATGCAATGATTCAAAGCCAGCCACTAAGAAAAACAACTTTAACCTTTAAACATGCATATTTAACCCCTAAAGAATGCAAAATCTAATCATAACATTGAAAATACATCATACTTTAACATTAAATAATCATACAAATACAATAATAAAACCAAAACACTCATCATGCATTAATAGAGAAAATCATACCCTAGCATGCTTTTCTATAATATTAAAAACTTTTAATCATCATTGCAATCATGGCATTACAAAGATTATAAAAAATGAATTAAATAACAAAAAATCACAAATCATGGCATCATAACATAAAAAATAAATGTAATTGATTATGTGAGCCTGTGTGAGCTAAGAAAGAGAAAAAAGGTTTAAGTCCAGAATATTACCCTTAGGAATTTTGATTTTATATCTCTAGAAAGTGTAATCCAATCCTTGATTCTCGATTTCCACATTTGATGAAAAATGTGTTTGTATTTTTGTGTTAAAAAATATTGCAAAAGAGCTTTGACTTCCAAGAATAGAGAATCATATTTCTCTTCTCATAAGTCTACACTCATCTTTCCAAAGTGAGAATCCCTTTTGAAAAATCCTAATTTTGGTTTAAATACTTAGGGAAGAGTTTGAGACTAGTTATAACTCTAATTTCCCTAAAATTAGGAGTTAGAATCCTTAAAATCCGTATAGGATTTAATCTTTGAGATCTAATCCTTATCCATGGTTTTAAATACTAAGAAACATGGGAAATTTTAAAAACTCCCAATAGATGAGCATCTATCACTAATAGACGGCAGCCAATCAAATGATCTTTTAAAATTCATAAAAAATACCTTTAAATCTGACCTGGACCTGTATGGTTGTGACTCAATGATGGACGGTTATCTATCATCAAGCCATGGATAGTCCTAGATGGTCTGGATAAGCCCTCTGTCGGGAGATGGCCCTTCAAGAAAACAACCATTGATGGTTGGCCCTCCATGATAGACAGCCGTTTGTCCTGAACAATGACCAAAACTCAATGTTTTTCTATTTTTTAAAACCTTATAAAAGTGATATAAAAACCCACAAAAATATTTTATAAATATGTGAAAACCAAGGGTAAAACTTTAGATTCATGCTTTCTATCAGAAATATAGGTGATTCCTTATCATCAGGTAACCTTGACTTAGGCTTCCTCAGGTCATGGTGTCTACAGTTGTCCCTAATTTTATGAAAACTTATGCCTTAGTGCCTAAGTGATACAAAATTTAGAGTGAAAGGATAAAAGATATGTACCTAAGGCAGTGAATCTTTGATTGAAAAAGACATGTACAATTAGAGTCAATGAATCTCCGGTTGTATAAGACACATATCATTTGAGGCAGTAAATCTTTGGCCAGGTAGTTACCATCAGCATGTCGATGTGTTAACCTTTTATTGGTTGGGTAGTTTTTATCAACTTATCATGTTAACCTTTGGTTGGGTAGTTACCTTCTGCTTGTTAATGTGTTAACCCTTGGTTGACTATCTGATTAGCTCCAACTTGTCAGCATGTAGAATCGAGATAAGTTGTTTGTATCTGATTAGTGCCAGCTTGTTAGCATGCAGAATTAGGTAAAACTATTGATTGGTTGACACCATCTGTCAGCATGTTTAACCTTGATGTTGTATGGTAGTTGACATCTGTCGGTATTATTGACCTTATCACCATAGTTGGCACCATCTGTCTGCATATTTAACCCTCCTTTAAGTCAATATCCATGTTGGAATATTTCTAGCATAATAACTTGGTACCATAAGGTACATTAACCTTGAATATCATCCATGTTGAGTTTGCAATGAGTGTAATTTATAGCTTGTTTTCTGTTCACTCATGTCGAGTTCACAATGAGTGTACTTCATTCACTATATTATCCACAAGCTTGCTCTGGAGACACTACATCATAATTTTTCCCTCATCATTGCATGTTAAAATAACCTTCTGGGCCATGCTCTTTTAGTGTCCTTTAAATCAATAATTCCCTTATCTAAAAGAGATGGGAAGGAATATGATTCCCCTTAAAATGACTTCAACTTCTATAAATACATAACAAGTAAAACAGGATGTAAAATCCTTCTAGAGTCAGAAAATATCTACACTTCTTTTTGTTGTGTATTGCTTTTGATTTTAACCTATTCTGGCAACTTCTTGTGGCATCACAGATGTCTTAGAGCAATAATAAAGCTAGAAAAATCATCATAGACACCTAACATTCTCCATTTATAAATACTTTATCCTCGTGATCCAGTTTAGTGTTGGTATCATCAATAGGTTTCTCTATTCCATAAGCAAACAATATGTCTACTATAGTTTCTAGCACTTTCCAATGACTATTTCTCCAATGTGAGGAAAACCATCATCATCAAGGTTATTTGTATGATGATTGTTTATGAAGTGTGCAATATGTGCCTTTTAAGAGGGCTTTGGTACCTGTGAAAAAGGTTTAACATTGGTGTATTACTTATTTAAGTGTAATGATTGAATTTTAAAGACTTATTATCTTTTGATCAATCTTGATCAGTTTTAGTCAATTGTGGTCAATATATTTTTTTTTGTTATTTTTTGTCATTTTTCATCTTTTATCTAATTTACCATTTTTGGTTATTTTTATATTTTCCATTTTTATTGCCTTTATTATTTTCCTTAGTCTTGAATTAAATAACATAGAGGTAAAATGCAAAAATATTCATAAAGATAAAATGAGACGTAAATGTAAATACAAAACGTCAATTTTGTTATAAAATCAAAAGCCTAAAAAGTTTTCAAAACTCCTTAAATCAAATATACAACTACTTAGCTGGGTTAGGTGCAGCCTAAATTGTAGTTGAAAAGGTGGTGGATATAAGGATGATGGTCACGATGATGATGGATGTGAAGATGATGGGTAAGGATGCTAATGTGACTAAACTACTATCATTAAAGGCTTAAAAGGTGGAGATGGTCTCCTAAACTAGAACCTTGGTATGTACTCAAAAATGGGCATAAAACCCGTCCGATCACTTTATCTAGTCTATTGATACCTAACCTAGTCTTTAATGGCTGATGTTTGCTTGCTCACATAATGCCTAAGGTCATCCTTTGTTCTCTTGATGTGGGTATCTAACACCTCTCTAGACTATGTCACAGTAGTCAATATCCTCCAAATAACCTTTTTTTATCCTCTCAGTTTGTTGCCTCACCTTGGAGATGGAGGCATCAGTCACCTATAATACAACATCAAATCTCTCTCCAGTTGCTACGAATGCTGCCAGAATCCTATATATACCCTGGTGGTGACACTGGATGAGAGTCTACATGGATGCCTTTATTCTATCTAATCTTTATAATAACTCACTATATGTGAGGTCCACAGGAGTCGATGTAGGCTGAATGGCGGTGGTGCCCTAGATGCAGATGCAATAGGGTTTGAATAAGTTGTATATCTCTGAGATGCTTTGAAATGGGTCAAGGGCATACTGGAGACCGTGAAGGTACTGAAAGAGGAGGAAGTTTGCCAAAAAGCTCATCCAAATCCACTCTCATATCCATATCTAAGTCTATGTCCATATTTGCCCCCTTCAACTTTTGTGGCTCATTCTATGGAGCCTGTTGAGGCTGATCTGCTTGAACCTGAGGTGCCTAGTCTTGACCCCATCCTCTGGCAGCTCTGGTACAACTGGTGTGAACATACAAGCTATCCCAATCTTAGGGATTATCAAGAGCCTATACTGTCCTACATGTCTACAAACTAACTCAATCATTCTTATAGTATGGGGTACAAGTAGGTCCACAAAGATCTCCTCTTTAAGTGGTGGCTTAAATGCCCCCTTCCCCTAAATGTAAAAGTAGGTGGGTCACCACTCTTCCTGCATAAATTTGCATATTGGGTTGTGTGGCTAACTTGGCCATAGTGGCCACTATCTCATGGCTAATATCCACTCACCTGCCCCTATGCATGGCCCATAAATAGAAAATGTCAATTGCATTAACCGATCAAGGATTGTCGGTATAATTGAGAAATGAGGTGGCAAGCATTCTCTATTTGTACCTGTAGGTCTAAATGGCCAATAACATGCTTTTGGCTATATTCAGATAGTATACAACTCCAAAAAATGTATTTTTTGCCCAGTGCTACTATTTAACTCCCTTCTCTAGTGCTTAAACCCCTTTTTTCAGTGGGCAATCCTATGGCCTTAGTGAATCGATGTCAAGTGATGCTATATTTGACCCCTTTGACTTTAAAGGTGATGACATCCTCCTCTTTATTTGGCCTTTGGAACCTCCTGTAGTGTAGCTAGAAACTCTCTAACCACCTTTAGGTAGGTGAAGAATGAAGGTGCAAAGAACACAGTCCACCATGCTGTTGCCATTTACTCATCCATCTCTTCCAACATCTCTATGCTCTATAAGAATTGGCAGGACATGAATCTTCTAGCTCAGTACTGGACTTGAGCCAAGGTTGCATATCTCTCTGCCTCCTCTATAGTCATCTAAGCAAAAGTTGGTTGAGTCGGTATAGTGCAGGCTTGCATCATGGAGCCATCTGCAAAAGATGTCAAAAGTTAGTTTTACAAAAATAACTTGAAATTCAAGTAATTACATAAATTAAACTGTAAAAATTGCAAAAATTTTATCAAAATTTCGATAGCATGTTCGCTTATACTTGAGCAAGCCACCTTGCATAGAAATATATATTAAATGCCATAAATAAATCACATAATCCTAGATCTATCAGTGGGTATTTTAGCAATTATACATGCCAATCAAGGTTAAAATCTATAAATTATTTACAAAAATCCTAACAAAATTTCAATAGCATTTTAGCTCAAAATATGCCTACCCCTTATATGAAAACACAATTTTAATGGCAACAATCAACACAGGCCAAAAGGCCACCAAGTAAGTCAGTTCAAAATTTATTTTCTATTGTGTCTAAGGGCAATGATCTTTTTATTCCTTTATTTATTTTCTACAATTATTGTTTCTAAAGATTAAGGCAATCATCATCATCATCATCATCATCATCATCATCATCATCATCATCATTATTATTATATTTTTTATAGGTTAGATAACCCTTGAATGTATACTCCTTGAATTTTTGAAACCTTCGGGAATTCCATCATTATCAGTGTATTTTTCACATTACTTACAAAAATAAACACAAAATGGATGCAAGAGAATGCACATGTGTAATGCGTGAGCCATACAAAAATGTAAAAGAATCCATTTAAGTGGTCTAGGGGTGATAGATGGCCAAGCCATGAATCGCTCGTAAGCGACAATTGTCTATGACAGCAAACCTATAAATAACTTTATTTCTTCTTTGACTTTTATGCTTGACTCTCCATCTTCCTAGTCAGCCCCTTTCCGGGTATCTTCTTTCTCTTTTTTCTTTTTATTTCCATTTTATTGGTTATCATTTTCTACTTTATTATTTTTAGTTTTTGCACATAGACTGTCCAAATATTCCCACCATGTCAAATTTTATTGTACACAAACTACACTAGTTATTAGATGACCTTAGCATTCGAGAAAACCCTATTTTAGCCTCATATGCTGACCTAATATTTTTAAGGCAATTTATACTTGATGACTCTACAAGCTTTTATCTGTGGCTCGACATTGGGATCTGAGGCTATACATTTTTGAGTTTATGCACCAAGAACTATAGCTCCTGGCCGAGATGTTTACCAATATCCTTGGCTTAAGATTCCATCTTGTCACACTTCCTTACATACCTTATGGCATGCTTAATTATTCGAAGGAGGTAGCATAGGCCTTGGGCATTCTACCTTTTGTTATTCATGTGGTAGTATCATGAGGAGAGACCTTTTCATTTCATGTCTTGATTGGAGCTTTGGATGACCTTTTAGACATTCGTGCATACCAAATTGGTGTGATCCTATTATGTAGCTTCACTTGATACCTGATCGTGACATTAGATGGCTCGATTAGAGATTACAACTTGTTTAGCATCATATAGTGTGTACGTAATGAGCTGACCGTATTTCCACTAGTTCTGGAAAAGACCATTCTCGACTTAGATGTTGTATTTGCTGATCCTACTACTCGTCTTACTAATAACTTTTTATTAGTCTAGGTACATCATTATTTTCAAGGTAATACACCCTTTATGGGTTTTCAAACTAGCTTTTCTTATTGGAAAATATGTCCTTTTGGATTTCCACATATTCCTTACCTTATTTTTGTCTAAGATGAATCCAAATTACCCCAATGGCTTTTCTTTTTTGGCTAGAGGAGAAGTTGAGATTGCTAATAAAACCTCCTCCCAGGGTGAGTAAGACCTATTCTTTGAGACATCATGTACCTAGATAAAAGAAATATGACTTCTACTCACCTTATAAAGGGGCTATTTGGATTGCTATTATGGTAGATAATAACATTAGCTTTCGATACCTATGGCTTCCCATTTATTCCATGACTAGAGATGGACCCTCGGGATGCATTCCTTTGTGTGGGTTATATCAAGCCACTTTTTGCATTTTTACCCATTGTGCTCGCCAGTTTAGGGAGTGCCAAGACATTTTTAGGTGCCTCTAGATTTTAGAGGTGACATTCTTTCTACAGGCTTCATATTAGGTTATCATTAGGTTTGGGGTCAACTTCCTCTAAAGACTATCATCCTAAAGATCAGTGCATGTTATTTCACTATTATAGTCGAGTATAAAAAATGGGTCATTAGTCTGACAGTTGATAACATGACACATTAGCTGAGATATCTAGAGGGGGAGAGTAGTTGAGCATAGATAATAGATTAGATATGGCAAAAACTATGTTTTTCCCTTTATAAGAACTTTTAAATTTGAACATACAAAAGAACAACTTTGAATATATTAATAATCACTTGAATACAAATGTGACATTTTTGTTGATTTCATTATACATGATTGTTATTTAACATCAAAATAAAAAATACAAGTTATCCAATCTCAGAATGAAAGATTAAAAGCATCAGAACTCCTATCATCAATCACCCCTCTTAGGTTTTGTTGATCGATTATTTTCTCTTAGTCCCTAATTTTTGCCTAGGATGCCTATTTTTTATTTTCATCCTGAAATGTCAATTTTAGCAAGGCCACCATTTTTTCAAATTTTTAATATGTGGAGCTTTTATTCTCTTCATTTTCTCTTAAGCCTAGCCATGGAACCTCATCAATCTATTGATGTTGATGGGCTCCTTGAAATCATTACTATCACTATTAGTCAAGATGGCTACTCCTTTAGATAAAAGCTTTTTGAGGACAAAAGGTCCTTCCTAGGTTAGTCTAAACTTGCCCTAGATGTCAAGAACTCTCAGTTTTTGCAATAATATGATTGGTGCTTTGTTAAAAAGTATGGGGCAACACACAAGGTTGATACTCCATATCATCATCAAACTAGTGGATATGTTGAAGTAAGTAATAGAGAGTTAAAGTGGATTTTAGAAAAAAATAATTTCTTCATTAAGGAAGGATTGGGCATTAAAGTTAATTGATGCTCTATGGGCATATAAGATAGCCTTTAAAGTACCAATATGTCTGACCCACTATCAATTAATCTATGAAAAGTCTTATCACTTACCCAGAGAGCTTGAACATAAGGCTTATTGGGCAATAAGGGGTTTGAATTTTGATATGAAGTAAGCTGGTAAGAAGATATTGCTTCAACTTAATGAGTTAGAGGAGTTGAGGATGAATGCCTATGGGAATGTTAAGTTATATAAGGATCATACCAAGATGTGGCGTGACAAGCATATACTTAAGAAAGAGTTTCATAAAGATGATTTGGTGCTTTTATATAACTCAAGATTAAGATTATTTCCTGGTCCTTTTAAAGTGGTTAAAGTATATGACTATGGAGCAATAGATATTGAGAATGATAAGGGAGAATTTTTTAAGGTTAATGGTCATCACCTCAAGTACTATTTGGTTGGTGAGTCCATTGGTAAGGTGAATTTACTTACTCCCTTTGCACCTAAAAAGTTTATTTCATAGGTTTCTTTATGCTTTTAGTTTTTACACAAGTTTTGTTAAGTATTTGCTTTTGCACATCTTATATTTTAAGAGTTTTTAGTATGCTTTTTAGGTTTGTTTATTATTTATTATGTTGTTATTATTTCATTTTTACACATTATTTTTCATGGTCTAATGTTTTTCTTTGAGTTTTTAGCTGCTTAAAATTTTTTGAGTTTTTAGGCAGGGTGTGCCAACTCATTCCCCCTATGCTCACTCATTATAGAGAGCAGAAGCGTTGACTTATAGAGACTATGCTGACTCATCACCAAGCATGCCAAGTCATTCCAAAATAGTTACGTACTGAGTCACATATGGACATGCTAATTCATAAAGAAATGCATCCATGTCAACTCAACACCAAGCATGTTGACTCATTACAGAGGACATGTGTGCCGATTCAATCCACTTATACCAACTCGTGACAACCTCAATCCTGCTAAAATTTTCACTATTTTTCAATATCTTACATTCCTTTTTTTTTTTTCAGTTTTATATTTTTGTTGTTTAAATTTTGTCATTTCTTAAGTTACTTTTTGAAATTCATTTGAAAATGTGTGAGAATCCCTAAAAGGTTAATGACTTTTCTCATTTCAAGTCATATCACTTCCTACTTTTTATAAACCCTATTTAGTTTTTCCTTCCATATAAATACCAATCTTCATATCCATTTATTGTTGCAACCTTTTTCCTTTCCTAATAGAGTTATTTCCTTATAAATATACCGTTTCTTTCTTCTTCTTCTTCACTCCTTAGTTTCTCTCACTAGTTATCTATTTTTATTTCTCTCAAAACCCCCATTACTAAGTTTCTATTTTTATTCTTCTTCTCTTTCACGTTTCCCATTAGCAAGTTTTTCTTTATTTTTCTTTTAGTTTCTGGGATATACTTCATCAAGGCCACAAGAGGAAGTTGTACAAGAAAAGGACTTTACTTCCATTTACAAGACTTCATTTCCTATTTTCTCTCATGAGGAAGGCTCTAAGTTTATTTCTCTTTAGCCTATCAAGGCCACATGAGGAAGTTACATAAAAAGAGGACTTTACTTCCATTTATAAGACTCTATTTCCTATTTTCTCTCATGAGGAATGTGCTAAGTTTATTTCTCTTAAGCTTGAAGGGATTGTGTCTTGTAAGTATCTTTCTACTACCCTTTTAAGAGACCTTGGTATGCTTGAACCCTTTACTTCTCTTTTAAATATATGTGGTCTTGGTAGGTTTGTTTCCATGTATGAGCCTAATATTGTTAATTTACTAATTGAATTTTATACAACTTTAGAAATGAATGATAATGACTCTAGGGCATTAGAGTTTTGTATGCTAAAAGATAGATACACACTTTCCTATTATTTCATGCATGGAGTTTTTGGGTTCAAGAGGGATGGAATGTGCGACCCTCTTAAGAATTTTAATGTTAATGAGTTTTGGACATTTTGAACTAATTTGAGAACACCTTTTCAACCTAAGAAGAGAAAAGTAATGTTTATAAAAGATTTGAGGTTTTGGCTTTTGCATAAAGTTCTTGCATGTGTGATTTTTCATAAATCTGAGTTTAATAGGATTTTTTTATCAAGAATTGTTCCTTACGTGGTGCATTCATAATAATAACCAAGTATGTTGGACTTATTAGATTTTCATTCAAATGCTTACATGTGCATCTGGGAAGGAAAGCCCTATTACCCATGGTCATGTTATGACTATTATTGCCAAAACTTTGAATATTAATTTGGATGATTTTTCCCGTTTGGTTGAGTGTTCATTTTTCACTAGGCAAACTTTGATAAGAGTTAAAGCAGTTGATGCCTCAATGAGGTTTATTCCTACATGTTATTGTTCATTTTTAAGAGGATTGGCACCACCATTACCACCTCAAAAGGAGGAAAAGAGTGAAGAAGATGAGGAAGAAAGTAGGGATGTAAAATAAAATTTTGGTATGCCTCAAGAGGGGGATTCTCATAAAGCCTTAGCTATCATTCTAGCCCCTTCTTATAGAGGTGCAAATGGGCTAATATATGGCACTTCTTGTGGAAAACCTTATAGTTCTTCTAGTCAATCCTCAAGGGTTTGGGAGTAAGTGCTTGAAAAACAACAGTCCATGCAACATCAATTAAATTTTTTGGAGACGATGACTCTTCATCTTGCTAGAAGGAAAAAGAGGATGGAGCATAAGGTTGATACATTCATTCCTCAAGCGGGATATGTAGTAGATTCTCCTTTACCTTTTCCTTTGGATGATTAAGGGAAGTTCTTCTATTCCTTTCCTTTTTACATTTTCAGGTTCACATTGGGGACAATGTGAAATTCTGAGTGTGGAGGAAGGGATGTTTATGTTTTTATTTTATTATGTTTTTGTTGCATATTTAGTGTTTAAGTTTTTGTTTTGCATGTATGTGCTATGCTAAGTTGATGCATATTTATTCATTTATCTTTTTATCTTTATTATAAGTTTTCTCTAAATTTGTCATGATATGATTTAGTGCATATTAATGCTATGTCAATAGCTTATTTTGATGCTTAATTGGTAGAATCTTAAGCTTAATGTAGTATAGTCTTTAAGTTTTTCTAACTATCTTTTATTGTTATTTTCATAGTCTATAAGATGTTTAGCAAATTTTCTAACTATACTTATGATTAGGATGTCATGATTCAAGTTTAGTAATTAAAAACTTATATGGTCTTAGGGAAACTATAGATATAATACACATTGCTCACCTTTCAATAATGGATAAGGACATATAAAAGAAAAAAAAAGAAAAAAAATCAAAGTCATCTTATGGGATGGGGCATAAAAGACACCTATTGAGATTAATTAAATAAAAGGTGTGGGATGGAGCATAAAATGCACCCATCGAATTGCAAAGTACTTAAAAAATTTATGTGTCTAAAAATGCCATGAAAATTGTGAGTTAATGTGTGAGCTTAACTTTGTCCCAATTCCTAGGCCCTTTTTTATCTTTCTAGCCCTTAGTGGTAACAACATCTTGAGGTCCTTGAGATTTCTTATCCAAAACAGCTCTAGGTAAGAAGGGCATCCTTTTTAGCATATTAATCACATGAGGAATACCAGTTGAACTCCCTCAATCATCCTCCATTATAGACATACGAAACCCGATAAATAAATGCTTAGCAATCTCCAACACCGACACTTAATTTTTCTAGCCACCTTAATGGTGACCACCTGACCATCATGTGGTATTTTAATCATTTAGTGCAAAGTGGATGGCAACCCTCTTAACTTATGGAACCATAGTCTCCCTAGCAGAACTGAGAAATTGGCAGGAATAGGGAGCATGACAAATTCAGACTCAGTTTCTATCGATCTCGCCTTCACCATAGCTTTGAAAGTACTTGTAGCTTATCTTTTTGAATTGTCATTGGTCGAAACATTTAGATCAAATTTTTTTAGTATGGATTCATCAAGCCTAAATGCAAGAATGACCACAAGTTAACACACATTAATTAAGGACCCGACATCTACCATCATGTAAGTAGTGTGCTTGCCATTCACCTAAGCCTTGATGTAGATAGGGCGGTTATGGTTCCTACCTTTAGTGAGCAAGTCTAAATTCAAATACACTACATTCTCTCCAGTTCTTCCTTTTACCAAATCTAATAGCTTTAATGGTGAAATAATAGTGGCTATGGTAAACTCGTATAAACCTTCTATCAGTTTCTTCCTATATGACGAAGACTACCTTAGCAAATCCCTAATAGAAATCTAAGCCTATGTCTTCTTCAGCTACTTGATTATTTTGTTTTCTTTACCCTTTTTCTCTAAGGGCATAGTTGTAATGGCCTCAACGTCGGTCTAATTGTGAATAGTACTTTTCGGTAGTGAATAGTATTTTCGGGCTGAAAAATTACACCCGAAAGTGAAAAATATTTTATTGGACTATTGGAAAGTATTAGTCATGGGTAGTCCGGGGTTGAAATTTGAAGTGAATTTGAGGTCAAATAGACCTCCAAAAAATAAAAGAACTAAAACTGAGATAATTAGGGTTTAGGATTTTTAATTGATTTTTAATCGTTTGGGCTATTAAAATTAGTAAATGAAGTTTAAAAATTATAAAAAATTATATAAGTGCCTAAAATAATATTTAGATTATTTTGGTAGAAAAAAGTAAATTTTTTGGTAACACCAGTATTTTTGAATCGGACCGATAAAATTGAATCCGACCTGAAATGAACTTTGATTGGGATAAAATTTTAAATATATCCTATTTTTAATATGATATGAATAATGGAATCAAATTTGAAGTGATTTGAAGTTGGAAAGTGGGAGAAATTAATTAGGGCTATTTATCAAGTAATTATCGGGCTTAAACAAATTAATTGTCCAAGCCCAATTAAAGCCCAACCCAAGGTCCATTATAAGACCATATAAAAGCTCTTCTTCTCCAAAAAACTCCAGCAAAATCATCTACCTTTTTTAGCTTCTTTGGTGGCCGAACTCCCTCACCTCCATTTTCTTCTCTTTTTCCTTCAAATCTCACTCAAATCCCACCAAATCAAAGTCCAAGAAAGTGATTTCAGACTCTCTATAGTACCCTAGCCATTTTTGATCTTTGATTCAAAGAACAGAATCAAAGGAAATCAATGGTTAAAGTTTAGGTGTCAAATTTAGGTATGTGAAATAATTGATTTTAATTTGATTTCTTGGTGCCTACTACTAGTTTTGGGTGCCTAGAGTTCATTTTTACTATTAATTTTAGCATTTGAAGTCAAAATATTAGAGTTTATTTTGATAAAGAATTCGGCCACTGAAGGAATTCAAGAGGAGGAGCCTATCTCATTAGCCAAAGGCAAAGAAAAGGAAGCCTAGGTAAGGATAATCACAAGAAAAAGGTTTGTGACTAATTAATCCTTTTATTTCCCTATTAATTAAGTGAATTTCCTTTAGGTTTATTAAGGAAAAATTTATATATTGAGGTATTATTGAAATTAATGTTATATTCATGTATTTGGGACTTAATTATGCTTATTAGAAACTTTGAATGAATTTAAAATAATTTATATGGTAGAGTTATAGTGGAGGCTGAATGGTAGTTCAAGAGAAAACAACGTGATTTTGAGTTATTTTAGTGATTTTAAGCTTTTTAATGATAATAATAATGAAAATTTATATCCATAAATTTTTATAGAATTTATGAACATTAAATGAATATTTTCGAAATAAATTTTAGTTAGGTATTAATTGAAAAATATGAAATTATGATGAATTGTTGCATAATTTATAGATAAAATGGTGAACTATTGCGAAATAATCCGCAGACTGTGTAAAAAAGACTGACTGTAAGTGTAATGCACTGGTACAGTATTGACAAGTAATAAAAAGCAGTGAAAAGAATGAAAGATTGAATAATAAAATGAAAATTATGGAAATATATGCCCTTAGAAAGAGTCAGGTAGCAAAACCTAGTTTAGGATATAATTGGTTGGCCATAGGGATACCTATACTGTGGTGCAAGTCATGGCGACTTGCTTTACTATGGTTGGATCATTGATCTCCATAGTACCTATCATACATACTGTAATATATTCATATGTTATTGAGGGATGATTCTTGGAGGTTATTTCTCATTCTGTTGTGGCCTTGTGGGGTTCATGTCCCGCATATTCGATCCGAGTGTTTTCTGCTGGGTCTGTACTAGGGGCATAATGATAAGAAAATATTAAAAGTGTGAAAAGAAAGTTAAAATTAAAGTTTAAGATACAAAAGGACTAAAGTGAAAAGAGTTAAAAAGTTTAGGGTTAAAATGGTAATTTTCCTAAAAGATGAATTTAATAGGTAAAAGTGAGAAGAAAAGAATTAATAAGGGTAAAATGGTAATTTGATCAACTAATTGTGTAAAAAGGTCAACTTTGTAAAGTTAAAAGACTAAAATGTAATTTTACATGAAAGAGTCAAAACAAGGGTTAATCGGTAATTTATAAGCCAATTAATAAATTAAAATGAGAAAATAAGAAAATTAAGGGCATTTTGGTAATTAAAAGCATAAAAGGGTATTTTTAGAATAAATAAAAAGCTTAAGGACTAAACTGAAAAGTTAAGTAAAATTTTAAGTTAAATCGAAAAATTAGTTGTTAATAGTATACTATGCTTTTAAACGAGAAAAACTATTAACTGTTATCAATTAACTTAATTGCACATAAATAGAAAAATATGCTTTTAGGGAAATATTATGATTCTTACTCACAATTAGGCATGTTTAATGCTCAACGCGTAGGATTTACTGCGTGCAGGTACAAATATTCTGGAGCATAAGTACACAGAAGACAACTGAGGTTGAAGAAATAAGAGGAATATTTCTGTGGCATGTATATATATATATCTATTATGTTTTGTATTATGAGAACAAAATTGTAATGATACTTGTATTGTATTGTATGGTATTGTAAAGTAGATAGTATGTATGTGTTATATGATGGAGTATGTGGATATGTCATGTGATTGGATATAAACTGTTATACGTCAGAGAGGCTGTGTTATTGTTTGTTTTTCGAGGGGATTAGTTAAGATTATAGCCGATATATTGCCAAATTTTTGTAAAGTGCATAGTATAAATTGGACAATTATAAGTTCGCGATTAATAGGTGTTAAGTATGAAAGGAGGTTATTATGTTAATAGAAGTTAGGTGAAAGAAGGATATTAAGTTTTAATGGAAAAGATATTGGTTGGTAAAAAAAAATTTCCGACCATTTGCATCATCCGATAAGACTGTTAGAGTAAAGGTGTTACATTTTGTGGTATCAGAGCATTGGTTTAGTCGGTCTAAGATCGGAGTAGGAATAAGTATGATTTATTTGTCTATATATACATGCCAATTGTAAGTAATAAAGTGTGATGGAAATCTAATGTGTACTTGCCCCTGTATGTTTTATAGTGTAAATATGTCTTCTGATCGAGATAGACAGGTGGGGGATGGTGAAATGAAGCCTCTATAGGTACTGGACCGCAGGAGGCCCCACAACAGTAGGCTTCCTCTCCAACAGTGCCACCTCCACCCTTACAGCCAGACTTTTAATCTTATGGATGAATACATCCAGCAACGACTACAAGCAGGTTGGGCTCAGTCCTCTCATATAGTTGTTCAGGTTCAGCCAGCTCCACCTAGAAGAAGGCCTATTTTGGAACAGTTAAAAAGGTTGGGAGTTGAAGAATTTTCCGGAAAGGATCTTTTGACACCATCACAGGCTGAAGGTTGGTTATTTAAAATAAAGAGGCTTTTTGAAATCACAAATAGTTCAGTCGAAGAAAAGCTGGAAGGTATAGTTGCTTTGCTGCAAGGACCAGCTTTTGTTTGGTGGGATTCAATTAAGAGGCACACCCCAGTGGATTAGTTGACTTGGGATTTCTTTGTGTCTCAGTTCAAGCTTAAATATATCGGGCTTGAGTATAAATCGGCCATGCAGGATGCCTTTTAGTGGCTTAGACAAGGTAATAAATTTGTGGCTAAGTATGAGCGCGAGTTTGAGCACCTCAGTGCATACCTTGATGAGAGTCAGTCTACAGATGCAAAGCTACGATAGAGGTTTGAGAGAGGACTGCATACTGAGCTCAGACAGATTATAGGGACCCAACAGTACCCTACTTTGAGAGCTATGGTGGAGGCATCCATTAAACTAGAGACCATCCAGGCTGAACAGGCTAAGAGACAGTCTTGTTTTCAGCAAAAGAGAAAGCAGGGACAATCTAGTGGAAAGAGAGATTAGAGTAAGAAATCAAAGGGATCTTTTACACCTCAAAGTCGTCCTCCAATTCCAACATGACGAGGTTGGGGTAGTGCTACACGTGGCAGAGCTCCAGCTACTCCAGCAACACCCCTCAGGATAGAGATAGTGGGACAGCTGCAGCTTGTGATTATTATGGCAAATTTCATTATAGGGAGTCAAGATTTCAGACTGGAGCATGTTTCAGATGTGGGTCCAGAGAGCATTAGATTAAAGATTGTCTTGCATTATCGACTGCTTCGGTTGCATCTCCAGCATTAGGCACTAGGTCTTCTATACCGAGAGGATGTGGTAGGGGAGTTGCCCCCATAACATCAGCCTCTAGACCAGTTGGGTAGTCATCTCAGAGTCAGAGGTGCTCTGCAGGTCAGACATATGTTGTTAGAGCTAGAGAGGTAGAGGATGCTCCAGATGTCATAGTAGGTACATTTCTCCTATTATTCGATTTAGTTCATGCATGGATTGATCCTGGTTCGACTCAATCCTATATTAATATTGCATTAGCTCGGGATAAAGGGATGAAAGAGGCATGCTTGGACTAGGATATCTTGGTAAGTAATCCTTTGGGGCATAGTATAGTGGTAAATAAGGTGTATAGATGGTGTCCTATTAGTGCCTAGGGACATGAAATCCTGGCAAACCTTATTGAGTTACCTTTCCATGAGTTCGATGTGATTCTAGGGATGCATTGGCTATCCGCCCACCAAGCGACTGTTGATTGTAAAAGAAAAAGAGTCACTTTAAAGCTTGAAGATGATCGAGAAATTATTGTGGTAGGTGTGAGACATGATTTTCTATCTAATGTGATATCTGCTACTGCAGCTAAGAGATTGATCAGAAAAGGATGTGTAGCCTACATGTGTTATGTAGTGGAGGCAAAGAAAGATAGCCTAAAGGTGTTAGAAGTGCCCACTGTCAGAGAATTTTTAGATATGTTCCCTGATGAATTACCAGGTTTACCCCTTGACAGAGAAGTAGAATTTTCTATTGATGTTGCTCCAGACACTGCACCCATATCCATTGCTCCTTATAGAATGGCGCCTGTAGAGTTAAAAGAATTGAAGATTCAGCTATAAGAACTACTTGATAAGGGATTTATAAGACCCAGTGTTTCTCCCTGGGGTGTACCAGTCCTGTTTGTTAAAAAGAAGGATGGGACTCTCAGGCTATGCATTGATTACAGGCAGTTGAATAAAGTGACCATAAAGAACAAATACCCCTTTCCGTGCATTGAAGATTTGTTCGATCAGCTAAAAGGAGCAGGTGTATTTTCAAAGATTGACTTGAGATCAGGTTATTACTAGATGGGAGTAAAAGCTACAAATGTGCCTAAAACTGCTTTCCATACTCGGTATGGCCACTATGAGTTTTTAGTCATGCCGTTTAGACTTACAAATGCATCGGTCGCCTTCATGGATTTGATGAACAAAGTTTTTCATCCTTATCTGGATCAATTTGTGGTGATTTTCATCGATGACATTCTGGTATATTCTAAGACACCAGAGGAAGATGATAAGCATCTGCGAATAGTTTTACAGACTCTAAAAAAGAAGCAACTGGATGCTAAATTCAATAAATGTGAATTCTGGCTAAATAAAGTATCTTTCTTGGGTTATGTGATTTCTACAGAAGGTATTAAAGTGGATCCATCAAAGATTGAAGTAATTCTTCAGTGGAAGCCACCTAAGAATGTGACTGAAGTGAGAAGTTTTCTAGGGTTAGCCGAGTATTACAGAAGGTTTATAAAGGGTTTCTCTATTATTGCAGTTCCACTGACTTGACTATTACAGAAGAACACCAAGTTTGTGTGGACTGACAAATGTCAAGAATGCTTTGAGAAACTTAAAAGTATGTTGACTAAAGCTCTTATCCTCACTCAACCCGAGTCGGGTAAGGATTTTGTGATCTACAGTGATGCCTTAAAAAATGGGCTAGGCTGTGTTTTGATGCAGGAAGGCAAGGTGATTGCGTATGCCTTGGGATAGCTCAAGACTCATGAGAAGAATTATCCTACTCATGATTTGGTGTTAGCAGCTATTGTTTTTGCATTGAAAATATGGAGGCAATATTTGTATGGAGAGAAATGTTATATTTATACTGATTACAAGAGTCTGAAGTATTTACTCACTCAGAGAGAGCTTAACCTTAAATAGAGATGCTGGTTGGAGTTGATTAAAGACTATGATTATTTTATCGACTATCATCCAGGAAAGGCTAACGTGGTGGTTAATGCACTTAGCAGAAAATTCATGACATGTAATGTAAATGTTTTCAGATGAATTGATATAAGTGATTGATACATGTAATTGATTAATAGTATTATTTGTAGCTCTTTGAGCTTTGAATATTAGTTTGAGTCTGGCTTCATATGGAGCTTTACTGGCTGAAATGCAGTTAAAACTAGATTTTGTGTATCAAGTGAAAATCGCTCAGAAAAACGATGCTCGACTGAAAACCATTATGAATAGTTTAAAGGATGGCAAGGAAGGAGACTATTCTTTGAATGAAGATGGAAGCCTTTGCTATAAGAAAATACTCTATGTTTTAGACCAGGAAGAACTTAAGAAGAACATCCTTACAGAGGCACACCATAGTAGTTATGCTATGCATCTTAGAGGTAATAAGATGTATCAGGATTTGAAATCTTATTAATGGTGGCCAGGAATGAAGCGGGATATGACAGAGTTCGTGAGTAAATGTTTGATATGTCAGCAAGTAAAGGCTGAGCACCAGGTTCCTTATGGATTACTTCATCTTATTTTGATACCGGAGTGGAAATAGGATAGGGTCACTATGGATTTTGTCATAGGATTGCCTGTCACTCAGAAGAAACATGATGCTATATGGGTGATTATTGATCGACTCACCAAATCTGCTCATTTCTTGCCAGTCTAGATGGATTATCCTTTAACTAGATTGGCAGAAATTTATATTAATGAGATAGTAAAGCTTCATGGAGTTCCATCATCCATCATTTCAGATAAGGATCCCAGGTTTACTTCCCATTTTTGGAAAAGTCTACAAGAAGCTCTGGGTACAAGGCTCCATTTCATCACAACATTTCATCCCCAGTTAGATGGTCAGTCATAGAGGGTAATTTAGACACTGAAAGATGTGCTACGATGCTGTGTACTAGAGTTTGGTAGCAGTTGGGAAAAATATTTTTCTCTTACAGAATTCACCTACAACAACAACTATAAATCCAGTATAACGATGGCTCATTTTGAGGCTTTATATGAAAGAAAATGTAGGACTCCTCTATTTTGGACTGAGTTAAATGAAAAGAAATTGATAGGATCTGATTTAATTCGTGATTCAAAAGAAAAAGTGTGAATTATTAAAGGCAGATTGAAAGAAGCCATGGATAGACAGAAATCATATGTGGATTTGAAAAGGAAGGATATAGAGTTTCAGGTTGAAGACAAAGTTTTCCTGAAAGTATCTCAATGGAAGAAAATTTTGAGATTTGGCAAGAAAGAAAAATTAAGTCCGTGGTTTATTGGCCCCTATGAGATACTTTAGCGAGTAGGTCTAGTAGCTTATTGATTGAAGCTACGTTCAGAGTTGGAAAAGATCCATGATGTATTTCATATGTTAATGCTCAGAAGGTACAAATCTAACCCTAGCCATGTCATGACACCAGCGGATATTCAGATGCAGCCCAATATGACTTATGAGGAAAGACCGGTAAAAATCCTGGCTAGGGAGATTAAACAGTTGAGAAATAAACAAGTTCCACTAGTGAAGGTCTTATGGCACCATCACATACAATGTGGAAGAAGCTGCTTGGGAACCAGAAGCGACCATGAGACAGCAATATTCTCTACTTTTCAAATCAGGTAAATTTTGAGGACGAAATTTATTTTTAGCAGGGGAGAATTGTAATGGCCTCAACGTCGGGCTAATCGTGAATAGTACTTTTTGACAGTGAATAGTATTTCCAGGCTGAAAAATTACACCCAAAAGTGAAAAATATTTTATTAACTATTGGAAAGTATTAGTCATGGGTAGTCCAGGGTTGAAATTTGAAGTGAATTTGATGTCAAATAGACTTCCAAAAGCCAAAAGAACGAAAATTGAGATAATTAAGGTTTAGGGTTTTTAATTGATTTTAATCATTTTGGCTATTAAATATAGCAAATAAATTTTAAAAATTATCAAAAATTACATAAGTGCCTAAAATAATATGTAGATTATTTTGGTAGCAAAAAGTAAATTTTTCGGTAACACCAATATTTTGAATCGAATCGATAAAATTGAATCGAACCCAAAATGAACTCTGATTGGGCTAAAATTTTAAGTATAACATATTTTTAATATGATATGAATAATGGAATCAAATTTGAAGTGATTTGAAGTTGGAAAGTGGGAGAAATTAATTAGGACTATTTATCGGGTAATTATCGGGCTTAAACAAATTAATTGTCCAAGTCCAATTAAAGCCCAGCCTAAGGCCCATTATAAGGCCATATAAAAGCTCTTCTTTTCCAAAAAAACTCCAGTAAAATCATCTTCCTTCTTCAGCATCTTTGGTGGCCGAACTCCCTCACCTTCATTTTCTTCTCTTTTTCCTTCAAATCTCACTCAAATCCCACCAAATCAAAGTCCAAGGAATACTACAAGAAAATTAGCAAATAGCAACGGAAATTTGCAACCAAATTTGTTAAATTTCCGTTGCTAATAAAAATTAGCAACGAAAAATAGCAATGAAACATTCAGTTGCAAATTTGACAGTTGGTATTTTTAGCAACAGAAACTATTTTTCGTTGCTAAATTTAGCAACGGATTTTAATTTTCGTTGCTATTTTTACCAACGGAATCATAATATCCGCTGCTATATTTACCAACCGAAATCAATTTCCGTTGCTATATTTAGCAACCGAAAAGAAATTCTGTTGCTATTTTTAGCAACCGAATTAAAGTTTTCGTTGCTAAATTCAGTCAGTATTAAAAAAAATTACAATGGATTTATCATCGCTATTTCGTCACTAAATTATTGTTGATTTTTTACACAAAATTTATGCAAAAGCCTATACCCGCCATTTGAAATAAAAGCACACCTACAATCCAGTCAACAAAAGCATTATGAACTCTTATCTCATCATTATATTGTCTTTCACCTACCACATGAAATTAGTACCACAGAGACTAACTATATCCCTCTCATGATTATTACTTTCAAAATAAAAAATCTCAAGCACAAGGAAAACCTGAGCTGTTGCTTGATGCACTATAAAAAAATTATATATTTCGTAAAGGATGGTAAAGTCAATTCTCTTTACACAATCAACGGCTTAGAATCTGATTTGAGGAAAAATTAAAACTTTGTAGAGATTAAATAGATTGTACTAAATACCATGTCACCAAATAATAATAATAACAACAAAAACAAAAATAATACAAACAAAAAATGAACACTGGATGCAACTCAATAAAATTAGTAACATAGCCAAATAATTTAAGAGATGAACCCCAAAATTTTCAAAATAGAATGCTTTCACTCTGCACATGGTAATATAATCAAGCAAAAATTTAGCCAATTATAATAGGATAATGTTAGCAATTAAATTCAACAAGTTGCCTCTAAATTCTCTAGGTTCATAGATCACATTGCTTTTCTACATGGAGATAGAATTGCAATTATGAAAAACAAAGCTGAATATTAAATAAGATTGCACATGATCTTCCAAAAATACAAAACTCAGCAAAGACTTTTAATGCAAATTACTAAAATAAAAAATAAGTATAAACTTTCATAATGGTCCTTAATCTTAAATTGACATCACGCAAATTTGCTCAAAATCATCTGCATCTTCTTTGTGATCAATCAAATGAATTCCAGTAAATATTTAATCAAGTTGTTCACTTCTATACAAAAATGAAGAAAAAACATACAAACAAAAACAAGGAATACTATTAATCAGTACAAAGAACAAGGGATTGTAGTTATCAAGCAGTTACCTAACAAAATTGGGTCCAATATGAGAAAGAGCTATGTGCCATCCAGTTGCCCATAATTGTAGTCCCTCCACTGAAATAGCAAAAGGTGTAAGAATCAAGAGAGAGAACATAGAGAGGCAAGCATAGCAATTCATGCCGCTAATAGATTTCCCCTTCATGCCCCTCATTGAAAAGATGTTCCGAAAAACAAATGCCAAATTGGAAATTATGGCCCCCATAAAAACTGAAAGGAGCAGCAAACAACCAAACCCACTGAGTTCATGACTCTAATCAACCAAACAAGCTCACCATCTTTCTCACCAGAAACAACAACAATACCTTTACAAAACATAAATTAAAAACAAAAATAAGAAAAGGTAAACAAATTTGCAGCTTCAAAGCAAACGAATTTGATAGCAGAGAAGCCTGAAGAAAAAGAATTTCTCAATTACATTCCTGCATTTCCTAGGGAAATAAATGGAGAACCTTACCAATAGAGTGAAAGAGAAAGAATCCCCAAAGGTTCAAAGCAAGAAACCCTATAACTCTAGCTTGGATATTTTACAGATTCTTAAACAATGATTTTCGTGCCATATTCTTATAGCTGGTGAAGACACCTGAGCAAGAGACAAACAAACAGGCTAGATCCAAAAAAAAATCTAAAATTGAGCCATAAAACCCAAGTACAAGTAACTATACATTAAAGCAACACAGGGTGAGTTGAGAATTCATAACAGAGAATGCCTTGGTACTTGGCTGAAATCCCGATAAAGGCTCTATTAGCTCACAAATTCGAGGAGTTAAACAAACACTAAAATAATTGGATCAACTCCAATACTACAATAGTCAGCTGACATAAGCATCTTGCAGATAATGGTCTGCTATTTCCAAAAACTTTGGATGAGTTCACATTTATGCGAGTGTTTTCATTTCTATCAATTATATAGATCAACATGAATATTTGTATGAATGAAGGAAAACATTTAAAAACCCTGACTCAGTGTGTTTCACTAAATATCTGAGACACAACCGCAGCAAGTATGACAATTATGCTGGAATTGCAAATAAAAATGTAGAAAGAAAAAAGTGCAGCAAAAATAATTTTTTTGGCTGCTAAATATGGAGCAAATGAACATGACAATTTTATTCATGCGAAGTTTTATTGTATCAAAAAATAGTTAAACCAATGCACAAAGGAATGCCTATCAAACCCATTCAGATACAATATTCAAACAATCTTTAACAATTTTGAAAGGAAACAAAAGAAGCCAGGGATTTGTTTAGATTTATCAATTTAGCCTAGGGTAAATTAGGCTGTAAATGATACGAAAAAATAGTAAAAAAAACAAACATTCTCTTATGAAACAACAAGAGAAGTAAACGATTCTGCTGTCAAATCTACTAACCCTTTCCGAAAGTAAGCTTTAGCCATAGAACGGTCCAACTCAATCGCTGTATTTGCATCAACAACGGCCTCTAAACACCACAAAAATAAATTAGACAAATGAAAATCTAAACTTGAGTTAAAATTTATTTTTTTTTCATCAAAAGATGCCAAAAATTTTTAAGTACGACCGAAACAGTGAAACAAATAAAAGAAACTAAGACATATACCAGTGAAATTCCAGAGTTTGATGTTGGCCTGGGTTAAGAGCTCAGCGCTGTTCGGGTTTGAATTGATGGCCTACATTAAGAGGTCAGCGGCCAGCTCGTAGTTTTCATCGATAAATGCCTGTTTTGCCTTGTCTTTCAGATCGGAAGCCATTGGAAGGAGCAATAGAGAAGAAGTATCTAGGGTTTTTCTATTTTATATTTCTAACAAATATGAAAAAAACTAAAATGCCCCTCATTTTAGCAATCGAAAATAAATTCGGTTGCCATTTAGCAATCGAAAATAAAATAGCAACCGAAAATAAATTCGATTGCTATTTAGCAACCAAAAATCAATTCGGTTGCTATTTAGCAATAAAATTTAAATTTCGTTGTTATTTTAGCAACCGAAAATAAATTCCGTTGCTATTTAGCAATTGAATTATCTTTCATTGCTAAAATAGCAATGAAATATAAATTTCGTTGCTAAATTAGCAACGGAAATCATATTTCGTTGCTAAATTAGCAACGAAAATCATATTTCGTTGCTATTTTTCATTCCAATTTTTTTTGCCATCTATTGGTGCCTTAATTAGCAACGAAATAGTAATTCTGTTGCTAATTTTCGTTGCTAAATTTTGGCGCCAAAAATTTCCTCCACTTTTAGCAAAGGAAGATAACCAAACATTTTTCCGTTGCTAAATCTAAAAAGTTTAACCAATTTTAGCAACGAAAATTATTTTTCGTTGCTAAATAGCAACAGAATTGGTTTTCTGTTGCTAATTTAGCAATGAAATCATTTTTGTTGCTATTTTTTCCGTTGCTATTTCCAGATTTTCTTGTAGTAGAAGTGATTTCAGCCTCTTTAGAGTACCCTATCCATCTTTGATCTTTGATTCAATGAAGAGAATCAAAGGAAATCAAGGGTTAATGTTTAGGTGTCAAATTTAGGTAAGTGAAATAATTAATTTTAATTTGATTTCTTGGTGCCTACTACTAGTTTTGGGTACCTAGAGTTCATTTTTGCTTTTAATTTTAGCATTTAAAGTCAAAATATTAGAGTTTATTTTAATAAAGAATTCGGCCATTGAAGGAATTCAAGAGGAGGAGCCTATCTCACCAGCCAAAGGCAAAGAAAAGAAAGCCTAGGCAAGGATAATCACTAGAAAAATGTTTATGACTAATTCCTCTAGTTCCTGTAACTATTTCTCCAGAACCTTATGCTCTTCCTATCCATGTCATTACATTTGTTGATACAGGTGCTCATAATACTATCCTTAATCCTACTGTTTTACCCTCTCAATTTTGGAAAACTTTTACCCAACATTTCCAAGTAGCCAATCGAGGAATACTCACTATTCACCAGAAAACTAAACATCCGATCAAGATTCAAATCTTTCCTGATTGTTACATTTGGATCCATGCTTTCGGTTCTACACTTCCTGGAAAAGATTTAGTTCTTCATTTTGATGCTTTGTTTCAATTAACTAAACTTCATATCCTTCCCACTGGCTTAAAATTTAAACACCACTTTCTACCTTACACTACCCAACACACCCTCTTTTCTATCAAACCACCCAATCCTTTTGATCCTCAAAGAACTACTCTTCTTACCCAGTGTTGTGCAGTTAGGTTTATTAAGGAAAAATTTATATATTGAGGTATTATTGAAATTAATGTTATATTCATGTATTTAGGACTTAATTATGTTTATTAGAAACTTGGAGTGAATTTAAAATAATTTATATGGTAGAGTTATAGTGTAGGCCGAATGGTAGTTCAAGAGAAAACAATGTGATTCTGAGCTATTTTAGTGATTTTAAGCTTTCTAATGATAATATTAATGAAAATTTATATCCATGAATTTTTATAGAATTTATGGAAATTAAATGAATATTTTTGTAATAAATTTTAGTTAGGTATTAATTGAAAAATGTGAAATTATGATGAATTGTTGCATAATTTGTAGATAAAATGGTGAACTATTGCGAAATAATACACAAACTGTCTAAAGAAGGCTGACTGTAAGTGTAATGCACTGGTACAGTATTGACAAGTAATGAAAAGTAATGAAAAGAATGAAAGATTAAATAATAAAATGAAAATTATGGAAATATGTGCCCTTAGAAAGAGTCAGGCAGCAAAACCTAGTTCAAGATATAATTGGTTGGCCGTAGGGATACCTATACCGCGGTGCAAGTCATACTGACTTGCTTTACTATGGTTGGATCATTGATCTCCATAGTACCTATCATACGTACTGTCATATGTTCATATGTTATTGAGGGATGATTCTTAGAGGTCATTTCTCATTCTGTTATGGCCCTGTGGGGTCCACATCCCGCATATCCGATTTGAAAGTTTTCAGCTGGGTCTGTACTAGGGGTATAATGATAAGAAAATGTTAAAAGTGTGAAAAGAAAGTTAAAATTGAAGTTTAAGATGAAAAAGTACTAAAGTGAAAAGAGTTATAAAGTTTAAGGGTAAAACGGTAATTTTTCTAAAAGATGAATTTAATAGGTAAAAGTGAGAAGAAAAGAATTAATAAGGGTAAAATGGTAATTTGGTCAACTAACTGTGTAAAAAGGCTAACTTTGTAAAGTTAAAGGACTAAAATATAATTTTACATGAAAAAGTCAAAACAAGGATTAATCGGTAATTTATAAGCCAATTAATAAATTAAAATGAGAAAATAAGAAAATAAAGGGCATTTTGGTAATTAAAAGTATAAAAGGGTATTTTTGGAATAAATAAAAAGTCTAAGGACTAAACTGAAAAGTTAAGTAAAGTTTTAAGTTAAATCGAAAAATTAGTTGTTAATAGTATAATATGCTTTTAAACGAGAAAAACTGTTAACTGTTAACAAATAACTTAATTGCACATAAATAGGAAAATATGCTTTTGGGAAAATATTATGATTCTTAGTCACCACTGGGCATGTTTAATGCTCAGCACGTGGAATTTACTGCGTGCAGGTACAAATATTCTGGAGCATAAGTACACAGAAGACAACTGAGGTTGAAGAAATAAGAGGAATATTTTTGTGGCATATATATATATATATATATATATATATATATATATATATATTATGTTTTGTATTGTAAGAACAAAATTGTAATGATACTTGTATTGTATTGTTTGGTATTGTATACAAAAGTGTGTGATAAGGAATTGCATAAAGTAGATAGTATGCATGTGTTATATGATGGAGAATGTGGATATGTCATGTGATTGGATATAAACTATTGTGCCTCAGAGAGGCTGTGTTATTGTATGTTTTTCAGGGGGATTAGTTAAGATTATAGCCGATATATTGCCAAATTTTTGTAAAATGCATAGTATAAACTGGATAGTTATAAGTCAATGATTAATAGGAGTTAAGTATGAAAGGAGGTTATTATGTTAATAAAAGTTAGGTGAAAGAATGATATTAAGTTTTAATGGAAAAGCTATTGGTTGGTAAAAAAAAAATTCCCGACCATTTACGTCATCCGATAAGATTGTTACAGTAAGGTTGTTACATTATGAGTGTATTTGTTAATAATAGAAATAAGAAAATAGTTAATTTAAAAGAAAATTACTTAAATTAAATACAATTTATTTGTAATTAATACCTATTAATGGCCATCAATTTCACATTTTCGGTTCTTCAAACCATAAGGGTCTTTTTGACTGACCTTGGTGACTCATAGACCAAGTCCATGAGTAGCCTGCTGACTCACAATCTTTATTGTTTGAGACTTATTCATCATTTAGTGGAGTGACATCATTTAGCCTATTAGTTAGGCCTTTGGTCTGTGACTCACCAAGTGACCTACGGACTTGGTCCGTGACTCATTAAAAATTGCATTTTTAAGGGTATTTTCCTTCTTTTTCCTCTTTTTTTCTTTCTCCTTCACTAGAATGCCATTTTTATTTTTTTGAAAAGCTTTTTTCTCTTATTTCTCCTTGTTGGAAGCTCTGATTTATATGCCATTGGTGCCATTGAGATCGCATTGAAAGCACACATTTAAAGGTGCTAATATATTCAAGTTTCATCCTCTATTTCTTATTCTACCATTAAAGTTTAAGGTAGGTGTTTCTTAGTCTTCTCTATTTTTTCTTTCTTTATTAAATAGTATTGATGTAATAAGTCTAAGTTGTTAATTTTTTTTTGTGTTTAAGAATAGATTTACAATGCATTTTGGTTTTTGAGCTTTTGTATTTTGTTCATTTGCCTTCTATTAATGGTGTTGTTATGATATTCATGATGGAATTGATTTATTCCTTTAAATGGTCCATGGAAGTAGAGATAACATAAGAACTAAGGTGCAAAAAAATAGGAACAAATTGAACCTAAAGGATCCATTAGAGAGAAGATGAACTGCACCAAAAAAAAAAGAAAAACGGAAAAGCAAATCCAAAAACAAAGGAAAGAAAAATAAAAAAGTGAAAATTGAGAATGAAAACCAAAAAAAAAGAGGAGGAATAAATTTCCCTTAAATGCTGTTAGAGCATAATTAGTCGTAAAAAAAGAATAGACACAAGAGAAAAAACAAAATAATAATAAATAATATATATATAATAAAGATGTTAAAATGTTTTTGAATAAATATTATAAAAATAATGTTAATTAAGTTTGTAGGTTGGATTATTTGAAAAAATAGGACTAATTTCATGATTAAATATTTAATGGCTTGTCTAAATTTAATTGTTTTGGTAGTTACATAATTAATAATTAAGTGTAATATACATGTATAATTAATTATTTATGCTTATTTGATTCTTAATTCATCTTTAGATATGTAACTTTAGTTATTTAGTGAAGGGATATCACATGGCATATACATGATGATCATGCAGTGGAAAAATAAATAATTTAGATCATACATGCCACACAATATGCAATAACGAATCGAAACATGCAATTTTAGGGTTTTGAAAAACTTACAATCTTAGATGCACTTCAAAACTTGATTTGGATGATGATCAACAAATAAGATGGACTTATATGCCTTAGATCTTGATCACCAATGCCAAAAAAGCTACCTTTGTGCCACTCCTCTCTATGCTCACATACACACTAGCAAGGATGGCTTAAAACAAGAGTGCTAGCTTTAATCTTTTAGTGTTTGGTAATGGGATTGGTTTGAAGCCACAAGATCTGATCTTGTTCTTCTTTTAGGTTGCTATTGCTGCCTATGAACACAAGAGATGAAGAAAAAATTCTTTCTCTTGAGAGTGGCCGCACTAGAGAGAAAATTGTCACCTTAGGTCAAAAGAATTAATCAATTTATATCATTAATTTAGGAAAGATGTGAGTGTCGAAATCCCCTTGGAATAATGAATATTTTTCAGCCTCCATCAGTTTCTAATTAAGTGATTTAAATTGATTCAAATTCTCTTAGGTTTCAAATTCAAATGGCATTAGTCATTTAATCAAAAATCAACCACTTCATTAGGGATTAATAGTTGCTGAAATTTAGTAGGATTTTTCTTTAAATTTTTGGTCACATTATTTCTCTCTTAAGTGTTTTATTTTGATTTAAATACAATTTAGGATTTAATACTCAATAACATTAATTGCCCTAAGATAATTAATTAATTGAAATTAAACCTTGTGCATGCCGAATATTTCTCTCATGGACCAACTGTTTAATAGATTTGCCTTAAATAGCCGAAAAAACCTGATTAATAGATTTGCCTTAAACAGCTAGTTGTTTAAGGCAAAAAAATTGGTTTTACAGATTTTCCTTAAATAGCTAGTTGTTTAAGGCCAAAACCTGTTTACGAGAATCTGTCCAATTAGCAATTTTAATACCCATTATATACATTAATTTGACTTTAAATAAAAGCCCAAATTAATGCCAATACACTATTTAAATATTTTAAGCCCAATGCTTTGTGTGCAATCCTATAGGTCTATTTAATAATGGCAATGAATTAATAAATTAATTCAAAGGCCATATATATTCTCTATCAAGATATTATAACATTCCAAATTAAATGAAAATGCAAATAACATTTAGTGACCTAATGCAATTTTGCATAGTCCCTTATCCATAAATGTCATAATTAATATAAGGCATGGAACTAGTAGTCCTTATATATACTAATTCCTTTCTTGATATTCTAGTGACACTAAACTCTCAGATAAATAACGATTTCTCATTATTTCATCTCGGTATGGCCATACACTTCTCAGTTCACTGATCAAGTGGCCGATGATATTTTTTCTCTTATCGAGAGGGGTAATCCCTTCACTTCTCTCATGCTCTCTAACATGAATTAGTGCATACCCAAGCATCCCCATACTTGTCATCCTATTATGAGTACATTAGGTGTATGTCAAAGTACACAGTAATTCATAAAGAGTTTCATAGAGATTTCAAGTTTAATAACTCCAATGAAAAACTTGCACATTAGAAACACTTATGACTTGTACCATGTAATGTTCTCATGAATGGATCGAATCTAGATACCATGTTCTAAACATGTATCTATGATCTCTGATTGACACTCTAGTCTTTATGATCTGTAAGACAGAACTTAACTTATCAGAGAGAGCATACTAGTCTTAATTCATTTATTATTTCCATAACTATGACTGACTAGGGATATTTAGAATGAAGTCTCAATTATTTCAAGGTCTTACAACCATGTGCCTCACACATGATAACTTAAACTGAAACAACATTCTTGGATAGTTCTATCAATTGATATGCACATGAATACAATAGATAAAACAAATACCTCATTTATTAACTTAAGTGTTTTATAACAATGCATTGAGGCTAGGGCTTACACTAACAATCTCCCACTAGCACTAGTACCAATTGGGCATAGCCCTTAGACCGAATGCTCTCAAATGAGCTTCGTGCAGATTTGGACGCAACTATTTCATCAAGGGATCTACTAAATTGTTTTCACTTGCTATCTTGCTAATCTTGATGTCCCCACGATCAATGATCTCTCTGATCAGGTGGTACCTCCTAAGTACGTGTTTGGATTTCTGGTGTGACCGGGGCTCTTTTGCCTGTGCAATGGCCCTGTTGTTGTCACAGAAAATTTCTAATGGATCTAGGATGCTTGGGACCACTCCTAATCCCAAAATGAAATTTCTAATCTAAAAAGCCTCCTTTGCAGCCTCACTCACTACAATATACTCAGATTCTGTAGTTGAGTCGGCAACAGTCTCTTGCTTGGAGCTTTTCCAGCTAACATCATCACCGTTCAAAACAAAAATGAAACCAGATTACGATCTTGAGTCCTGAGTGCTGGTTTAAAAAGTAGCATCGGCATAGCCTTATATGACGAGCTCTTCTTAACCACCATACACCAAAAAGTGATCCTTAGTCCTTCGTTGGTACTTAAGAATCCCCTTTACAATAGACCAATGCTTCTCACTAGGGTCTTGCTGAAACCTACTGGTTATACTCAGTTCATAAGCAACATCCAACCTAGTACATAACATAGCGTACATGATAGATCCAATAGTAGATGCATATAGGATTATACTCATGTTGTCCCTCTCCTCTTTCATTTTAGGACACTGTTCTTTAGTCAAAGGAACTCCCAAAGCCAAAGGTATGTACCCTTTCTTTGAGTCTGCCATACTAAAATGCTTTACTACTTTGTCTATGTACTTTTCTTGACTTAGTCCCAAAAGCCGATTCGATCTATCTCTATAGATCCAAATACCAAGTATTGTCTTGGCTTCACCTAAGTCATTCATTGAAAAACACTTCCCCAACCATTGCTTAACCTTTCACAATGTTGGAATGTCATTCCCAATGAGAAGGATGTCGTCCACATATAGGACCCAAAATACTATTATGCTCCCACAAATCTTCTTGTACACACAAGGCTCATCTTCATTTTTGATGAAGTCAAATTCTTTGACTGCTTCATCAAAATAGAGATTTCAACTTCGGGATGCTTGCTTTAATCCATAAATGGATTTTTGAAGCTTGCAAACCTTCTTAGGATGCTTGGGATTGACAAAACCCTTAGGGTGTGTCATATACACATCCTCAAGTAGATTTCCATTGAGGAAAGCAGTTTTAACATCCATTTGCCATATCTCATAGTCATGATATGCAGCTTTGGCAAGCAAGATCCTAATGGACTTAAGCATGACTACAGGCGAAAAGGTCTCATCATAGTCTACACCATGGTTTACCGAAAACCTTTTGCTACTAGTCTACCTTTGTAGGTCTTGTAAGCTTTGAGTTTAAAAAGCCATTTGTATTTAATTACCTTAGCACCTTCCAGTGGATCAACCAAGGTCCAAATCTGGTTATCGTACATTGATTACCGTTCGAATTTCATTGCTTTAAGTTAATTTTTTAAGTCAGGGCTCTTAATAGCTTCTCGATAGGTAGATGGATCCTCACGATCCACTAACTCAATAGTGTCACTATCGGTGATTAGAAATCCGTATCTCTCAATCTCCCAATGTACTCTACAGGACCTTTTAGGTTCTTGTGCAATGAATTCTTGTTCCATAATTGGTTGTGAACTTGATCCCATTTCCAACTCATCCTCTACAGGATTTTGTGGCACTTGAATTTCTCCATGTTCTACTTTACTCCCACTGCCTTTCTTAAGTAGGAATTCCTTTTCCAAGAAAACAACCTTACGAACGACGAATACTTTGTTCTCGACTTATGAGTAAAAGTAGTATTTCTTTGTTTCTTTGGGATAGCCCATAAATAAGCAGACAGTAGATTTGGACTCTAGTTTGTCAGGTGTTAATTTCTTAACATGTGCTTCACAATCTCAAATCCTGAGAAATGACATATTGGGCTATTTCCCAGTCCATACCTCGTATGGTGTCTTCTCAACTGCTTTAGTTGGAGTATGGTTCAGTAGAAATGCAACAGTTTCTAATGCATAACCCCAAAAAGAGATAGAAAGATTAGCTTGACTTGTCATCGATTGAACCATGTCGAATAGATTTCGATTTTTCCTTTCGGACACACCATTCCATTGTGGTGTTCCAGGAGGAGTGAGCTATGAAATAATTCCACACTCCTTCAGATGGCCTTCATGATGGAATATGACATGGCAAATATATGAAGATCACGCAGCGGAAAAACAGAAATATAGATAATAAATGCCATGCAAAAACCAACAAAAAATTGAAAACATGTAATTTTAGGGTTTTAAAACTTACAACTTTAGATGCACTTCAAGATTTGATTTTGATGATGACCAGCAACCAAAAAGGATTTGTTTGCCTTAAATCTTCACCACCAGTGCCAAAGGAATAGCCTTTACGCCACTCCTCTCTATGTTCACACACACAATTGCAATGACGGCTTAAAATCGAGATTGCTAGCTCTCTATTTAAGTATTGTGTAATGGAAATGGATTGAAGCAACAAGATTTGATCTTGCACTTCTTTTAGTTGCTATTGCTACCCAAGAACATAAGAGAACAAGGAACAATCCTTTCCTCCTTGTGAATTCGGCTAAGGAAATTTTGTGAGAGAGAGAGACGAATTCACGCCCTAGGATTTTATTTTTCTCATTCAATATATATCATTTAATTTTGTAAGTGTTAATTCTTAAATCCACTACCTCAAGATAGTTAATTTAGCCTTAATTACTTCCTAAAATCAAGTGACATATATTAATTCAAACTCTTTTGAATTAATTTGAAATAAAACATAAGACATTTAATCAAGATAAATCACTTAATTTAGAAATAAGCATGTGCCGAAATTCCATTTAATTTTTATCTTAGAATTTTGGTTGCTTCATCTCCTTTTTAAGTGTTTTAATTTGATTTAAATGTCATTAGGATTTAATACTCAATTAACTTAATTAACCCAAGATAATTAATTAATTGAAATTAATCCTATTAGGCCGAATCTTTCTCGCTAATGGATCAAGGTCCATTTAGCAATCATAATGCCCATTACATACGTTAATTTGACTTTAATTAAAAGCCCAAATTAATGCCCAATACATTATTTAAATATTTTAAGCCCAATGTTTTGTGTACAATCCTATAGGTCCATTTAATGTTAGTAATGAATTAGTGAATTAATTCAAAGGCTATATATATTCTCTAGCAAGATATTATAGCATTCCAAATTAAATTAAAATGCATATAGCATTTAGTGACCTAATGCAATTTTGCATAGTCCCTTACCCATAAATATCAAAATTAATATAAGACATGGAACTAGTCATCATTATATATATTAATTCCTTTCTTGATATTCCAGTGACACTGAACTCTCAGATAAATAATGATTACTCATTATTTCATCTCGGTATGGCCATACACTTCTCAGTTCACTGATCAAGTGGCTGATGATATTTTCTCTCTTATTGAGAGGGGTAATCCCTTCACTTCTCTCATGCTCTCTAACATGAATCAATGCATACTCAAGAATACCCATACTTTTCACTCTGTTACGAGCACGTTAGGTGTATGTCAAAGTACACAGTAATTCATAAAGAGTTTCATAGAGATTTTAGGTCTAAGAACTCTGATACAAAACTTGCATATGAGAAACACTTATGACTTGTACCATGTAGTGTTCTCATGAACGGATCGAATCCAGATACCATGTTCTAAACATGTATCTATGATCTCTGATTGACACTCTTGTCCTTATGATCTGTAAGATAGAACTTAACTTATCATAGAGAGCATACTAGTCTTAATTCATTGTTATTCCCATAACAATGACTGATTAGGGATATTTAGAATGAAGTCTCTATTATTTCAAGGTCTTACAACCATGTACCTCACATATGATAACTTAAACTGAAACAACATTCTTAGATAGTTCTATCAATTGATATGCACATGAATATAATAGATAAAACAAATGCCTCATTTATTAACTAAAGTGTTCTATTACAATGTATTGGGGCTAGGGCTTACACTAACACTTCAAACTCTTGGCTTAAGTATTCGCCACCTCGATCTAATCGAATTGCTTTTATACTTTTGCCAAGTTGGTTTTCTGCTTTGTTCTTAAACTCTTTGAATTTTTCAAAAGTTTCAGACTTGTGCTTTATTATATAGACATAGCCATATCTACTTAAGTCATCTATGAATGTTATGAAGTAGCTAAAGCCACCTCTAGCTTGTGTACTTAATGGTCCACATACATCGATGTGTATTAATTATAATAAGTCATTAGTCATCTCACTTTTCTTGTTAAAAGGACTCTTTGTCATCTCTCCATGCAAATATGGCTCGCATGTGTCATAAGATTCCAAATCGAATGACCCAAGCACTCTAGATTTATGGAGTCTTAAAATGCATTTCTCATTTGCATATCCTAAATGACAATGGCAGAAGTAAGTAGGGTTGAATTCATTTGATTTAACCCTCTTTGTATTAATGTTGTATATGGACTCTTTTTTTTGTAGATCAATGATATAAAGGCCATTTTGTAACATGGCATTGCCATATAAAATGCCTTGGTGATGAATATGAAAATTGCCATTATTAATAACAAATTAAAATCCATCCATATCCAAATATGAAACTGAAATAATGTTTCTGCTCATAGCAGACACATAATAACAATTTTTCAAATCTAAACAATGTCCGGAAGGTAAAGTGATTTGATAGTCGACTATCTCCATGGCAGCAACTCGTGCTCTATTCTCCACACAGAGGTCTACTTCATTCTTCCCAAGTAACCACCTATTTCTTAACCCCTACACATTTGAACAAATGTGAGAACCATAACAGGTATCAAATACCTAAGTGGTAGAAATAGAAAGGTTAATTTCAACAACAAAAATAATAGAACTGGACGCCTTGGCTGTTTAAGGCAAAAAAAACTAACTGTTTAAGGCAAAAAACTATTTTTATAGATTTGCCTTAAATAGCTAGTTGTTTAAGGTAAGAACCTATTTACGAGAATTAGTCCAATTATCAATTTTAATACCCATTATATATATTAATTTAACTTTAAATAAAAGACCAAATTAATGCCAATACACTATTTAAATATTTTAAGCCCAATGCTTTGTGTACAATCCTATAGGTCCATTTATTATTGGCAATGAATTAATAAATTAATTCAAAGGCTATATATATTCTCTAACAAGATATTATAGCATTCCAAATTAAATGAAAATGCAAATCACATTTAGTGACCTAATGCAATTTTGCATAGTCCCTTACCCATAAATATCATAATTAATATAAGGCATGGAATTAGTCATCCTTATATATACTAATTCCTTTCTTGATATTCCAGTGACACTGAACTCTCAGATAAATAATGATTTCTCATTATTTCATGTCGGTATGGCTATACACTTCTCAGTTCACTAATCAAGTGGACGATGATATTTTCTCCCTTATCGAGAGGGGTAATCCCTTCACTTCTCTCATGCTCTCTAACATGAATTAGTGCATACCCATACTTGTCATCCTGTTACGATTACGTTAAGTGTATGTCAAAGTACACAGTAATTCATAGAGATTTCATGTCTAAGAACTCCGATGCAAAACTTGCACATGAGAAACACTTATGACTTGTACCATGTAATGTTCTCATGAACGGATCGAATACAGATACCATGTTCTAAACATGTATCTATAATGTTTGATTGACACTCTAGTCCTTATGATCCGTAAGACAAAACTCAACTTATCAGATAGAGCATACTAGTCTTAATTCATTTGTTATTCCCATAACTATGACTGACTAGGGATATTTAGAATGAAGTCTCAATTGTTTCAAGGCCTTACAACCATGTACCTCACACATGATAACTTAAACTGAAACAATATTTTTTGATAGTTTTATCAATTGATATGCACAGGAATACAATAGATAAAATAACTGCCTAATTTATTAATTTAAGTATTTTATAATAATGCATTGGGGTTAGGGCTTACACTAACATTTAGTTCCTTATTTGGATTAGAAATTTAAAGTAGTGTTAGTTGTATTTTATAAATATATGTATATATGCATATAATGTTTATGTAATAATCAGAATTTAATCAATGGTGTGTGATATACCCGTGTTGATTGGGAGCATTTATACTTTATTTTTTCTATGCAGAAGGATCTCCAATATTAGCTGTTATGCTGCCCGACTATTGTCAAAATTAATTATTTTTATATGTGTGTGTGATATAGACTTTCAATTATGTATATGTTTGAATAATTTTTGTTGTATAGATTTGAATGAGTAATATATATAATTTTAATGTAATGAAATTTTTCTTGTAATACAAATTGATTATTAATAATAATAAAATGTACTTTTTTTGCATTTCTTTCTATTTTATACTATAAGATAAACAAATTAATCAAAATTTGAATTTGGATGACTAATTAATCATTACATGTAATGCTATTAATTTGAATTTATCTCTCTATAATTTGAAGTCATTTGCTATTGTTATTAATGCCATAAAAAATAATTATTATGTGACTATCAATTCTATTACTTTGGAATAAATCTTTTTAAGCATTTTTGATATTTTAAAATTTAAATGCATAATCCTAATTGAATGTTTATTTGATAGTATATTAAACATACTAATTTGTTTTAAAGTATACATATGCCTCATCGCAAAGAGCCCCAGCAGCTATAGCCACTTCCTAACAATCAAGCACCTGACTAGATGATAGAGGCTTAGGCTGCTCAATATAGAGCCTTATATGATATGCAGTTTTAGAGCAATCACTTTATAAGCTAGTATTTTTTTTAGAGACTACAGTCATCTAGGGAGATGCACAATATTACCTTGCATGAGTGGGATGGTTGGATTTCTACACTCCTGCATTTATTACTTATCTTGAGGTGGTCTAATAGTTCCTAGCTATCAGTGTCCTGATAAAGAACTTGGGGTAGTCTCATTCAGAGTTATGGATTACATCTTTTGTATATCTTTAGCATGAGTGCTTGAGGCTTTTAATATACCAATGAGTGAGGATGTATTGATCCCTAAAAGGAAAGCTAGGGATGTTCAGTAGGCTGTTATTACTATACCTAGTATTCCTTATGATCCTGCGATAGCGAAGGCTATGATGCTAATTTCTTAGGTACTGAGGTATTTACAGAGAGTCCTTTTATGTTCTTACATGGGTTAATTAGGGAGTTCTGGATCCCTAAATGTCACTGATACATGGAGCCTTTGGGGCATGGTTGAGGGTCATTGCCTCAACATTTCACATGAGATTTGACAAAATATCGCTAGGGTAGCCAAGCATAATTACTAAACTGTCGATATCACTTAGAGTTCCTAAGGCTGAGATGGGAGCACCAGTGGAGGGGGATATATTTATGGATTTTGATGTGGCTGTTAATATGAGGATGATTAAACTCTTTTGACCTAGAGGCTATAAATTATTATCAGTAGAGGAATGTGATAGAGGATTTCATATTTGTAGGCCTCGAGGAGCTACACAAGGTGGTGATCAGCCAGCAGACCCTGTATAAGATGTTTATATTCCCGATCAGGCCCAAGTTAGCTTGCAGACCTTACACCAAATGATCATTATCTTCTTTATACATATAGGCATGTTACGGGTCTTACACTATAGGCTTATTTACCCATAGGATAGGCTTTATCACCTATCAGTCAGGCCCACTCAGACATCGGGTCCACCATATGGGATTTAGACTCATACATTTTGTATGGCCACAATCATCATTATCAGAGTGTTTCAGTAGCCAGCATGTGCCAGCATTATTTAGGACATATAGGTTTAATGCACATAGAGACCTAAGAGCCTCTACTTCCCATGCTCTAGTGCCACTCGCTGCTACTGCCTCTAGTGCTTCGAAAGACTTAAAGAGCCATATGGCTAGATTGAAGGCTACTATTGAGGGAGTGAGATAGGATGTACATACGATGTTTGAGAGGATTTGCTTATCTTATCGATCTTCTAGTAGATAGCTCCATGGGATGAGGATATCCATATCTAGTGTTACAGGTACTATAGCTACATTCAATGCAGAGGTCTGTGCTCTTCGACGGAGTGTAAGAGAGACCAAAGATCTCTATGCCACTCACTTAGCTCAGGTGGAGTTAGGTGTACGTCAATAGGTGTTAGCCATACAACAAGTTCGAGATGATCTGAGCCATTTAGCTGAGCTTATAGAAAAGGTTTTGAGACCTCTAACTTAGGCTACAGGGATTGAGCTTGAGATACTCCTGCCACCAACATCACCACCATCACCACCTGCAGGCCCATCTCAAGTATAGCCTTTATAAGCTTCACAGATGCCTCCTGGTCCCTTAGCTATACCATCAGATTACACCATACTGAGGCATTACCAATGACTTTTAGAGCGGTCATTTATCATTTGTTGACTTTATTATATTTCCTTTTAATTGTATTTATGTTATTAACATTTGTACTTTTACTTTAATTTGCATGATGTATGGATATTATTCTAGTTCAATATGCTTATCTGCATATTTACATATTGATACCTCCATGGGTGCTAATACGACATTTGGGAAAATAATGGATGAAAATAAAATATAACAAAACATGATAAATATCAAAGATAAAAAGAAAAAAAAAGAAAGATCATTCGCACAATCATCACAAGTTTTGATAAACAATTCAAATTTAGGAATTATAAATAAAAAAAGAAAAACAAAACATTAACATTCAGTCAATATAAATTAATTATCGAAAGAATATGTGTCATGAATTAATTTGTTGTATCCTGCTTGGAATAGGGGGCAATAAATAATCAAAGCAAAACTACAACAAGCTGCCACATCAACAATAATATCTCAAGGATGAAAATGTTGGACAATCAGATTAGAAATGAGGTCTATGATAGTAGCTTGAAAATCTCATAAATATTGTGTGTTAATGTGTGGTTTTGTCTAGTATTGTGTTTATTATTTTGGTGTTTTACCTATATTTTGTTGCTTTTATGTGTTTTGTGTGTGTGGTTGTTTTATTTGTCTTATAGGAGAAATGAATGATTTAAAGATCAAAGGAGTCAAGTGAAAGAAAGAAAGCCAAAGGTGAGCTATAAAGGAAGTGTCGCGAGCGCGACAAGGATGAGTGATCGCGACAGAAGGCGGGGAAGAGAGCAAGGAGAGAGGCATGCCATGTCGCGAGGACGACAAAGAGAAGAGCTCGCGACAGCCAGCCAAGCAATAACGTATCTTGTCGCGAGCACGACAGGAGTCGTGAGGTCGCGACAAAGTGCGGATGAGCAGTTAGAATTCTGAAGTGATGCAACTTTTCTCAAAACAATACAATTCTTGTGAAAGGATATCTTGAAGGGACATAACTTTTAGAGAGGCATATATATGCCAAGTGAACAGAATTTAGAAAATGAGTTTTGGAGAATTTGATTTTGTGATCTTAGGAACATTAATTTTTCTTTAGTACTTTAGTTTTTATTTTTCATGTTTTGAAGAGGAGACAAAAAGCAAGGAAGAAGACATCTTATGTGAAGGGAAAAAGGGTTGAGAGATCCCCTTCTCCTTGTTCTTATTTTTTTTATTTTTCTTCCTTGTAATCTTTACATGAATATTATGTTTGCATTTGATTATATATGAACAAATTTCTATTTCCATTTATAATATTGATCTTTGATTGTAGTATTTGCTATTAAAATTTTATTAGTATCATTATAAGTTAAGGAAAACGACCTTCAATGTGCAATTCCTTTTCTGAAAATCAACAAAATGGTCAAAAATAAGAGAGTTAGCGAGAGCAACATCTTATTGAAAGTTAATAGGAAATTCATTATCAAAACATAGTTAGAGAGATCACATGTGGAGATAATTGCTATAGGTTGGTGTTTAAACTTGAAATGTGTAATTAAAATCCACTAGTTCATTAACGAGAGTTGAGAATTAGTACTTTAATTACATGTCTTAGGCAATCTAATTCATGTCGAGAGAGTGGATTAGGAATTTATTCCAACTTGGCTTACTAATAAGATTAAAAACTATAATTAAAATAATGGTATTGAATGCATGATTATTTAATTTCATAATATTTATTGTCTTCTTTGATTATACTATCTAGGATTTAATTAATTTATGCAATAGAGTAGTTAGAATTAACTTCCACTTTTGAACATCGTAAACAAGATTAAAATTGAGTAGTAATAGTGAGTGATTAAAATCAACATTTCCTCGTGGGATCGATATCTGAAGTATTATAACCGGTATACCGTATACTTGCGGTATTTTAGCTTTTAGAAAAAGGAATTAGTATTTATTACATTATGAACCTTGATTTAAGATTCTGGATTACGATATTTAATTTGTTGTTGTTTGTTGTGAATTTTCAGGATTTGACTATTCATGCCGCGTACAAGGAGTTCGCAAGAAGAACTTGAATCGTTCAATCCGGAGATAGAGAGATTTTTATTGAGTAACCGCAAGTCAAATAAGAAGAAGAATCGGAGTAGAAGAATTATTATGGTTGAAGAAGAAAATCCATCGCGCTTGATGGACTTTGCCACGCCAGCATTGAGTGGTGCTCAACAAGGTGTGGTAAGACCTACGGTAAATGCAAACCAATTTGAAATTAAACCATCACTTTTACAAATGATTCAAAATAGTATCCAATTTTATGGTTTGGCAAATGAGGATCCAAATGCTCATTTGGCAAATTTTTTAGAAATTTGTGATACTTTTAAGATTAACGGAGTTTCGACGGATGCAATCAACCTTAGGCTTTTCCCTTTTACATTAAAGGACAAGGCAAAAGCTTGGTTGAATTCCCTTACTAGGGGTTCTATCACAACTTGGGACCAATTAGCCCAAGCCTTTTTGTCAAAATATTTTCCCCTAGCAAAAACTGCCAAAATAATAAAGGATATCACTACTTTTGTTCAACATGACTCTGAATCTTTGTATGAGGCATAGGAAAGGTTCAAAGAATTGCAGCGAAGTTGCCCACACCACAATTTTCCAAGGGAGTTGCTGATGCAAACATTCTATAACGGTGTGAATCCAATCACTCGAGGAACCATTGATGCGGTAACAGGGGGATCTTTGATGAGGAAGACCACGGAGGCTGCATTTGAGTTATTGGAAGAAATGTCAATGAACAATTACATGTGGCCAACAGAGAGAGCTAGGGAGACAAATTTCTCAAGTATAAGGGGAGTTCATGCAGTAGATTCAGTAGTAGCTTTGCAAGCTCAAATTGAGCAATTGATGCAAAAAATTAATACCCTAGGTGTGGGTAGTAATCCAACTAGTGGGTGTAGTATATGCGGACAATTAGGCCATGGAAGTGAAGGGTGTAATTTGGGTATGGCTAGTACGGATGAACAAGTTAGTTTCATCCAAGGACAAGGAAGAGGAAACCCATATTCAAACACTTACAACCCCGGTTGGAGGAACCACCCGAATTTTTCTTGGGGCAATAGTAGTAACCAAAATAGGGCAGTAGGGTTTCAACAACCCCAAGATAGATTTGGAGCGTTGGAGGTTAAAATGGATAGATTTTTGGAGGGCATCAATATGAAGTTTAATGCTCAAGAGGAGGCCCAAAAGAGGATGGAAACTAAGTTTGATCAAATAACCAAGAATCAAGCTTCCTCCATTCATAATTTGGAAGTTCAATTGGGGCAAATTGCCAAGGCTCTTTCGTCATGAGTACAAGGGAATTTACCAAGCAATACGGAGGACAACCCAAGAAAACATTTGAAAGCCATCAAATTGAGGTCATAAAAGTCTTACATTAATGAATTTGTTACCACTAACAATTTTGGTAGTGTGCAGGAAACTAAAGGGCAAGATGGGCTTTGTGTCGCGAGCGCGACAAGAGAAGGAGCTACCTCCATCGCGGGTGAGGTTGGTGTCGCGAGCGTGCCAGTTACAGCGAAAGAGCCTTCTATCGCGAGCGCGCCAGTTACAGCGAAAGAGCCTTCTGTCGCGAGCGCGACACATGTCGCGAGCGCGATGGAGGGGGTTGTACCAGAAAAAATTCCAAGGATTTTCAAACCACGACAACCATTTCCGCAAAGGTTGAAGCAAGAGAGTCAAGATAAGCAATTTCAATCTTTTCTTGATAAATTGAAGCATGTTCATATAAATTTAAATTTTATTGAAGCTATAACACAAATTCCTAACTATGCAAAATTTCTTAAAGATTTAATTGCGAAGAAAAGAAGTTGGGAAGATGTTTCAACCATTGAATTGACTGAGGCATGTAGTTCTATCATAACAAATAATTTGCCTACTAAGCTGAAGGATAATGGTAGTTTTACCATTCCATGCATTTTAGGAGATGTTGAGTTCCCTAAGTGTTTATATGATTTAGGAGCAAGCATTAACCTTATGCCATTATCTATTTTCAAGAAATTGGGGTTAGATTATGTTAAACCTACTTCGATGGTTTTACAATTAGCTGACCAATCCATTAAAAAACCATATGGTATAGTGGAAGATGTATTAGTTAAGGTTGACAAATTTATTTTGCCTGCCGATTTTGTCATTTTAGATTTTACATATGATGTGAAATGCCCATTGATTTTAGGGAGACCTTTTATGAGAATAGGTAGGGCATTGGTTGATGTCTATGAGGGTTCATTAATTTTGAGAGTGGGGGATGATAGTGTAGAATATCACATGGGTAGGCATTAAGATACCACATGGAGGAGAATATATGCATGAGAATAGATGTCATTGATGTTTGTGTAGCAGCAGTATTTAATGAAGCAGGTGTAGATGGGGAAATCATTGAGGAAGAAGCTAGTGGGAAGGATGAGCAAGAGGGTGCAAGGCCAGAACGATTATATCGGAATGATGCACCTATACCACCTTCAATTGTAAGTCCTCCTACGGTGGAGTTAAAAGAGTTGCCAAGTCATTTGAGGTATGCATTCCTTGGTTTAAATCATACTTTACCTATCATCGTATCTAATAAACTTACTAGTAATCAGGAATCTTTGCTAGTAGAGGTGGTTAAAAAGAGAATAAAGAGTATAGGTTGGCAAATTTTGGATTTGCAAGGAATTAGTCCTAATGTTGTTATGCATAAGATTAATATGATAGATGATTGTCAACCTAGAGCAGATAGGCAAAGGAGACTTAATCCAAACATGAAAGAAGTAGTTAAGAAAGAGGTCATCAAATTGTTAGATGCTGGGATTATCTATCCAATTTCGGATAGTTCTTGGGTGAGCCCAATACATTGTGTACCTAAGAAAGGAGGTATGACAGTAGTTAGGAATGAGAATGGAGAATTGATTCCTACTAGAACTACCACGGGTTGGAGGGTTTGTATTGATTATAGGAAGTTAAATTCAGCTACTAGGAAGGATCATTTTCCTTTACCCTTCATTGATCAAATGTTAGAAAGGGTAGCTGGTCATTCTCATTACTGCTTTTTGGATGGGTATTCGGGCTATTTTCAGGTTTTTATATACCCTAGTGACCAAGAGAAGACTACTTTTACTTGTCCATATGGCACTTTTGCCTATAGACGAATGCCATTTGGGTTGTGTAATGCACCTGCAACTTTTCAAAGGTGCATGACCTCTATCTTTGGGGATATGATTGAGAACATCATGGAAGTTTTCATGGATGATTTTTCAGTCTATGGAGATTCATTTGAGATATGTCTACATAATTTAGATAGAGTGTTGGCTAGGTGTGAGGAAACTAACCTAGTGTTAAATTGGGAGAAGTGTCACTTTATGGTTGAAGAGGGAATAGTTCTTGGCCATAAGATTTCTAGTAGGGGCATTGAAGTGGATAGAGCCAAGGTTGAACTCATAGAGAAATTACCCCCTCCCACTACACTTAAGGGCATAAGATCATTCTTAGGACATGCTTGTTTCTATAGAAGATTCATTAAGGATTTTTCACTAATAGCTAAGCCTTTAACTAATTTATTGGTTAAGGAAATACATTTTGAATTTTCTGATGATTGTATGCATGCTTTTAATTCTTTAAAAGAGGCCCTTACAACTGCACCTATTATCACTACTCCTAATTGGGAGTTACCTTTTGAGATTATGTGCGATGCAAGTGACTTAGCGGTTGGTTGTGTGTTAGGTCAAAGGATTGGTAAAAATTTTCATGTAATCTACTATGCTAGTCATACTTTGTCACCTCCTTAAGTGAATTATACAACCACTGAAAAAGAAATGTTGGCTGTTGTCTATGCATGTGATAAATTTAGGTCTTATTTGTTAGGATCTAAAGTTATAATTTATACGGATCATGCAGCTTTGAGATATTTGTTTGCTAAGAAAGATGCTAAACCTAGGTTAATTCGTTGGGTCCTTTTATTGCAAGAATTTGATATAGAAATTAGAGATAAGAAAGGCTCTGAAAATTTAGTAGCTGATCACTTATCTAGATTAGAAAATGTTGAAGGACCATTAGGGGATAGTCATGAAATCAATAAATCTTTTTCGGATGAATCTCTTATGTCAATAAATTATAAGCATGTGCCTTGGTTTGCAGATTTTGCTAACTTTCTTGCTGTAGGAATCATACCCTATGGATTGACATGGCAACAGAAAAAGAAATTTTTTAATGATGTGAAAAACTATCTTTGGGAGGAGCCCTACTTATTTAGGATTAGTGGGGATGGTATCATAAGAAGATGTGTGAGTGAGGAAGAAACGGTGGATATTTTAGCTCATTGTCATTCATCATTGTATTCGGGCCATAATGGTGGAGCCAAAACTGCTTCGAGGGTCTTAGAGTGTGAATTTTATTGGCCTACCCTTTTTAATGATGCTAGGATTTTTGTAGCTGAATGTGATAAGTGTCAAAGGGCAGGAAACCTAGGGAAGAGAGATGAAATGCCTTTGAATAATACTTTGGAGGTTGAACTTTTTGATGTGTGGGGAATAGACTTTATGGGTCCATTTCCTATATCTTTTGGGAAATCATATATATTGGTTGGGGTAGACTATGTCTCCAAATGGGTTAAAGCTGAAGCTTTACCAACCAATGATTCAAAAGTGGTGCTCTCGTTTTTTAAGAAAATCTTTTCACGGTTTGGAGTGCCAAGGGCTATCATAAGCGATGGAGGTACACATTTCATCAATCATTCTTTTGCATAATTATTGAATAAGTATGGTGTTCACCATAGAGTAGCTACTTCATACCACCCACAAACTAGCGGTCAAGTCGAAGTGTCTAATAGAGAACTTAAATGGATTTTAGAAAAAACTGTTTCTAATTCTAGAAAAGATTGGGCACATAAGCTTGATGATGCACTATTGGCATATAGGACTGCTTTCAAAGCACCTATTGGAATGACTCCATATAGGTTAGTGTATGGGAAAGCATGTTATATTCCTGTTGAGTTAGAGCATAGGGCATATTGGGCTATTAAGACCTTAAATTATGACATGAAAGATGCTGGGTTAAAAAGATGTTTACAATTAAATGAACTTGATGAATTATGTCTTTTTGCTTATGAAAATGCACGATTATACAAGGAAAGGTCTAAAAAGTGGCATGATGCTCATATCAAATATAAAAGTTTTAAGAGTGGGGATAAGGTTTTACTTTTCAATTCTCGCTTAAAATTATTTCCTGGAAAATTGAGGTCTAGATGGAGTGGACCTTTTGAAGTCACTCAAGTTTTCGACCATGGATATCTAGAACTAAAAAATAATAAAGGAGACTTGTTTAAAATTAATGGGCATCGCTGTAAAATATATTTTGATGGAGCATATGAGAGTAAAGAGGTATCTTTTATCTCTTTAGAATTGGCTTAGTGTTATTCATTTATTTTTACTTTCTATTGTTTTTAAGTAAATAATTTTATTTTTCTTTGTTTATTACCTTATTTAGAATACTTACATATTTTTATTTTTATTTTATAGGTGTTTATGTTTGCTTTATTTATGTTTTTGATATTTCCATTTAAAAAAAAAATTTTTAAGTCATGAACATTTCATCATTGTCGCGAGCGCGACAAAGATGAGTGGGACGGATCACAGGACTCTGTCGCGAGCCGCCCTATTCGCGAGCGCAACCAATTCATCTTGATTTGGGCAATAAGGCTCTGTCGCGAGCGCGACTGCTGCTTTTGAGGATAAGGCATCTACTCTCTGTTGCGAGCGCAATTTTCTTCGCGAGCTCGCTAGTTCAAATATCGTGCCTTGTCGCGAGCACGACATTGTTGCGAGGTCGTGACAGGACACGGGATTTGAATTTCTTAAGGTTTTAGCTGCCTTTTCACCTTCCCCTATATATAGTTAAAACCCTAAGTAAACTATTCACCTTCTCCATTCAACAACTCTTGAGTTTTCAACGTTTTTCTCTCAAAGTTTTGAGTTCTCTTCTCCTCTGTTCTTTTTCTTTTGATTTTGTGGAGAGTTTTTGCTGGATTATGTGTTGTTTCTCTTTCTTCTTCACTTATTATTGTGATTTTAGCTTGGGTTTTTTTTATTTTCCATCATGGTGCGTACAAAATCCATTGGACGTAAGGATAAGCAGCCAGTTGCCGAGCCAAGTTCTCCACCAACACCACCTGTTGAGTATCTTCAGGCTAGGTTTGAGTGTCCCTTCCCTATCTACTCTGAAGACAAAGGGAAAAAGTTTAAGTTTTTTAACCCCAAAACCTATGTAGGAATGTTGCATCTAGATACTGAATTGATTAATGATTTAGGTTTGACTGCTCAATTTGATAAATATATCAAATACATGAAATGGGAGAAATTTTCTGTCATGAATTTACCTATTAGGAGGGATTGGGCTGTAGAGTTTTTTGTAACATTGGCTTATGTTGATAATAAAAAGACTCACTTTAAATTTCGACACCAGTGTGCTGAGTTTACATTTGGTTTTGACGAACTTCATGATTGGTTTGGTTTTCCATTGAATGGAACACGCTTTAATTCCAATTTATTTGATCACCAACCAATTTGGACAACACTAACTGGCTTGACAGAATTCAATAAAAAAATGCCTCTAATAGACTTATTAAGGACAATGGCTTGTTTTTATTTCATAAGTATTTATGCCATGCCTTATTTGGATGCGTAGAAAGCACCAAGGTTCAAACCAAGGACTTGTTTGTGCTTCATTTGTTACTATCACGTAAAACACCATGCTCCATAGATTTTATCTTTGACAGGTTATACCATGCATCAATTGCTAGAACTAAAAATGTAGGCATGTGCCATATGGTAATCGGTATCATTTTGGGGTGTTTAGGTGATTTAGGCAATTTTGTTTTGGCTGAAAATGAACATGTGACTTTAATGGATATCCGATATCTTCGTAACTCCCATGTTTTAGATAAACACGCTATGCCGCCACAGTTTTTATCGCATTTTGTGCAGGAAACGAGATCTAGTCGTGCCAAAGGAAAAGGAAAAGCACCTGCAACATCTACTGCTGCTGAACATGATGATTTCGATGAGGCTGATGATGAAGAAGAAGCTGCTATGGCAAGTGATTTTGGTATGGGTCGAGATGATCGGGATGAGCCTAGTGTCGGCACTACACAAGAGGAAGTTGCTGGTTTGCAGCAAGTTTTGTTACGTTTGGATGGGATGGAGGCTGCAAATCAAAGCATGGCAGCTCGGATGGATTCCCTTGAGGCCACTGTCAAGCAAATGCATAAAAGTCAAATGAGCCTCAGCCGCAAGCTCCTTTCCTTCTTTCACCACCACAATATTCCTTTCACGCCTTCTCCATCGGGGTCCCCAAGTGGGGCCAATGAGTAATGTTACCTTCTCCTATTTTTAATTCTTTGCTAGGTTTTCGTGTTGTTTGTGTTGTGCTTGTCCGTGTTGTATGTATTATTTTGTGGAGTCTTCCTTATACAATGAGGACATTGTGTCCTTTAAGTGTGGGGAAGCTAGTTGGTAGTATGCATATAGGATTAGTGTTAAATGTTTTATGTTGAGTTGTGTGATGGAGTTATTCTTTGTGAGATTATTGCCTATTAACATATGTTATTAGTCTTTGCATAGTTAATTATGAGTCGATTTGATACATTTACTAACTTAGAATTAAGGATCTTTAGTTTTAATATGATTATGTTTCTATGGATAGGCATGTTTAGGTAAAGTACTTTGGTATATGGTTCTTTTAAGCCAAGTTTCTTTAAGCATGTTCTTTAGAATAGTGAGAATGCATGATGTAGAGTTTTATCATAGCTATGGTGAGCTTTTGAGCCTTAACACATTAAAAAATTTTTGTTGAGAGAATTCCTCTTGTATTCATTACTCTAGAACTTGTGTTAGATAATTTTTGAGATCACATTTAGTATGAGATGTGCATGAAAAATGATAAGGGCATTTAGATTACACCATTTTGGCTTGCTTTAAGAACTTACCTTTTTGACTTTAGGTAGCCATTTTGAGCCTAAACTATTTTATTCATGATCTTATTTTTAGCCTTTTGCCAATTTCTAACTAATTCAACTTTGAGCTTGAACCCTTATGTGGAAAATGTAGTTAAGCTTTGATGAGTAGGATATAGTTTTGATATATTTTAAGCATGAATTTTTGAATATGTGTCTAATCCCTGAAATTTAAAGCCACTAGTACTTCCTTAGTGAGTAAAAAAAAGAAAGAAAAAAAAACAAATATATAAAAAAAAACAATTACACTAGTTTGCTTTTAAAATAATGAAAACAAAAGTAAGGAAGGCAACTAGTTGAAGTTGAGCATAGTTGAAAACTAGTGGGGAGTAAGAATTATTGTACAGGGATATGGAAATTTTATTAGTACGATTGGAAATCATGTTTTAGTGTAATTTTTGCACTACAAAGTCTTATTTGTTTGAGTTTTGGCTATGTTTTCCACATAAATGAGCTACTTAACCCAAAATTGTTCTTACCTTTACCTAAGCCAAGTTATAACCCTTTAAAGACCCTTTTGATTTTGTACATTATTTTATGCTAGTGATGGAGATTTTTATTTAATACAAGCTTATAGTATGTGGTGGTACAAGAGGAAATATGAGTTAAACACAATCCATTAAACACTTGAGTGACGTAAGGCAGAAATTATGAGAGAATAACTCTACATTTTGTATTACTTGCTAGGATAGAGTACATGTTGTAAGAAATAAAGGTTTTTAAGAGCTTTATATCATTGTACTTTGCATTCTCTTGTTTATCTTATTTTGAGCATATGAGTATTAAACCTTATAGATCCAAGATTTTATTTTGGTATTTGTTGACATTGACTCATGATTAATATGTTAAAGAAACCTTGTGTGTGTTAATGTGTAAGAATCTTAAGAAGGACAACTCCTTATTCCATGTTTTATGTTTAAATTAAATGTTTGAGCTTTGATGTTTCTAGCATTTTGAGTTTTTGCTTGAGGACAAGCAAAAGTTCAAGTGTGGGAAATTGATAGGAGCTTGAAAAGCTCATAAATATTGTGTGTTAATGTGTGGTTTTTTTTAGTATTGTGTTTATTATTTTGGTGTTTTACCTATATTTTGTTGCTTTTATGTGTTTTGTTTGTGTGGTTGTTTTATTTGTCTTATAGGAGAAAGGAATGATTTAAAAATCAAAGGAGTCAAGTGAAAGAAAGAAAGCCAAAGGTGAGCTATAAAGGAAGTGTCGCGAGCACGACAAGGATGAGTGATCGCGACAAAAGGCGGGGAAGAGAGCAAGGAGAGAGGCGTGCCATATCGCGAGGGCGACAAGGAGGAGAGCTCGCGACAGCCAACGGAGCTAGCCAAGCAACAGCGTATCTTGTCGCGAGCGCGACAAAGTGCGGATTAGCAGTTAGAATTCTGAAGTGATGCAACTTTTCTCAAAACAATACAATTCTTGTGAAAGGATATCTTAAAGGGACATAACTTTTAGAGAGGCATATACATGCCAAGTGAACAGAATTTAGAAAATGAATTTTGGAGAATTTGATTTTATGATCTTAGGAACATTAATTTTTCTTTAGTACTTTAGTTTTTATTTTTCATGTTTTGAAGAGGAGACAAGAAGCAAGGAAGAAGACATCTTGTGTGAAGGGAAAAAGGGTTGAGAGATCCCCTTCTCCTTGTTCTTATTTTTTTATTTTTCTTCCTTGTAATCTTTACATGAATATTATGTTTGCATTTGATTATATATGAACAAATTTCTATTTCCATTTATAATATTGATCTTTGATTGTAGTATTTGCTATTAAAATTTTATTAGTATCATTATAAGTTAAGGAAGACGACCTTCAATGTGCAATTCCTTTTCTGAAAATCAACAAAATGGTCATAAATAAGAGAGTTAACGAGAGCAACATCTTATTGAAAGTTAATAGGAAATTCATTATCAAAACATAGTTAGAGAGATCATATGTGGAGATAATTGCTATAGGTTGGTGTTTAAACTTGAAATGTGTAATTAAAATCCACTAGTTCATTAACGAGAGTTGAGAATTAGTACTTTAATTACATGTCTTAGGCAATCTAATTCATGTCGAGAGAGTGGATTAGGAATTTATTCCAACTTGGCTTACTAATAAGATTAAAAACTATAATTAAAATAATGGTATCGAATGCATGATTATTTAATTTCATAACATTTATTGTCTTCTTGGTTTATACTATCTAGGATTTAATTAATTTATGCAATAGAGTAGTTAGAATTAACTTCCACTTTTGAACATCGTAAACAAGATTAAAATTGAGTAGTAATAGTGGGTGATTAAAATCAACATTTCCTCGTGGGATTGATATCTGAAGTACTATAACTGGTACACTGTATACTTATGGTATTTTAGCTTTTAGAAAAAGCATATCAGTCTAGTTACATTTGAACTATGCAAACATTGGAGGAGTGCTTAAACACATTCCTCCAAGGGATGACCTCCTTATTTCAAAGTTGAGTTTACATGGAAGCAATCAAGCAAATCCATAAAAAAGGTAAGTATCTCTATCATTTGTTATGAACATACACTGATATCCAATCTTTTCACAGGCACTAAAAGTCCTCTGGAGAGGCATCAATCACCTTTCCTGATTCTATATTCCAACAAGCTAGCATTAATTGGGTATAAATAACCTATCTCAATTTTGTATGCCTATAAACCAGTGCTAATTAAATAATTCTAAGAGGATCATCCTCTTTAAACATGGTTTGATATGCCGATAAGCTGGCATCAACCTATCACTTCTTTTTTGTTTTGCATGTGGACAAGCTGGCACTAATAAGATATAAATAACTTATCTTGATCTTGCATGCTGATAAGTTGGTGCTAATTAGACAGTTAGTCAGTAGTTAAAATATCAACAAACTAATGGCAATTACACTACCAATCCTAAGGTCAAATGTCGATAAACTGATGGTAGTAACTCAACCAAGGGTTAAAGCATCGATGAGATGATGATAATCACCCATTCAGGAGTTAAAATATCAACAAACCAATGGTAGTCACTCCACCTAATCAGAGACTCACTGCCTTAGGTATGCATTTTTTTAATAATTATCATACTCTAAATTTATGTAAGACAAGTCGTAGTTATCTAGTTTCCTAAAATTAAGGGTAGCTGTAGACACTGACACTGGATCAACCTTTGTTAGGGTTACCTAATAAGGATAACATTGTGTTGGAGAAAGATAGAAAATAGTAATGCCTTCACTTTTCTACTACTGATGCTTTTCAAACATGAGAAAGTGTTTTCATCAGGGTTTTGAAGGAAAAACATTCTTCTAAAAAAGGACTTGTTTTCATTCTTTTGTGAGATGGTGGGAAAATGGTTTTGCTGGGGACTTTTGGCTAATTCAAGAGTGAGTCAAGGACTCAACTCACGGGTCAGGTCTGTCACTTACTGCTTGATTCAAGGCTTTGAGTGTTTGGTCACTCTCTAGCCCAGTTCGCCATTGGTCAGCGAGTCACGAGCTTGGTCTGTGACTCATTAGCGAGTCACAATCTTTAAACCATAACTAATTATTTTATAAAAAAATTCAAAAATATTTTGGGCCCCACTGAGCCTGGCCCGTGAGTCACGGTCCATGAGTCATGAGTCATGACTCAATGTTTTCTAGCAGAAGTTTAAGATTCTCTTTCCGTGAGGCAGAGGATTATTTTAGTTAAAAATATTTATTTTTCCTTTGGTCTTAGTCCAAACTCAATTAAAGGGGATGGGACATTTTTTTAGGATTAAGGAGCAATAATGAGGGGTTTTATAATAAATTAGAGAGAGAGAGAGAAAAGAAGGAAGAAAAAGGTGGTTTTTTTAGAAAAATAACTTTTGTTTTACAAGAAAAACAAGAAATAATAACAAGAAAAACTTTAGTTAAAAGATTTACATAAGAAGATGAGGAAGAAGAGCAAAAAAGGCACCCTCACTAGCTTTAAATCACAACTAAGACTGAAGGTAATGTAAAAGATTACCTTCTTACTAAAATTTATTTAATTTTCTTTTATTTTATTTTGAGTTTTAAAGCCCTATTCTTTAGTGTTCTTACTTGTAGGTGTTATATATGTATTGGTTTCTTGGTGTTTATTGTTATATAATTAGTGTGTTTATGTGTATTTTTATGAGTTATGCATGAATTTGTGTTCATTTTGTGAGTTTGAGTGAGTTAAGCACCTTCCATGGCCACTTTCTCTCTTTAGAATTTAAATTCTCTCACTTGATCAATCCATGCAATTTGGGTTATTTGAGATGTTTTGATCTTATTTTATGCCTTATATGTTGTTTAATAGAGTTTGAGGGTGTTTTGCAAGAGTTTTTGGCCTTAGATTTAAGTTTCAAAATTTGAAGCTTTGGTTATGGCAACATTCTAGTATTATTGGATAATTTTGGGTTGACTCACGGACTTGGTCCATGAGTGAGTCATAGACTTGGTCTATAACTCACTCATTTGGAAGATTTCATGACTCACTCAGGAGTGGATTGTGACTCGCTGGATGGGGCATGACTCGCCCCAAGTTGGTATGTGACTTACTCCAATCTGAGTTTTTTGGGTTTTGACCTTATTTTCCTTTGTTTTAATTCTTTACTAGTTTGTCCTTATACATATTATATGTATTTATAGTACATGAAACCTTCATATTACCTCTTTTGTGTCATAACCCTTATCTATATCTTTCCTATTATTTAATTAATTATCTTTAATATTTTTTGGATGTAACTGTTTCATCAATGGGTCTACTAAATTGTCTTCACTTTGCTATCTTGCTAATCTTGACGTCTCATGGTCAATGATCTCTCTAATCAGGTGGTACCTTCTAAGTATGTGTTCAGATTTCTAGTGTTATCGGGGCTCCTTTGCCTGTGCGATGGCCCTATTGTTGTCACAGAAAATTTCTCATGGATCTAGAATGCTTGGGACCACTCCTAATCTAGAAATAAAATTTCTAATCCAAATAGCCTCATTTGCAGTCTCACTCACTGCAATATACTTAGATTTTGTAGTTGAGTCGACATTTGTCTCTTGCTTTGAGCTTCTCCAGCTGATAGCACCATTGTTCAAAATAAAAACAAAACCAAATTGCGATCTTAAGTCCTGAGTGCTGGTCTGAAAAGCAACATTGGCATAACCTTGTACGATGAGCTCTTCTTGACCACCATATACCAAGTAGTGATCCTTAGTCCTTCGTAGGTACTTTAGAATCCCCTTTACAGCAGACCAATGCTTCTCACCCGGGTCTTGCTGAAACCTACTTGTTATAATCAGTGCATGAGCAACATCCAACCTAGTACACAACATAATATATTTGATAGATCCAATAGCAGATACATATGGGATTCTACTCATGTTGCTAATCTACTGAAGTCATCTCTGAATGTTACGAAGTAACTAAAACCACATCTAGCCTATGTACTTAATGGTCCACATACATCAATGTGTATTAATCCCAATAAGTCACTACTCCTCTAACCTTTCTTGTTAAAAGGACTCTTTTTTATTTTTCCATGCAAACATGGCTTATATGTGTTATAAGATTCCAAATCGAATGAACCAAGCACTCCAGATTTGTGGAGTCTTGAAATGTGTTTTTCATTTGCATGTCCTAAACAACAATGCCAGAAGTAAGTAGGGTTCAATTCGTTTGATTTAACGCTCTTTGTATTAATGTTGTATATGGACTTCTTGTTTTGTAGATCAAGGATATAAAGGCCATTTTGTAATATAGCAGTGCCATTTAAAATGCCTTGGCGACGAAAATGAATATTGCCATTATTAATAACAAAGTCAAATCCATCTATATCCAAACATGAAACTGAAATAATGTTTCTACTCATAGTAGGCACAAAATAACAATTTATTAAATCTAAACACAATCTAGAAGGTAAAGTGAGTCGATAGTCGCCTATCTCTATGTCCGCAACTCATGCTCCATTCCCCATGTAGAGGTCCACTTCACTCTTCCCTAGCAACCGCCTATTTCTTAGCCCTTGCACATTTGAACAAATGTGAGAACCATAACCGATATCCAATACCCAAGTGGTAGAAATAGAAAGGTTAATTTCAACAACAAAAATACCAGAACTAGATGCCTTGGCTCTATTATTCTTTTGTTCTTCCTTAAAGAGAGCATGGTTCTTCCTCCAATGCCCTAACTTGTTGCAATGGAAGCACCTGTTCATTCTTGGGTTTTGCCTTACCTTTCCCCTTTCCCTTCACAGGTCCCTTTTTAATGCCCCTTTGAACCATAAGTACGGGATTGGTCTTTCGATTGTTCTCTTTAGCATTCTTAAGCATCCCATAAAGCTCAATGACTATCTTGTTCATTGTATGCATATTATAATTCATAACAAATGGATCATAATCATCAGGCAATGACCCTTATATTAAATCAATGGCTAACTCTCTTAGGACTTGTACCTCAAGCTTCTCAAGAATATCAAGATACCCTTTCATCTTGAGTACATGGGTATTGACAAGAGTACCCATAGTCATCTTACAAGAAATTAAGGCCTTTGTTGTCACAAACCTCTCATGACGAGCTTGTTCTTAGAACATCTCCTTGAGGTGTACTATGATAGCATAAGCCTCTTGTTCCATGAATTGCTTTTGCAAATCGGGCACCATAGTGGCTAGCATCAGATAGGTCACATAGTTGGAGTCACTCTTCTTAGTCTCAAAGGTTTCCCTTTGAACTATAGAGGCATTCCTAGCAGGTTTGGTGGACAAGGGTTCATCCAAAACATACAACTTCTTCTCTTGCTTAAGAATAATTCTCAAGTTTTGAGAGCAGTCTATGAAATTGGTGCCATTCAGTTTGTCCTTTTCTAAGACCGATTGCAATGAAAATTTGTTATTTGAAGAAGCCATTTTTCAATCTACAAAATTTTATAAACTTGGCAAGATTAAATGAGATCTTAATATAATCCCACAAATCAAATTAATATCCCTTTAAATAATTCACGTTAGTGATTTAATATGGGCCAAGATCCACTTTTCACTACAACTCATTAGTCAAGCTGAGCTTGTACACCTAAAAAGTTAAGTTATTTAGGTAGGAAAACTCCAATCATGTCTCGTATATGACTCTTAGATCAAATGGGCTAACATCTTAAGATGTTATATCACAAACCCATTTATTTGTTGCCTAGGTCCGGGAATCCCTTTCCATGTTAAGTCTAACCTACATTGATAATTTGTGCCTCATAAAGATAATTAGGTGACCAATGATCAAATGGGCTAGGCTCGACTCTAACTATGATTATTCTGCACCTCTCTCTCTCTCTCTTTTCTAAATCTAAAACTATAATAGCCACTTATAATATTGAAAGGGAACAGGTAGCCCCAAAGCTTAAGTTTAATTTTTCCTTTATGGCATGTACATGTGTTATTTTCACCATTCCTCTACTTTTATATGCCCACTCTGATTTTAGGGTTGCCTAAACCTTGCTCTGATACCATTAAATGTAGCACCCTACTCTCATCCATATATTTGTACATTATACAGAGATACTAGTTAGATATTCACATATATCTATTAATCCAAAATCATTTACTAAAACAATAATAACTCTAAATATAAAATGCCAGGCATTAAATATAAAATCATTCTACCTCGATTTATGTGATCCCAATATCTCTATGTACATGCCATTCGAAATTTCTTCTTCATATCTTGAAATCTTCTATTCCTGCGCGCAGTCAACAATCGCACCCTAAGCAACTATGTGCTCAGTGGTGGATACAACTAATCAAAATTTCATTCAATTAAATTTTATTTTCAATTTTTATTATCTTTATTATCTTAAGCAATTCTATTTATTTAACTAACTTTATCTTCTAATATGTTATTTATTTGTTATCACAGTTTAATTTCGATAATGCTTATACCCCTGCAATTTCTATTTTTATTTACTGGTTTTTGTTTGTCTCTTTATTTAAATTGTCCTTCTTTTATTATTTTATTTGAAATTTCTATTTTGGTTCACTATAACTTATACAGTAAACTTTCACTAGTCAGAGTTCATTAGTTCTAACATTCCATTTCTATTTTTCTTTCTATTCTTTTTTTTCATTCGCTAATTCATACTTTGTCATACCTCATTCTCCTATTAGTTTCTATTTTCCTCTTATATTTTCGATTAGGTACTTATTTTTGTTCGACTTATAATTTAAATTTTCCTATCTAGCTAAACCAATATTTTGTTAATTATTTTCTTAAAACTGCTAATTTATTTTTTGTTTCTCTTTGAATATTTCTTGCCATGAAACTATTATTTTCTTTCAATTTATTCCTTAACTCTATTTTTTGGTCTATTCCACAATTTCATATATTAATTATTTATTTTTTTGGCATCTAAGTTATCATAATTACTCTTTTATCTCAGTTACATATAAAATTACCATTTTGTCCCTAGCCATGGACAACCACAAGCTGGATAAACAGGACATAAATACGGTGTACTAAGGGGATCCAACCACTAGGTGGGACACCAAAACCCCAGTACTGATACATATAATAAGCCGGCTATCCAATCTCATGTATCATAGTCATTTCTGATGACAACTATCACATAAACTCATGGTATCCCGCGGAATAAATTCCTAGGGCTAGTCATACTATCCAAAGAACTGGATTTCCCACTGACACTAAGGGTATAATTAACTCTTCTTCTTTATTACATTTATGCATTAATATTTTTTTCCATATTTTTCTTTGGTCACATGTTGCTTCCAAACATATTCAATTAAGCTCATTACTCATGCATTCATCTCATATATGCTCATTATTATATAATTGTGACATATTATAACATTTACACATATTTATCTTTTGGCTATCAAGAGATTTTCCAGTAATGAAGTGTTTCTCATTCCAACTTAGTATCATACATTTCTTAGTATCCATTTATAATCATTTCAAAGTGAATTGAAATAATTACGCATGGTAAATTTCAAGTTCTATTAACTTTTTACATTTTGTAATTATTACACAATTAGGTACCTTTCCTCATTTTTCATTCTAATTAACATTATTCGAATTCTTATGTCTTATTTGTCCTAATTATTATTAATTACTCAACTAAACATCAATTACCCATCTTTCATCCCATTAATATATTTCGGCTATTATATAATTTTTACAACCATAAATCTTTTAGTGCTTTATTATATTCCATTTACATTTTTAATATTTATTTATAGGAAAATATACCAATGTATGCTTCATTTTTCTTAATATCAATTAATTTTCTATATGAACATCATTATGTTTCAACATAATTCCTTGCACATCTATTATTTTTTACTCAATTTCACTACAATAATTTTAGCCACTATTATACATTAGAATTTCATTTAATATTTTATAAATCATCAATTTCTCACTTAATGCTCTTAAGCTTCCCATTCGGCCACTATTGTTCCTACCAATAATTAATTGTTTTCTTTGTATTTTTATTTTCATTTCATATTTAATCATCCTCTTGAAATGTTACCTTAAATAATTACATACTACTCTTCCATTTCATATTGTTACATAATGTAAAATTTATACTAAAATTCACAATTTAAATGAAATTGAGAGTAGTTTGTATCCACATACCTTATTTCCTTGCCTCTTATTCCTTAATCTTCAATTCTTTTATCCCTCATCAAAGAGCACCATGCTTCTCTCAAACACCAAGTGGCCGAACCTATCAAGGCAAAAATCAACCCACAAATTAGCCTTCTTAATCCCATATAACATCATAACAACAATTTATATACCTAAATCCATCTATTAGAGTCTTCCATTCAAATTAAAAACCTTAATTACCCATACCTTGATTTTAAAAACATAAGCTTGGATCCTTAACTTCTCCAACTTCTTTTGCTTAAAAAGGAGTTTAGGGACTGCCATCATACTGTAGAGGGGCTGAAACCTTATATGAAAGATTGGGATTGAAGAAAAACATGAAGAAAATGCAATAAAAATTTGAGAAGAAAAGAAAAGAAAGGGTTAGCCAAAGAGAGCCAAGGAATTTCAGTGAAGGCAGCAGAGAATTTTGGAATTCCAAAGTTCTTTGGTCCTTAAATACTTAGATTAATAGGCTTAATGGGCTTAATTAAGGCAATTGGGCCTAACTCAAGCCCAAACAAAAATTACAAGACCAATAAGCATATAAAAATTATTTCTCTCTCTTCCCTTGCTCCATTATACTCCAAATCAAGTCCATATTTTATAATATAATAAATTAAGTCTCTATATAAATTTTCGGCCCAATCAAAATTCGTTTTCAGTCTGATTCACCCATAGCAGTCTGACAAGCAAAATCTCGACTTCATCGAAAATTTTATTTTTTTATATAAAAATATTATACATAAAATTTCATGTAGAACTAGAAAGTTTGGTGATTTTTAAAGATCATTTGCTATTTTTAAATTTTCACTCAAACCTTAATCAACCATTTTTCTCAGTTTCTCGATCCATTTTTTGAAATCAGTGTTTCTAGTATCAGAATGGCTCGCGTGCACTAGCATACTTTGGAACATATGGTTAAAGTTTTAACCAATTCTGATATCATTTTGACATGCTTCTGGCTTTGAAGGCTATTGCAGTCGGTCCGAAATTCAAAATTTCAAAACTGTCAGAACACTTAATTTTCACTTCTAATAGATTATTTATGTTATTACTAACATATTTATGAAGTTGGAATAATTTTTGGATGTCAATAAACCAATTCAGAGTACGGTCAGACTTCTTATCAACCCTTTCTATGGTACCGGGTAAACTTCTCTATCCCGTTTAAGAGTCAATTTGAGCTCATTTTTGGCTTAAATTATACCACCGAGCTTCATTTAACACCTACTTCCATGAACTTCTCCTAGGATAAACTGCCCATCGGATTATCTTGGCCTAAGCACTTTTAACCTTTACTTTCTTGGATTTCTCTATTCCCTTCACTTCGTTTGTTCTAAAAATTATCCTAGAGTTACCTTTCTCGCTCTATAACATGCTAAGAATATCGAATGCAAATTTTTAGGTCATTATAGCATGCCCAAGAATATCCATACTAGTCACCCTGTTACGAGTATGTTAGATGTATTTCAAAGTACACAATAATTCATAAAAAGTTTTATAGAGATTTTAGATCTAAGAACTCCGATGCAAAACTTGCAATTGAGAAACACTTATGACTTATACCATGTAGTGTTCTCATGAGCAGATCGATTCCAGATACCATGTTCTAAACATGTATCTATGATCTTTTATTGACACTCTAGTCCTTATGATCCGTAACACAAAACTCAACTTATCAGAGAGAGTATACTAGTCTTAATTCATTTGTTATTCCCTTAACAATGACTGACTAGGGATATTTAGAATGAAGTCTCAAATGTTTCAAGGTCTTACAACCATGAGCCTTACACATGATAACTTAAACTAAAACAACATTCTTAGATAGTTCTATCACTTGATATGCACAGGAATACAATAAATAAAACAAATGCCTCATTTATTAACTTGAGTGCTTTATAACAATGTATTAGGGCTAGGGCTAGGGTTTGCACTAACATATGGTAGCTGCATCTATACCCTATAGGCATTCTTATTTATCCACAACCAAGCTTTAAATATAGGCATTTTATCATTTCTTATTTCATTTCATTCATCATGTTCATTTCCTCACATTTCATAGTTATACATACATATATTTATAAACAATTGTAATAGTTTAACTAAATTTTCATGATGAAATTTTTAACAATATGGTTATCCATATATATATGAATTTTCTAATCGAATTATTATTGGTCATACAAATTCATACGTACACCTATATATGTTCTTATGTATATAGTTATGCTCTCTTTGCATTCTTACAACATAGTTATGCTCTCTTTGCATTCTTACAACATAGTTATGCTCTCTTTGCATTCTTACATGTCACATAGGTTTTATGCCATTTATTTTCCTTAACTTACATTTTTAAGAGTTATAATTAGGTTTGAATATTTTTAAATGGGTTTTAGTGGTGTTTTAACGCCTAAAAATCCCATTTGGTCTTGTGGAGGAAGTGCCTCTGCAGAGGTAAAATTTTACGCTGCTGAGGTGTTAGGTTTTGTGTTATTTAGGGCACCTTCCTTAGTTAGCTTGAAGACTACCTCAACTGCGGAGACTAGGGACCTTGGAAAAGGTGATAGGAACCTTGGCCAAGGTGATTAATTCTGCCTAAGTTGAAGATTGATGCCTCAATTTAGGTCGAAAGTACCTCTACTGAGGTGAATAGGGATGTTATTCTTCTAGATCTTGCAACAAATTTTAGACATAGAAAATGAATTTTATTGGCAAAATAGTCTTCTACAAAGTTATTCATCTATGTGTCTAGTTTTTAAAAAATGATGAATCATCCCATTTCACTTATAAATCTTTAGATATTTATAAAAAAAATGAAGACTGCTCCCAATGATAGAGCAGCAAAGATAACCAAGGTTCAAGCTAATTTTTAATCTTCATATAGGGGAAATCGGAATTTTAACTATTAATATGAAATATAGGTATTTGAGTCTAGTTTCTAAATCAACTAGAATCACTAAATTTTCATCTTTATAACTCTAGTTATAGGCAAAATAGTATGACTAGGTTTAGTGAACCTTAGGTTACAGTTTTTGCTATGTCAATGAAATTCTTATAAATCCAGCTCTTATACATTAGATAACCATACATCCATGGTTTAATCTTACAGAAACATCAAACACAATCTCATGATGTAGTATTCAAGCACAAATACATGCATAAAATGTAAAGTTCCCATACCTTTAATGAGATTCCAATAGCACCTCTTTAATCTTTCACTATCTCCTTTCCTTTACTCTTGTTTGCTTCACTTTCTACAGAGAATAATTTCATATATAAATACCCAGCCTTAATCTTTCAATATAATTCCATCATATAAACAAGGAAGAAGATAAGGGAGAAAAAAAATGAATAATCCTATTACCTTAGAAATACTCAATCCTCAAGTTATTTCTCTCATCTCAAAAGTTTTAATAGAAAGTAGATGAAAAAGATAGAGGATATTTGGTTTTAGAGAAAGAGGAAAAGGTCTATATTTGGTTTCCTTTTGGGTAACTAACCTATATGTTCTTGCTCCCTGATACACTTTGTTTCTTTTGTTTTTCACATGAGAATTCCAGAGAGGTAGAAAGAGTTATGGGCCCCCTAGCAAACTTCATTTAAATCTCTCTTTTCCTTTTTAATTTTCTCATTTCTTTTTCATACTTCCTTTTTTTTAATTTAATTATTATTCTTATATCATGTTTTAATTACCCAAATGTATATGTAACAATAAAAAATAACCAATTTACCCTTTTCTTTTAAGATAATTACCTTTAGGTCCCAACCTATTATGCATTTAGTAATCAAGCCTACATCAATCATATTATCTTTTAAACACATTTACAATTCTCCTAGGGCATAAGTAGAGACCTTACATTTCTCTTCCCCTTAAATGAATTCCATCCCTAAAATTCATTCCTATTTTGAACAGTTGTGGTTTTATGCTATTTATTTTCCTTAATTTACATGTTTAAGAGTTATAATTAGGTTTGAATATATTTAAACGGGTTTTAGTGGTGTTTTAAGGCTTAAAAATTCCATTTGGTCATGTGGAGGAAGTGCCTTGGTAGAGGCAAGATTTAACCCTACACGATAATGGGTTCTATGATATTCAATGCACCTGCCTCAGTTGGGTTGAAGACTAACTCAGTTGAGGAGGTAAGGGACCTTGGCTAAGGTGATAAGGACCTCGGTTGAGGTGATTGCTTCTACCTAATGTGAAGCTTGATGCCTCGATTGAGGTTGGACGTACCTCCACCGAAGTGAATAAGACTGTTATTCTACCCAAGCTTGCAATATATTTTAGACAAAACAAAGGATTTTTTTAGACAAAATGATCTTATGCCAAGCCTATAAATCTTCAAATATTCATTTAAAAATGTAGACTACTCATAGTGATAGGGCAGTAGACACTGCTAAGGTTCAAACTAATTTTTTTATCATCATACAGGAAAAACCAGATGTTGACTTACAATATGAAATATAGGTATGTTAGTCTAATTTCCAACATAACTAGAATCACTAAATTTTCATCTCTATAACTCTAGTTATAGGCAAAATAGTATGACTAGGTTTAGTGAACCTTAGGTTATAGTTTTTGCTATGTCAAGGAAACTCTTATAAATCCGGCTCTTATACATTAGATAACCATATATCCATGGTTTAATCTTACAGAAAAATCCAAAACAACCTCATGATGTAGTATTCAAGCACAAATACATGCATAAAATGTAAAGTTCCCATACCTTTAATGAGATTCCAAGAGCACCTTTTTAATCTTTCACTATCTCCTTTCCTTTACTCTTGTTTGCTTTACTTTCTACAGAGAATAATTTCATATATAAATACCCAGCCTTACTCTTTCAATATAATTCCGTCAAATAAACAAGGAAGAAGATAAGGGAGAAAAGAATGAAGAATCCTATTACCTTAGAAATACTCAATCCTCGAGTTATTTCTCTCATCTCAAAAGTTTTAATAGAAATTAGATGAAAAAGATAGAGGATATTTGGTTTTAGAGAAAGAGGAAAAGGTCTATATTTGGTTTCCTTTTGGGTAACTGACCTACATACTTTGGCTCCCTTATATACTTTGTTTCTTCTTTTTTTTTTCACGTGAGAAATCTAGAGTTTGTTTATTTAAATAGTAAAGCTTGCTAATGGTTTTCAAGAATAAAATTGATTAATTATTGATATATGTAAATAATTTTTTCAATTGTTTTGTTGATTGTAATTATGTCTCCCAAACTTAATTAAACAAAATTAAAGCAATTTAAATTGAAAGTGTAAAGCAATCAATGACAATAAAAACAGACTATGAAAATTAAAATGAAACAATTTCTAAAAATGTTGTTCAAGGATCAAATTCTCCCCATATCCGATGCAAAAGATATGGTTAACAAAAAATTAATATGAATCAAATGTTGATGACCCAATAAAACCAAAATTTCTCATTCTAGAGCCAACTACTCTAACTACCCAATTTTCCATTCAAATGCCAATCAAATAGCTAGCTTATCTTCTCCAATCCCAGCAAGTCTTGATTTAAAGTTACTAGAACTATGATCAAATGATGTAAATCTAATGTTTAATCTACTAAAACTAATGAAATCAAAGAAATAAAGCATTTAGAATAAAAAAGAAACCTCAAACCCTTAAAAATTCTAAACAATTATAGAAAAAGTGAAATCTACATCTCTCATATTCTTTTTGCCAAATATATTTTGGTTTTTTATAGTTTTAAGTGAGTTACGATAGAGATCGTTTACTCTCTATCGTGACTGAGCAGTTATTGATGTACTATTTAATTGATCACAACAGAGACTGATTAGTCTCTACGGTGACTGATGATTCGAAACTGAACTCTTTGAAAAATGGTTTGGTCATAGAGGAGATTGATTAATCTTTGTCATAACCATTATTGAAACGGTGAATTTTGGAATTTCTTCATGGGCTATGGCAGAGACTAAACACTCTTTACCTTAACGGATGTCAACTTTCTGCATAAAAGTTAAAATTTCACCATTAAGCCCACTAAAACTCGATAATTCTCAAAATAACTCTACCCTTGAACATCTCATTATCATTTCCAATCACTCAACTATTCTAAATGCAGAATATTTTGCCAAGGAATTAGTGAAAGAGAGAATAATTCTCTAAAATTTTCACTTCCAATATTCTAGCTCAATTAAAGTTTAAAGCACTTTGAAATCTTCTCCTTTACAAATAGAGTACCCACACTTATATTAAACCATGATTGCTAGCTTTGAACTTGAATTGATTGATTTTGATCGATTCTTTTTAAATGAAACAAGAGCTAAAGCAATCAATTCTAAAAATTTATATGCAGGGCCTCATGAAGATTCTACCAAAGAAAGAACCATAAACTGGAAGTTCACTATAACATCAATCTTGGAAATCTATCCCCATTTCTAGATTTTTACACAATTAAATCTCAATCCTATACTCACTTGAACCACCCAAGAAAATTTTATCCAACCTACTTCTAGAATGGCCAATTCAACAAGGGATAAGACAAATGCTTTTTAAGGTTTGGGTATTGAAACAAGTATAATCAACAAAGGTAAATTTAACATGCATTTAGCATGCTCAAATAAGCTCAAAAGGACTTACAATGGATAATGAATAACAAGGTAGGCCAAAAGTCTTTTTCAGAGTCTGATCAATAAAATGTTTTTACCTAAGTCATTTCCTAGTCTTACTTTCGATTTGTTTTACCGCTTTAAAGGGTGATGAGGTTTTGGGAATTATCAGTTACATGCATCTCATATATAAGCGAAATTTAAAATTTTTAACCAATAAATCTGATATTGCCATAAATTTACAATATAAATATTAATGAGAATAAGAAAAATCACCTTTGATTTTTGTTGAATAGTTGATTTTTCTTCTCACCGGGTTGTCGCAAACCACAATGTCCAAAATCAAACACCTCCAATGAGTAATCCACACAAGAGAATGATAGAATGAACCAATAATTGGGAGAAACAAAGGTTGGCCGAAAACCCTAGATGCTAGCTAGGGAAGGTGGCGACTAGGGCTTTTTGAGTGAGAGAAAAATTTTTCTTCTTAATTGTTCACACTTAGCCCTAACACCCTATCAATTAGATTTTTATAGTTAGGTTAAAAATCAAACTTCATAATAGGATTGGAATCTTTAAAATTGCCGGAGAAATATTAATTGGGCTTTTGAAATTATTAATAATTTATTTGGGCTTAATTAAATCCAATTTAAGCCTTTTCACTAAAGACTATGCAAAAAACCTACAAACTAGGCCCTTTGTGCATATACTTAGATTTAATTACCCAAATAAATTCCAAATCCAATCAAATTAAATATGTAGCCTCCATAACACTTATGAAATATATTTAGTTTATTTTGGTCCAAGAATCAGGCCTCTAAAGCCTTCTGTTTATAGTTGGTGTGTAACCCTTCCTCTAGAGGATTTCTGCGCTAACTTCACTTTTTTGGGCCTCTTTAATTCCTCCAATGGATCTATTAATTATTATATCAGCCTTATAACACTTATAGTTCAATAATAATTAATTATGAAATATATTATTTCAATTAGGTCCATTTTTATAGAACATTTCAAAAAAGTTCTGCAAACAATTTTACTTGGTCATAATTAATTAAACTCTTTAATGAATTATTCTCTTATTCACTTCTCTATCCCCATAATAATATCAAATATTATTATCCTTATCATTTTACCATTTTATCCTTTTCTCTATATATGTGTGACCTATTGGGCTCCCGTCCATGTTGGCAGTATAATATGTAATTTGAGTTTTATTCAAAACTCACATGATTTAAACTCCTTTAAATCATTTTATCAATCCCTATTGATATTTATGATACATTATTATAAAAATCACGAGCGGCCTCTAGTTAGACATCATGACTACCCAAATATCGGGAAAGTCAAGTGGTTTGACTATACCCTTCCATATAACAATTACCGTGCAATTACTCATTTCACCACTCTTATCTTAATCAGATTCTGAGTATGGATTTTTGTCAACTTATATAAATCTAATTATGTATGTTTTATTAGTTTAACCATTTTGCCCAAAATATCCTTCATGGATCTCTATCCATCTTGGCATATTACTCTAGCCAGAGATTCTCTGAACAAGGCAATTATAGAATCATGCGAGATAACTTTCCTTATTAAATCTGGGATGGCGAATCCTTTGTCAAATCCTTTGTCAATCACTCAACTATCTTCAAGTAGGTCATGATATACCAAATCTCCTAACTATGTTCACTCTTAATTGGAAGTAATTAGTTATGGAGTCCAAATATATCACTTGCTACTTAAGATAACTTTGGTGATCTCAAGTCTAAGGATACTTACATAACTGCTATGAAGAGATTCCCCACTGATATAGATTTAATATCCATGTGAGGATTCTCTTTGCAGGTCTCCAATGAACTTGTTCTTCTAACAAGCATCCACATGTTAGCTTTGATTATCTTTCATAATCATAGTTATGAGAACCACTGCTTGAACCATTCAAGAAGCATAACATGTGCTAGTCTGTCTGAATTAACCATGTCCTATCTTGTTAATTTTATGACTAAGGATATTTAGATATGAACACATTTTCATGCAATAGACACCTCATATCATGAACACTTTCATGATTGCCTATGCATTGTGTTTATAATATCAAGGACTTCATTATTAATTTAAGATTTACAAACTCATGTATTTAAATATAGCATTAATAAATGAATAATGCCTTTTATTAAGAATATAAATTCATACATATGAAATTCATCCCATTTTACATGGGCTCTAGGGCATACTCTCTAACAATCTCCCACTTATACTAGAGTCAATCACTCATATGTCTCAGACCCATGCTGTTTATATGGTGATCGTGCTTTATTTGGGAAAGTGTTTTAGTGAGGGGATCCGCCACATTATCATCTGTAGGGATCCTTTCTATTTTCACATCATTTTTATTTACTATTTCCCTTATGAGATGGTAGTGTTTGAGAACATGCTTGGATCACTAATGAGACCATGGTTCCTTTGCTTGTGCAATGGCTCTATTGTTGTCACAATATAAAGGAATCAGATCAACAATACTAGGCACCACTCCTAGTTCAGATATGAACTTTTTGATCTAGACTGCTTTTTCAGCTATTTCTAAAGCAGTAATATACTTAGCTTCTATCGTGAAATCAGTAGTTGTTTCTTATTTGGAACTCTTCCAACTAACTGCTACTCCTCCTATTATGAACACATAACCTGACTGTGATTTACAATCATTTTTGTCAGATTGGAAGCTGGCATCTATATAGCCTTTTACTTCCAAACTGCCCTCTCCATATACCAAGAATATATCCTTAGTCCTTCTCAAGTACTTAAGGATATTCTTGATAGTTGCCTAGTGTTCCTCTCAAAAATTGGATTGCAATCTGTTTGTGACACTCAAATCAAATGCTACATCTGGACATGTACATAACATAACAGACATGATAAAACCAATTGTCGATGCATATGGTATTCTATTCATGCTCTCTCTATCCTCTAGTGTCTACGGACACATAGACTTAGAAAGGTGTTTCCCATGCACCATGGTTATAAACCCTTTCTTAGAGAGATCTATATTGAACCTCTTCAATACCTTATCTATGTATGTACTTTGATAAAGACCTAGCAACCTATTGGATCTATCTTTATAGTTCCTTATTCCCAGAATATAGGATGCTTCTCCAAGGTCTTTCATGGAGAATTGCTTGGATAACCATATTTGAATAGATTAGAGAAGAGAAATGTCATTTCCCATGATCAATATGTCATCCACATATAGAACCAGAAAGACAATTGCACTCCCACTTACCCTTTTATACACATAAGGTTCATCTTCATTCTATGAGAAACCAAACTCTTTTATTGTCTCATTGAATCATATGTTCCAGTTCTCAGAGGCTTGCTTCAATCCATAAATGGATCTTTGAAGCTTGCATACCTTTTCGCCATTTCCTGATGTGAACCCTTTCGGTAGTGTCATATACACATCCTCAGTTAGATTTCCATTTAGAAAAGCTGTCTTCACATCCATTTGCCAAATCTCATAATCATAATGAGCTGCAATGGCTAAAAGTATTCTTATAGAATCAAGCATCGCTACAAGAGAAAAGGTTTCATCATAGTCAATACCTTCTTTTTGACGATAGCCCTTTGCGACTAAGCGAGCTTTATAGGTGACTATATTACCTTCCATGTCGATCTTCTTTTTGAAGACTCATTTGCACCCTATGGGTTTTATCCCTTCAGGTGGTTGAGTTAAAGTCCATACATAGAGTCCATTTCAAACTGCATAGCCTTAAGATCCAAATTAATTAGCATACAAATTAATCACCCCATTTTACTCGACGCTGTAATTTTTAAATTTTTATATGTATTAAAAAAGTAATTAATTTTAATTTTGTATTATTATATATTTTCATACTATTAATTATTTTTGTCATAAAGATAAAATAAAAATAGAGAGTATTTTCATTTTTATTTTTTGGTTATAACAACATTAATTATCCCTGACCTATTTAATTTAGTAGGCTCAGGACATTATATTAACTATATATAATGCCTCTAGACTTCTCCGACATTATATAAACTATAATCAGAATTTCACATGCATTTTATTTTTCAAGCGTGCTTAATTAGAATATCAATTGATCAAAATTTTGGTATATATAATAACTATATATCATTGCATTATAAATTCACATATTCATATAGGTATTGCGATAAAAATAGATAAATATTAATTGATTGATACTAAAAATAAATTAAATTAATTAGTATGATGGTGGTACCCTTGATGTCTCTAGATACTAGAGATGGCCGGAATCCCAAAGAAGAGCCACCAGTTGGATGAAAACCCAAAAATAAAGATATAATAATTGTATATAATTGTATTGTTAAGGTGATTATATACATATATAATTACACTAATTGATAAAATTTCATTAATATAATAAATGTATTTAATTGTATTGTTAATTTAAATACTTAATTAATCATCTAGGTATTGTACAAAAATAAATGAATGTTAGTTAAGTGATATTGAAAGTATATGTACTCATATAAGTACATTCAATCATTCATGATATAAAAGTAAATAAAGTTAATTGATAAAATGATTACATATTCATATAATCATATAATTATATTAATAGATAAAATTTATTATATATAATAACTATATGTAATCATATTATTGATTTACAACTCCATTACTAATATATAAAGGTATTATACAAAAATATATACATACTAGTTGAATGACACTAAAAATAAATAAAATTAATTGATAAAATAATTATAAAATAACTATATATAATTATATTATTGATTTACAACTTCATTATTACTATAGGTGTTGTACGAAAATATATACATACTAGTTGAATGACGCTAAAAATAAATGAAATTAATTGGTAAAATAATTATACACTTATATAATACAATAATTGTATGTATACACACACACACATAATATATATATATATATATATATATATATATATATATATATATATATATATATATATATATATATATATAACTATTGATTGGTTGACACCATCTATCATCATGTTTAACCTTGATATTGTATGGTAGTTGACATCTGTCGGTATTATTGACCTTATCACCATAGTTGGTACCATTTGTCTGCATATTTAACCCTCCTTTAAGTCAATATCCATGTTGGAATATTTCTATCATAATAACTTGGTACCATAAGGTACATTAACCTTGAATATCATCCATGTTGAGTTCGCAATGAGTGTACTTTATAGCTTGCTTTCTGTTCACTCATGTCGAGTTCACAATGAGTGTACTTCATTCACTATATTATCCACAAGCTTGCTCTGGAGACACTAAATCATAATTTTTCCCTCATCATTGCATGTTAAAATAACCTTCTGGGCCATGCTCTTTTAGTGTCCTTTAAATCAATAATTCCCTTATCTAAAAGAGATGGGAAGGAATATGATTCCCCTTAAAATGACTTCAACTTCTATAAATGCTTAACAAGTAAAAAGGGATGTAAAATCCTTCTAGAGTCAGAAAATATCTACACTTCTCTTTGTTGTGTATCGCTTTTGATTTTAACCTATTCTGGCAACTTCTTGTGGCATTGCAGATGTCTTAGAGCAGTAATAAAGCTAGAAAAATCATTATAGACACCTAGCATTCTCCATTTATAAATACTTAATCCTTGTGATCCAGTTTAGTGTTGGTATCATCAATACATTTCTCTATTCCATAAGCAAACAATATGTCTACTATAGTTTCTAGCACTTTTCAATGACTGTTTCTCCAATGTGAGGAAAACCATCATCATCAAGGTTATTTGTATGATGATTATTTGTGAAGTGTGCAATATATGCCTTTTAAAAGGGCTTTGGTACCTGTGAAAAAGGTTTAACATTAGTGTATTGCTTATTTAAGTGTAATGATTGAATTTTAAAGACTTATTATCTTTTGATCAATCTTGATCAGTTTTAGTCAATTGTGGTCAATTTAATTTTTTTTTTGTTATTTTTTGTCATTTTTCATCTTTTATCCAATTTGCCATTTTTGGTTATTTTTATTTTTTCCATTTTTATTGCCTTTATTATTTTCCTTAGTCTTGAATTAAATAACATAGAGGGAAAATGCAAAAATATTCATAAAGATAAAATGAGACATAAATGTAAATACAAAACATCAATTTTGTTATATAAATCAAAAGCCTAAAAAGTTTTCAAAACTCCTTAAATCAAATATACAACTACTTAGCTGGGTTAGGTGCAGCCTAAATTGTAGTTGAAAAGGTGGTGGATATAAGGATGATGGTCACGATGATGATGGATGTGAAGATGATGGGTAAGGATGCTAATGTGACTAAACTACTATCATTAAAGGCTCAAAAGGTGGAGATGGTCTCCTAAACTTGAACCTTGGCATGTACTCAACAATGGGCATAAAACCCGTCTGATCACTTCATCTAGTCTATTGATACCTAACCTAGTCTTTGATGGCTGATGTTTGCTTGCTCACATAATGCCTAAGGTCATCCTTTGTTCTCTTGATGTAGGTATCTAACACCTCTCAAGACTATGTCACAGTAGTCAATATCCTCTAAACGACCTTTTTTTTATCCTCTCAGTCTGTTGCCTCACCTTGGAGATGGAGGCATCAGTCACCTATAATACAACATCAAATCTCTCTCCAGTTGCTACGAATGCTGCCAGAATCCTATATATACCCTATTGGTGACACTGGATGAGAGTCTACATGGATGCCTTTATTCTAATCTAATCTTTATAATAACTCACTATATGTGAAGTCCATAGGAGTCGATGTAGACTGAATGGCGGTGGTGCCTTAGATGCAGATGCAATAGGGTTTGAATAAGGTGTATATCTTTGAGATGCTTTGAAATGGGTCAAGGGCATACTGGAGACCGTGGAGGTACCGAAAGAGGAGGAAGTTCGCCAAAAAGCTCATCCAAATCAACTCTCATATCCATATCTAAGTCTATGTCCATATTTGCCCCCTTCAACTTTTGTGGCTCATTCTATGGAGCCTATTGAGGCTGATCTGTTTGAACCTGAGGTGCCTAGTCCTGACCCCATCCTCTAGCAGCTCTGGTACAACTGGTGTGAACATACAAGCTATCCCAATCTTAGGGATTATCAAGAGCCTATACTGTCCTACATGTCTACAGACTAACTCAATCATTCTTATAGTATGGGGTACAAGTAGGTCCACAAAGATCTCCTCTTTAAGTGGTGGCTTAAATGCCCCCTTATTTTCCCCTAGATGTAAAAGTAAGTGGGTCACCACTCTTCCTGCATAAATTTGCATATTGGGCTATGTGGCTAACTTGGCCATAGTGGCCACTATCTCATGGCTAATATCCACTCACCTGCCCCTATGCATGGCCCATAAATAAAAAATGTCATTTGCATTAACCGATCGAGGACTATCGATATAATTGAGAAATAAGGTGGCAAGCATTCTCTATTTGTACCTGTAGGTCTAAATGGCCAATAACATGCTTTTGGCTATATTCAGATAGTATACAACTCCAAAAAATGTAATGTTTGCCCAGTGCTACTATTTAACTCCCTTCTCTAGTGCGTAAACCCCTTTTTTCAGTGGGCAATCCTATGGCCTCAGTGAATCGATGCCAAGTGATGCTATATTTGACCCCTTTGACTCTAAAGGTGATGACATCCTCCTCTATATTTGGCCTTTGGAACCTCCTGTAATGTAGCCAGAAACTCTCTAACCACCTTTAGGTAGGTGAAGAATGAAGGTGCAAAGAATACAGTCCACCATGATGTTGCCATTTACTCATCTATCTCTTCCAATATCTCTATGCTCTATAAGAATTGGCAGGACATGAATCTTCTAACTCAGTACTGGACTTGAGTCAAGGTTGCATATCTCTCTGCCTCCTCTATAGTCATCTAAGCAAAAGTTGGTAGAGTCAGTATAGTGCAGGCTTGCATCATGGAGCCATCTGCAAAAGATGTCAAAAGTTAGTTTTACAAAAATAACTTGAAATTCAAGTAATTACATAAATTAAACTATAAAAATTGCAAAAATTTTATCAAAATTTCGATAGCATGTTAGCTTATACTTGAGCAAGCCACCTTGCATAGAAATATACATTAAACACCATAAATAAATCACATAATCCTAGATCCATCAGTGGGTATTTTAGCAATTATGCATGCTTATCAAGTTTAAAATCTATAAATTATTTACAAAAATCCTAACAAAATTTCAGTAGCATTTTAACTCAAAATATGCCTACCCCTTGTATGAAAACACAATTTTAATGGCAACAATCAACACAGGCCAAAAGCCCACCAAGTAAGTCAGTTCAAAATTTATTTTCTATTGTGTCTAAGGGCAATGATCTTTTTATTCCTTTATTTATTTTCTACAATTATTGTTTCTAAAGATTAAGGCAATCATCATCATCATCATCATCATCATTATCATCATTATTTTTATATTTTTTATATGTTAGATAACCCCTGAATGTATACTCCTTGAATTTTTGAAACCTTAGGGAATTCCATCATTATCAGTGTATTTTTCACATTACTTACAAAAATAAACACAAAATGGATGCAAGAGAATGCACATGTGTAATGCGTGAGCCATACAAAAAATGCAAAAGAATCCATTTAAGTGGTCTAGGGGTGATAAATGGCCAAGCCATGAATCGCTCGTAAGCGACAATTGTCTATAACGGCAAACCTATAAATAACTTGATTTCTTCCTCGACTTTTATGCTTGACTCTCCATCTTCCTAGTCAGCCCCTTTCCAGGTATCTTCTTTCTCTTTTTTCTTTTTATTTCCATTTTATTGGTTATCATTTTCTATTTTATTATTTTTAGTTTTTGCACATAGACTATCCAAATATCCCCACCATGTCAAATTCTATTGTACACAAACTACACTAGTTATTAGATGACCTTAGCATTCGAGAAAACCCTATTTTAGCCTCCTATGCTGACCTGATATTTTTGAGGCAATTTATACTTGATGACTCTACAAGCTTTTATCTGTGGCTCGACATTGGGATCTAAGGCTATACATTTTTTAGTTTATGCACCAAGAACTATACCTCCTGGCCGAGATGTTTACCAATATTCTTCGCTTAAGATTCCATCTTGTCACTCTTCCTTACATACCTTATGGCATGCTTAATTATTCGAAGGAGGTAGCATAGGCCTTGGGCATTCTACCTTTTGTTATTCATGTGGTAGTATCATGAGGAGAGACCTTTTCATTTCATGTCTTAATTGGAGCTTTGGATGACCTTTTAGACATTCATGCATACCAAATTGGTGTCATCTTATTATGTAGCTTCACTTGATACCTGATCGTGACATTAGATGGCTCGATTGGAGATTACAACTTGTTTAGCATCATAAAGTGTTTACGTAATGAGCTAACCCCATTTCCACTAGTTCTGGAAAAGACCATTCTCGACTTAGATGCTGTATTTGCTGATCCTACTACTCGTCTTACTAACAACTTTTTATTAGTCTATGTACATCATTATTTTCAAGGTAATACACCACTTATGGGTTTTCAAACTAGCTTTTCTTATTGGAAAATATGTCCTTTTGGATTTTCACATATTCCTTACCTTATTTTTGCCTAAGATGAATCCAAATTACCCCAATGGCTTTTCTTTTTTGGCTAGAGGAGAAGTTGAGATTCCTAATAAAACCTCCTCCCAAGGTGAGTAAGACCTATTCTTTGAGACATCATGTACCCAGATAAAAGACATATTACTTCTACTCACCTTATAAAGGGGCTATTTAGATTGCTATTATGGTAGATAATAACATTAGCTTTCGATGCCTATGGCTTCCCATTTATTCAGTGACTAGAGATGGACCCTCGAGATGCATTCCTTTGTGTGGGCTACATCAAGCCATTTTTTGCATTTTTGCCCATTGTCCTCACCATTTTAGGGAGTGCCAAGACATTTTTAGGTGCCTCTAGATTTTAGAGGTGACATTCTTTCTACAGGCTTCATATTAGGTTATCATTAGGTTTGGGGTTAACTTCCTCTAAAGACTATCATCCCAGAGATCAGTGTATGTGATTTCACTACTATAGTCGAGTATAAGAAATGGGTCATCAGTCTGACAGTTGATAACATGACACATTAGCTGAGATATCTAGAGGGGGAGAGCAGATGAGCATAGATAATAGATTAGATATGACTATGGAGTAATGGATATTGAGAATGATAAGGGAGAATTTTTTAAGGTTAATGGTCATCACCTCGTACTGTATTTGGTTGGTGAGTCCATTGGTAAGGTGAATTTACTTACTCCCTTTGCACCTAAAAAGTTTATTTCGCAGGTTTCTTTATGCTTTTAGTTTTTACACAAGTTTTGTAAGTATTTGCTTTTACACATCTTATATTTTAAGAGTTTTTAGTATGCTTTTTAGGTTTGTTTATTGTTTATTATGTTGTTATTATTTCATTTTTACACATTATTTTTCATGGTCTAATGTTTTTCTTTGAATTTTTGGCTGCTTAAAATTTTTTGAGTTTTTAGGCAAAGTGTGCCAACTCATTCCCCCTATGCTAACTCATTATAGAGAGCAGAAGCGCTGACTTATAGAGACTATGCTGACTCATCACCAAGCATGCCAAGTCATTCCAAAATAGTTACGTACCGAGTCACATATGGACATGCTAATTCATGAAGAAATGCATCCATGTCGACTCGTCACCAAGCATGTTGACTCATTACAGAGGACATGTGTGCCGGTTCAATCCACTTGTACCAACTCATGACAACCTCAATCCTGCTAAAATTTTCACTATTTTTCAATATCTTACATTCCTTTTTTTCAATTTTATATTTTTGCTGTTTAAATTTTGTCATTTTTTAAGTTACTTTTTGAAATTCATTTGAAAATGTGTGAGAATCCCTAAAAGGTTAATGACTTTTCCCATTTCAAGTCATATCACTTCCTACTTTTTCTCATCCCTATTTAGTTTTTCCTTCCATATAAATACCAATCTTCATATCCATTTATTGTTGCAGCCTTTTTCCTTTCCTAATAGAGTTATTTCCTTATAAATATACCCTTTATTTCTTGCTTTCTTTCTTTCTTTCTTCTTTTTCTTCTTCTTCTTCACTCCTTAGTTTCTCTCACTAGTTATCTGTTTTTATTTCTCTCAAAACCCCCATTACCAAGTTTTTATTTTTATTCTTCTTCTCTTTCACGTTTCCTATTAGCAAGTTTTTCTTTGTTTTTCTTTTAGTTTTTGGGATATACTTCATCAAGGCCACAAGAGGAAGTTGTACAAGAAAAGGACTTTACTTCCATTTACAAGACTTCATTTCCTATTTTCTCTCATGAGGAAGGCTCTAAGTTTATTTCTCTTTAGCCTATCAAGGCCACATGAGGAAGTTACATAAAAAGAGGACTTTACCTCCATTTATAAGACTCTATTTCCTATTTTCTCTCATGAGGAATGTGCTAAGTTTATTTCTCTTAAGCCTGGAGGGATTGTGTCTTGTAAGTATCTTTCTACTACCTTTTTAAGAGACCTTGGTATGCTTGAACCCTTTACTTCTCTTTTAAATATATGTGGTCTTGGGAGGTTTGTTTCCATGTATGAGCCTAATATTGTTAATTTGCTAATTGAATTTTATACAACTTTAGAAATGAATGATAATGACTCTAGGGCATTAGAGTTTTGTATGCTAAAAGATAGATACACACTTTCCTATTATTTCATGCATAGAGTTTTTGGGTTCAAGAGGGATGGAATGTGCGACCCTCTTAAGAATTTTAATGTTAATGAGTTTTGAACATTTTGAACTAATTTGAGAACACCTTTTCAACCTAAGAAGAGAAAAGTAATATTTATAAAAGATTTGAGGTTTTGGCTTTTGCATAAAGTTCTTGCATGTGTGATTTTTCATAAATCTGAGTTTAATAGGATTTTTTTTATCAAGAATTGTTCCTTACGTGGTGCATTCATAATAATAACCAAGTATGTTGGACTTATTAGATTTTCATTCAAATGCTTACATGTGCATTTAGGAAGGAAAGCCCTATTACCCATGGTCATGTTATGACTATTATTGCCAAAACTTTGAATATTAATTTGGATGATTTTACCCATTTGGTTGAGTGTTCATATTTCACTAGGCAAACTTTGATAAGAGTTGAAGTGGTTGATGCCTCAATGAGGTTTATTCCTACATGTTATTGTTCATGTTCAAGAGGATTGGCACTACCATTACCACCTCAAAAGGAGGAAGAGAGTGAAGAAGATGAGGAAGAAAGTAGGGATGCAAAATAAAATTTTGGTATGCCTCAAGAGGGGGATTCTCATAAAGCCTTAGCTATCATTCTAGCCCCTTCTTATAGAGGTGCAAATGGGCTAATATATGTCACTTCTCGTGGAAAACCTTATAGTTCTTCTAGTCAATCCTTAAGGGTTTGGGAGTAAGTGCTTGAAAAACAACAGTCCATGCAACATCAATTAAATTTTGTGGAGACGATGACTCTTCATCTTGCTAGAAAGAAAAAGAGGATGGAGTATAAGGTTGATACATTCATTCCTCAAGTGGGATATGTGGTAGATTCTCCTATACCTTTTCCTTTGGATGATTAAGGGGAGTTCTTCTATTCCTTTCCTTTTTACATTTTCAGGTTCACATTAGGGACAATGTGAAATTCTGAGTGTGGAGGAAGGGATGTTTATGTTTTTATTTTTTTTATGTTTTTGTTGCATATTTAGTGTTTAAGTTTTTGTTTTGCATGTATGTGCTATGCTAAGTTGATGCATATTTATTCATTTATCTTTTTATCTTTATTATAAGTTTTCTCTAAATTTGTCATGATATGATTTAGTGCATATTAATGCTATGTCAATAGCTTATTCTGATGCTTAATTGGTAGAATCTTAAGCTTAATGTAGTATAGTCTTTAAGTTTTTCTTACTATCTTTTATTGTTATTTTCAAAGTCTATAAGATGTTTAGCAAATTTTCTAACTATACTTATGATTAGGATGTCATGATTCAAGTTTAGTAATTAAAAACTTAGATGGTCTTAGGGAAACTATAGCTATAATACACATTGCTCACCTTTCAATAATGGATAAGGACATATAAAAGAAAAAAAATAAAAAAAAAAATCAAAGTCATCTTATAGGATAGGGCATAAAAGACACCTATTGAGATTAATTAAATAAAAGGTGTGGGATGGAGTATAAAATGCACCCATCGAATTGCAAAGTACTTAAAAAATTTATATGTGTCTAAAAATGCCATGAAAATTGTGAGTTAATATGTGAGCTTAAATTTATCCTAATTCCTAGACCCTTTTTATCTTTTTAGCCCTTAGTGGTAACAACATCATAAGGTCCTTGAGATTTCTTATCCAAACCAGCTCTAGGTAAGAAGTGCATCTTTTTTAGCATATTAATCACATGAGGGCTACCAGTTGAACTCCCTCAATCATCCTCCATTATAGACATACGGAACCTGATAAATAAATGCTTAGCAATCTCCAACACCGACACTTAATTTTTCTAGCCACCTTAATGGTGACCACCTAACCATCATGTGGTATTTTAATCATTTAGTGCAAAGTGGATGGCAACCCTCCTAACTTGTGGAACCATAGTCTCCCTAGCAGAACTGAGAAATTGGCAGGAATAGGGAGCATGACAAATTCAGACTCAGTTTCTATCGATCTCGCCTTCACCATAGCTTTGAAAGTACTTGTAGCCTATCTCTTTGAATTGTCATTGGTCGAAACATTTAGATCAAATTTGTTTAGCATGGATTCATCAAGCCTAAATGCAAGAATGACCACAAGTTAACACACATTAATTAAGGACCCGCCATCTACCATCACGCAAGTAGTGTGCTTGCCATTCACCTAAGCCTTGATGTAGATAGGGCGGTTATGGTTCCTACCTTTAGTGAGCAAGTTTGAATTCAAATACACTACATTCTCTCCAGTTCTTCCTTTTACCAAATCTAATAGCTTTAATGGTGAAATAATAGTGGCTATGGTAAACTCGTATAAACCTTCTATCAGTTTCTTTCTATATGACGAAGACTACCTTAACAAATCCCTAATAGAAATCTAAGCCTATGTCTTCTTCAGCTACTTGATTATTTTGGTTTCTTTACCCTCTTTCTCTAAAGGCATAATTGTAATGGCCTCAACGTCGGTCTAATTATGAATAGTACTTTTCGACAGTGATAGTGTTTTTGAGCTAAAAAATTACACCTGAAAGTGAAAAATATTTTATTGGACTATTGGAAAGTATTAGTCACGGGTAGTCCGGGGTTGAAATTTGAAGTGAATTTGAGGTCAAATAGACCTCCAAAAAACAAAAGAACGAAAACTGAGATAATTAGGGTTAAGGATTTTTAATTGATTTTTAATCATTTTGGCTATTAAAATTAGCAAATAAAGTTTAAAAATTATAAAAAATTATATAAGTGCCTAAAATAATATTTAGATTATTTTGGTAGCAAAAAGTAAATTTTTTGGTAACACCAGTATTTTTGAATCGGACCAATAAAATTGAATCCGATCCAAAATGAACTTCGATTGGGCTAAAATTTTAAATATAGCCTATTATTAATATGATATGAATAATGAAATCAAATTTGAAGTGATTTAAAGTTGGAAAGTGGGAGAAATTAATTAGGGCTATTTATTAGGTAATTATCGGGCTTAAACAAATTAATTGTCCAAGCCCAATTAAAGCCCAGCCCAAGGCCCATTATAAGACCATATAAAAGCTCTTCTTCTCCAAAAAAACTCCAGCAAAATCATCTGCCTTCTTTAGCTTCTTTGGTGGCCGAACTCCCTCACCTCTATTTTCTTCTCTTTTTCCTTCAAATCTCACTAAAATCCCACCAAATCAAAGTCTAAGGAAGTGATTTCAGCCTCTCTAATGTACCCTAGCCATTTTTTATCTTTGATTCAAAGAAGAGAATCAAAGGAAATCAATGGTTAAAGTTTAGGTGTCAAATTTAGGTATGTGAAATAATTGATTTTAATTTGATTTCTTAGTGCCTACTACTAGTTTTGGGTGCCTAGAGTTCATTTTTGCTGTTAATTTTAGCATTTGAAGTCAAAATATTAGAGTTTATTTTGATAAAGAATTCAGCCATTGAAGGAATTCAAGAGGAGGAGCCCTATCTCACTAGCCAAAGGCAAAGAAAAGGAAGCCTAGGTAAGGATAATCACTAGAAAAAGGTTTGTGACTAATTAATCCTTTTATTTTCCTATTAATTAAGTGAATTTCCTTTAGGTTTATTAAGGAAAAATTTATATATTGAGGTATTATTGAAATTAATGTTATATTCATGTATTTAGGACTTAATTATACTTATTAGAAACTTTGAATGAATTTAAAATAATTTATATGGTAGAGTTATAATGGAGGCCGAATGGTAGTTTAAGAGAAAACAACGTGATTCTGAGTTATTTTAGTGATTTTAAGCTTTTTAATGATAATATTAATGAAAATTTATATCCATGAATTTTTATAGAATTTATGAACATTAAATAAATATTTTCGGAATAAATTTTAGTTAGGTATTAATTGAAAAATATGAAATTATGATGAATTGTTGCATAATTTATAGATAAAATGGTGAACTATTGCAAAATAATCCGCAGACTGTGTAAAAAAGACTAATTGTAAGTGTAATGCACTAGTACAGTATTGACAAGTAATGAAAAGCAGTGAAAAGAATGAAAGATTGAATAATAAAATGAAAATTATGAAAATATATGCCCTTAGAAAGAGTCAGGTAGCAAAATCTAGTTCAGGATATAATTGGCTGGCCATAGGGATACCTGTACTGTGGTGCAAGTCATGGCGACTTGCTTTACTATGGTTGGATCATTGATCTCTATAGTACCTATCATACGTACTATCATATATTCATATGTTATTGAGGGATGATTCTTGGAGGTCATTTCTCATTCTGTTGTGGCCTTGTGGGGTTCATGTCCCGCATATTCGATCTGAGAGTTTTCTGCTGGGTCTGTACTAGGGGCATAATGATAAGAAAATGTTAAAAGTGTGAAAAGAAAGTTAAAATTGAAGTTTAAGATAAAAAGGACTAAAGTGAAAAGAGTTAAAAAGTTTAGGGTTAAAACGGCAATTTTCCTAAAAGATGAATTTAATAGGTAAAAGTGAGAAGAAAAGAATTAATAAGGGTAAAATGATAATTTGATCAAGTAATTGTGTAAAAAGGTCAACTTTGTAAAGTTAAAGGACTAAAATGTAATTTTACATGAAAGAGTCAAAATAAGGGTTAATTGGTAATTTATAAGCCAATTAATAAATTAAAATGAGAAAATAAGAGAATTAAGGGCATTTTGGTAATTAAAAGCATAAAAGGGTATTTTTGGAATAAATAAAAAGTTTAAGGACTAAACTGAAAAGTTAAGTAAAATTTTAAGTTAAATCGAAAAATTAGTTGTTAATAGTATACTATGCTTTTAAACGAGAAAAACTATTAACTGTTATCAATTAACTTAATTGCACATAAATAGAAAAATATGCTTTTAGGGAAATATTATGATTCTTACTCACCACTGGGCATGTTTAATGCTCAGCGCGTAGGATTTACTGCATGCAGGTAAAAATATTCTAGAGCATAAGTACACAGAAGACAACTGTGGTTGAAGAAATAAGAGGAATATTTATGTGGCATGTATATATATATATATATCTATTATGTTTTGTATTATGAGAACAAAATTGTAATGATACTTGTATTGTATTGTATGGTATTGTAAAGTAGATAGTATGCCTGTGTTATATGATGGAGTATGTGGATATGTCATGTGATTGGATATAAACTATTATGCCTCAGAGAGGCTATGTTATTGTCTGTTTTTCGAGGGGATTAGTTAAGATTATAGCCCATATATTGCCAAATTTTTGTAAAGTGCATAGTATAAATTGGACAATTATAGGTCCACAATTAATAAGAGTTAAGTATGAAAGGAGGGTATTATGTTAATAGAAGTTAGGTGAAAGAAGGATATTAAGTTTTAATGGAAAAGCTATTGGTTGGTAAAAAAAATTTCTGACCATTTGCATCATCCAATAAGACTATTAAAGTAAAGGTGTTACATTTTGTGGTATCAGAACATTGGTTTAGTCGATCTAAGATCGGAGTGGGAATAAGTATGATTTATTTGTCTATATATACATGCCAATTGTAAGTAATAAAGTGTGATGGAAATCTAATGTGTACTTGCCCCTGTCTATTTTATAGTGTAAATATGTCTTCTGATCGAGATAGACAGGTAGGGGATGGTGAAATGAAGCCTCTATAGGTACTAGAAAACAGGAGGCCCCACAGCAGCAGGCTTCCTCTCCAACAGTGCCACCTCCACCCCCACAGCCAGACTTTTACTCTTATGGCTGAATACATCCAGCAACGACTACAAGCAGATAGGGCTCAGTCCTCTCATATAGTTATTCAGGTTCAGCCAGCTCCACCTAGAAGAAGGCCTATTTTGGAACAGTTAAAAAGGTTGGGAGCTGAAGACTTTTCTGGAAAGGATCCTTTGACACCATCACAGGCTGAAGATTGGTTATTTAAAATAAAGAGGCTTTTTGAAATCACAAATAGTTCAGTCGAAGAAAAGCTGGAAGGTATAGTTCTTTGCTGCAAGGACCAGCTTTTGTTTGGTGGGATTCAATTAGAAGGCATTCCCCAGTGAATTAGTTGACTTGGGATTTCTTTGTGTCTTAGTTCAAGCTTAAATATGGGCTTGAGTATAAATTGGCCATGCAGGATGCCTTTTAGTGGCTTAGACAAGGTAATAAATTTGTGGCAGAGTATGAGCGCGAGTTTGAGCACCTCAGTGCATACCTTGATGAGAGTCAGTCTACAGATGCAAAGCTACGATAGAGGTTTGAGAGAGGACTGCATACTGAGCTCAAAGAGATTATAGGGACCCAACAATACCCTACTTTGAGAGTTATGGTGGAGGCATCCACTAAACTAGAGACCATCCAGGCTGAGCAGGCTAAGAGACAGTCTTGATTTCAGCAAAAGAGAAAGCAGGGACAATCTAGTGGAAAGGGAGATCAGAGTAAGAAATCAAAGGGATCTTTTACACCTCAGAGCCATCCTCCAATTCCAACATGATGAGGTCGGGGTAGTGCTACACGTGGCAGAGCTCCAGCTACTCCAGCAGCACCCCTCGGGATAGAGACAGTGGGACAGTTGCAGCTTGTGATTATTATGGCAAATTTCATTATGGGGAGTGCAGATTTCAGACTGGAGCATGTTTCAGATATGGGTCTAGAGAGCATTAGATTAAAGATTATCTTGCATTATCAACTGCTTCGGTTGCATCTCCAGAATTAGGCATTGGGTCTTCTGTACCGAGAGGATGTGGTAGGGGAGTTGCCCCCATAACATCAGCCTCTAGACTAGTTGGACAGTCATCTCAAAGTCAGAGGTGCTCTGCAGGTCAGACATATGCTGTTAGAGCCAGAGAGGTAGAGGATGCTCCAGATGTCATAGTAAGTACATTTCTCCTATTATCCGATTTAGTTCATGCATTGATTGATCCTGGTTTGACTCAATCCTATATCAATACTGCATTAGCTCGGGATAAAGGGATGAAAGAGGCATGCTTGGACTAGGATATCTTGGTAAGTAATCCTCTAGGGCATAGTATAGTGGTAAATAAGGTGTACAGATGGTGTCCTATTAGTGCCCAGGGACATGAATTCCTGACAAACCTTATTGAGTTACCTTTTCATGAGTTCGATGTGATTCTGGGGATGGATTGGCTATTCGCCCACCAAGCGACTATTGATTGTAAAAGAAAAAATGTCACTTTAAAGCTTGAAGATGATCGAGAAATTATTATGGTAGGTGTGAGACATGATTTTCTATCTGATGTGATATCTGCTACTGCAGCTAAGAGATTGATCAAAAAGGGATGTGTAGCCTATATGTGTTATGTAGTGGAGGCAAAGAAAGATAGCCTAAAGGTGTCAGAAGTGCCCATTGTCAGAGAATTTTCATATATGTTCCCTGATGAATTACCAGGTTTACCACCTGACAGAGAAGTAAAATTTTCTATTGATGTTGCTCCAGACACTGCACCCATATCCATTGGTCCTTATAGAATGGTGCCTGTAGAGTTAAAAGAATTGAAGATTTAGCTATAAGAACTACTTGAAAAGGGATTTATCAGACCCAATGTTTCTCCCTTGGGAGCACCAGTCCTATTTGTTAAAAAGAAGGATGGGACTCTCAGGCTATGTATTGATTACAGGCAGCTGAATAAAGTGACCATAAAGAACAAATACCCCCTTCCTCGCATTGAAGATTTTTTTGATCAGCTAAAAGGAATAGGTGTATTTTCAAAGATTGACTTGAGATCAGGTTATTACCAGATGGGAGTAAAAGCTACAAATGTGCCTAAAACTGCTTTCCATACTCGGTATGGCCACTATGAGTTTTTAGTCATGCCGTTTAGACTTGTAAATGCACTGGTCGCCTTCATGGATCTGATGAACAGTGTTTTTCATCCTTATCTGGATCAGTTTGTGGTGATTTTCATCGATGACATTCTGGTATATTCTAAGACACCAAAGGAAGATGATAAGCATCTGCGAATAGTTTTGCAGACTCTAAGAGAGAAGCAACTGTATGCTAAATTTAGTAAATGTGATTTCTGGCTAAATAAAGTATCTTTCTTGGGTCATGTGATTTCTGCAGAAGGTATTAAAGTGGATCCATCAAAGATTGAAGTAATTCTTCAGTGGAAGCCACCTAAGAATGTGACTGAAGTGAGAAGTTTTCTAGGATTAGCCGGGTATTACAAGAGGTTTATAAAGGGTTTCTCTACTATTGCAGTTCCACTGACTTGACTGTTACAGAAGAACACCAAGTTTGTGTGGACTGACAAATGTCAAGAATGCTTTGAGAAACTTAAAAGTATGTTGATTGAAGCTCCTATCCTCACTCAACCCGAGTCGGGTAAGGATTTTGTGATCTACAGTGATGCCTCAAAAAATGGGCTAGGCTGTGTTTTGATGCAGGAAGGCAAGGTGATTGCTTATGCCTCGGGATAGCTCAAGACTCATGAGAAGAATTATCCTACTCATGATTTGGTGCTAGCAGTTATTGTTTTTGCATTGAAAATATGGAGGTACTATTTGTATGGAGAGAAATGTTATATTTATACTGATTACAAGAGTCTGAAGTATTTACTCACTCAAAGAGAGCTTAACCTCAAATAGAAATTCTAGTTGGAGTTGATTAAAGACTATGATTATTTTATCGACTATCATCCAGGAAAGGCTAACGTGGTGGCTGATGCACTTAGCAGAAAATTGATGACATGTAATGTAAATGTTTTCAGATGAATTGATATAAGTGATTGATACGTGTAATTGATTAATAGTATTGTTTGCAGCTCTTCGAGCTTTGAATATTAGATTGAGTCTGGCATCAGATGGAGCTTTACTGGCTAAAATGCAGTTAAAACCAGATTTTGTGTATCAAGTGAAAATGGCTCAGAAAAAGGATGCTCGACTGAAAACCATTATGAATAGGTTAAAGAATGGCAAGGAAGGAGACTATTCTTTGAATGAAGATGGAAGCCTTTGCTACAAGAAAATACTCTATGTTTCAGACCAGAAAGAACTTAAGAAGAACATCCTTACAGAGGCACACCATAGTAGTTATGCTATGCATCTTAGAGGTAACAAGATGTATCAGGATTTGAAATCTTATTATTGGTGGCCAGGAATGAACCGGGATATGACAGAGTTCGTGAGTAAATGTTTGATATGTCAGCAAGTAAAGGTTAAGCACCAGGTTCCTTATGGATTACTTCATCTTATTTTGATACTGGAGTGGAAATGGGATAGGGTCACTATGGATTTTGTCATAGGATTGCCTGTCACTCAGAAGAAACATGATGCTATATGGGTGATTATTGATCGACTCACCAAATCTGCTCATTTCTTGCCAGTCCGGATGGATTATCCTTTAACCAGATTGGCAGAAATTTATATTAATGAGATAGTAAGGCTTCATGGAGTTTCATCATCCATCATTTCAGATAAGGATCCCAGGTTTACTTCCTATTTTTGGAAAAGTCTACAAGAAGCTCTGGGTACAAGGCTCCATTTCATCACAACATTTCATCCCTAGTTAGATGGTCAGTCAGAGAGGGTAATTTAGACACTGAAAGATGTGCTACGATACTGTGTACTAGAGTTTGGTAGCAATTGGGAGAAATATTTTTCTCTTACAGAATTCACCTACAACAACAGCTATCAATCAAGTATAACGATGGCTCATTTTGAGGCTTTATATGGAAGAAAATGCAGGACTCCTCTATTTTGGACTGAGTTAAATGAAAAGAAATTGATAGGATCTGATTTAATTCATGATTCAAAAGAAAAAGTGTGAATTATTAAAGGCAGATTAAAAGAAGCCATAGATAGACAGAAATCATATGTGGATTTGAAAAGGAAGGATATAGAGTTTCAGGTTGAAGATAAAGTTTTCCTGAAAGTATCTCCATGGAAGAAAATTTTGAGATTTGGCAAGAAAGAAAAATTAAGTCCGAGGTTTATTGGCCCCTATGAGATACTTTAGCGAGTAGGTCCAGTAGCTTATTGATTGAAGCTACCTTCAGAGTTGGAAAAGATCCATGATGTATTCCATATGTTAATGCTCAGAAGGTACAAATCTAACCGTAGCCATGTCATTACACCAGCGGATATTCAGGTGCAGCCCAATATGACTTATGAGGAAAGACCGGTAAAAATCCTGGCTAGGGAGATTAAACAGTTGAGAAATAAACAAGTTCCACTAGTGAAGGTCTTATGGCACCATCACACACAATGTGGAAGAAGCTGCTTGGGAACCAGAAGTGACCATGAGACAACAATATTCTCTACTTTTCAAATCAGGTAAATTTTGAGGACGAAATTTATTTTTAGCAGGGGAGAATTGTAATGGCCTCAACGTCGGGCTAATCATGAATAATACTTTTCGACAGTGAATAGTATTTCTAGGCTAAAAAATTACACCCAAAAGTGAAAAATATTTTATTAACTATTGGAAAGTATTAGTCATGGGTAGTCCGGGGTTGAAATTTGAAGTGAATTTGAGGTCAAATAGACCTCCAAAAGCCAAAAGAACAAAAATCGAGATAATTAAGGTTTAGGGTTTTTAATTGATTTTAATCATTTTGGCTATTAAAAATAGCAAATAAATTTTAAAAATTATCAAAAATTACATAAGTGCCTAAAATAATATGTAGATTATTTTGGTAGCAAAAAGTAAATTTTTCGGTAACACCAATATTTTGAATCGAATCGATAAAATTGAATCGGACCCAAAACGAACTCCGATTGGGCTAAAATTTTAATTATAACATATTTTTAATATGATATGAATAATGGAATCAAATTTGAAGTGATTTGAAGTTGGAAAGTGGGAGAAATTAATTAGGGCTATTTATCGTATAATTATCGGGCTTAAACAAATTAATTGTCCAAGCCCAATTAAAGCCCAGCCTAAGGCCCATTATAAGGCCATATAAAAGCTCTTTTTTTTCCAAAAAAAGTCCAGTAAAATCATCTTCCTTCTTCAGCATCTTTGGTGGCCAAACTCCCTCACCTTCATTTTCTTCTCTTTTTCCTTCAAATCTCACTCAAATCCCACCAAATCAAAGTCCAAGGAATACTACAAGAAAATTAGCAAATAGCAACGGAAATTAGCAACTGAATTTGTTAAATTTCCGTTGCTAATAAAAATTAGCAACGAAAAATAGCAACGAAATATTCAGTTGTAAATTTGACAGTTGGTATTTTTAGCAACAGAAACTATTTTCCGTTGCTAAATTTAGCAATTGATTTTAATTTTCGTTGCTATTTTTACCAACGAAATCATAATATCCATTGCTATATTTACCAACCAAAATCAATTTCCGTTGCTATATTTAGCAACCGAAAAGAAATTTTGTTGCTATTTTTAGCAACCGAATTAAAGTTTTCGTTGCTAAATTCAGCCAGTATTAAAAAAAATTACGATGGATTTATCGTCGCTATTTCGTCACTAAATTATTGTTTATTTTTTACACAAAATTTATGCAAAAGCTTATACCCACCATTTGAAATAAAAGTGCACCTACAATCCAGTCAACAAAAGCATTATGAACTCTTATCTCATCATTATATTGTCTTTCACCTACCACATGAAATTAGTACCACAAAGACTAACTATATCCCCCTCATGATTATTACTTTCAAAATATAAAATCTCAAGCATAAGGAAAACCTGAGCTATTGCTTGATGCACTATAAAAAATTATATATTTCATAAAGGATGGTAAAGTCAATTCTCTTTACACAATCAATGGCTTGGAATTTGATTTGAGGAAGAATTAAAACTTTATAGAGATTAAATAGATTGTACTAAATACCATGTCACCAAATAATAATAATAACAACAAAAACAAAAACAATACAAACAAAAAATGAACACTGGATGCAACTCAATCAAATTAGTAACATAGCCAAATAATTTAAGAGATGAACCCCAAAATCATCAAAATAAATGCTTTCACTCTGCACATGGCAATATAATCAAGCAAAAATCTAGCCAACTATAATAGGATAACGTTAGCAATTAAATTCAACAAGTTGCCTCTAAATTCTCTAGGTTCATAGATCACATTGCTTTTCTACATGGAGATAGAATTGCAATTATGAAAAACAAAGCTTAATATTAAATAAGATTGCACATTATCTTCCAAAACTATGAAACTCAACAAAGACTTTTAATGCAAATTACTAAAATAAAAAATAAGTATAAACTTCCATGATGGTCCTTAATCTTAAATTGACATCACGCAAATTTGCTCAAAATCATTTGCATCTTCTTTGTGATCAATCAAATGAATTCCAGTAAATATTTAATCAAGTTGTTCACTTCTATACAAAAATGAAGTAAAAATATACAAACAAAAACAAGGAATACTATTAATCAGTACAAAGAACAAGGGATTGTAGTTGTCAAGCAGTTACTAGACAAAATAGGGTCCAATATGAGAAAGAGCTATGTGCCATCCAGCTGCCCATAATTGTAGTCCCTCCACTAAAATAGCAAAAGGTGTAAGAATCAAGAGAGAGAACATAGAGAGGCAAGCATAGCAGTTCATACCGTTAATAGATTTCCCTTTCATGCCCCTTCTTGAAAAGATGTTCCGAAAAACAAATGCCAAATTGGAAATCATGGCCCCCATAAAACCTGAAAAGAGCAGCAAACAACCAAACGCACTGAGTTCATGACTCTAATCAACCAAACAAGCTCACCATCTTTCTCACCATAAACAACAACAATACCTTTACAAAAAATAAATTAAAAGCAAAAATAAGAAAAGGTAAACCAATTTGCAGCTTCAAAGCAAGCAAATTTGATAGCAGAGAAGCCTGAAGAAAAAGAATTTCTCAATTACATTCATGCATTTCCTAGGGAAATAAATGGAGAACCGTACCAATAGAGTGAAAGAGAAAGAATCCCCAAAGGTTCAAAGCAATAAACCCTATAACTCTAGCTTGGATATTTTACAGATTCTTAAACAACGATTTTCGTGCCATATTCTTATAGCTGGTGGAGACACCTGAGCAAGAGACAAACAAACAGGCTAGATCCAAAAAAAAAATCTAAAATTGAGCCATAAAACCCAAGTAACTATACATTAAAGCAACATAGGGTGAGTTGAGAATTCATAATAGAGAATGCCTTGGTACTTGGCTGAAATCCCGATAAAGGCTTTATTAGCTCACAAATTCGAGGAGTTAAACAAACACTGAAATAATTGGATCAACTCCAATACTATAATAGTCAGCTGACATAAGCATCTTATAGATAATGGTCTGCTATTTCCAAAAACTTTGGATGAGTTCACATTTATACAAGTGTTTTCATTTCTATCAATTATATAGATCAACATGAATATTTGTATGAATAAAGGCAAACATTTAAAAACCCTGACTCAGTGTGTTTCACTAAATATCTGAGACACAACTGCAACAAGTATGACAATTATGCTGGAACTGCAAATAAAAATGTAGAGAGTAAAAAGTGCAGCAGAAATAAATTTTTTGGCTACTAAATATGGAGCAAATGAACATGACAATTTTATTCATGTGAAGTTTTATTGTATCAAAAAACAGTTAAACCAATGCACAAAGGAATGCCTATCAAACCCATTCAGATACAATATTCACACAATCTTTAACAATTTTGAAAGGAAACAAAAAAAGCCAGGGATTTGTTTAGATTTATCAATTTAGCCTAGGGTAAATTAGGCTATAAATGATACGAAAAAATAGTCAAAAAAACAAACATTTTCTTACGAAACAACGAGAGAAGTAAACGATTTTGCAGTCAAATCTACTGACCCTTTACGAAAGTAAGCTTTAGCCATAGAACGGTCCAACTCAATCGCTGTATTTGCATCAACAACGGCCTCTAAACTTCACAAAAATAAATTAGACAAATGAAAATCTAAACTTGAGTTAAAATTTATTTTCTTTTCATCAAAAGATGACAAAAATTTTTAAGTACGACCGAAACAGTGAAACAAATAAAAGAAACTAAGACATATACCAGTGAAATTTTGGAGTTTGATGTTGGCCTGGGTTAAGAGCTCAGCGCTGTTAGGGTTTAAATCGATGGCCTACGTTAAGAGGTCAGTGGCTAGCTCGTAGTTTTCATCGATAAATGCCTCTTTTGCCTTATCTTTCAAATCGGAAGCCATTGGAAAGAGCAATAGAGAAGAAGTATCTAGGGTTTTTCTATTTTATATTTCTAACAAATATGAAAAAAACTAAAATGCCCCTCATTTTAGCAACCGAAAATAAATTCGGTTGCCATTTAGCAATCGAAAATAAATTCGGTTGCTATTTAACAACCGAAAATAAATTCGATTGCTATTTAGCAACCAAAAATCAATTCGGTTGCTATTTAGCAATAGAATTTAAATTTCGTTGTTATTTTAGCAAGCAAAAATAAATTTCGTTGCTATTTAGCAATTGAATTATCTTTCGTTGCTAAAATAGCAATGAAATATAAATTCTGTTGCTAAATTAGCAACGGAAATCATATTCCGTTGCTAAATTAGCAACGAAAATCATATTTCGTTGCTATTTTTCATTCCAATTTTTTTTTCCATCTATTGGCGCCTTAATTAGCAATGAAATAGTGATTTCGTTGCTAAATTTTTGCACCAAAAATTCCCTTCACTTTTAGCAAAGGAAGATAACCAAACATTTTTCTGTTGCTAAATCTAAAAAGTTTAACCAATTTTAGCAGCGGAAATTATTTTTCGTTGCTAAATAGCAACAGAATTGGTTTTCTGTTGCTAATTTAGCAACGAAATCATTTCCGTTGCTATTTTTTCCTTTGCTATTTCCAAATTTTCTTGTAGTGGAAGTGATTTCAGCCTCTTTAGAGTACCCTAGCCATCTTTGATCTTTGATTCAATGAAGAGAATCAAAGGCAATCAAGGGTTAAAGTTTAGGTGTCAAATTTAGGTAAGTGAAATAATTAATTTTAATTTTATTTCTTGGTGCCTACTACTAGTTTTGGGTACCTAGAGTTCATTTTTGCTTTTAATTTTAGCATTTAAAGTCAAAATATTAGAGTTTATTTTAATAAAGAATTCGACCATTGAAGGAATTCAAAAGGAGGAGCCTATCTCACTAGCCAAAGGCAAAGAAAAGGAAGCCTAGGAAAGGATAATCACTAGAAAAAGTTTTATGACTAATTCCTCTAGTTCCTGTAACTATTTCTCATGAACCTTATGCTCTTCCTATCCATGTCATTGTATTTGTTGATACAGGTGCTCATAATACTATCCTTAATCCTGTTGTTTTACCCTCTCAATTTTGGAAACCTTTTACCCAACATTTCCAAGCAGCCAACCAAGGAATACTCACTATTCACCAGAAAACTAAACATCCGATCAAGATTTAAATCTTTCCTGATTGTTACATTTGGATCCATGCTTTTGGTTCTACACTTCCTGGAAAAGATTTAGTTCTTCGTTCTGATGCTTTGTTTCAATTACCTAAACTTCGTATCCTTCCCACTGGCTTAAAATTTAAACACCACTTTCTACCTGACACTACCCAACACACCCTATTTTCTATCAAACCACCCGATCCTTTTGATCCTCAAAGAACTACTCTTCTTACCCAGTGTTATGCAGTTAGGTTTATTAAGGAAAAATTTATATATTGAGGTATTATTGACATTAATGTTATATTCATGTATTTGGGACTTAATTATGTTTATTAGAAACTTGGAGTGAATTTAAAATAATTTATATGGTAGAGTTATAGTGTAGGCCGAATGGTAGTTCAAGAGAAAACAATGTGATTCTGAGCTATTTTAGTGATTTTAAGCTTTTTAATGATAATATTAATGAAAATTTATATCCATGAATTTTTATAGAATTTATGGAAATTAAATGACTAAAATAGCTTCATATTAGGTTATCATTAGGTAGAGGTGACATTCTTTCTACAGGCTTCATATTAGGTTATCATTAGGTTTGGGGTTAACTTCCTCTAAAGACTATCATCCCAGAGATCAGTGTATGTGATTTCACTACTATAGTCGAGTATAAGAAATGGGTCATCAGTCTGACAGTTGATAACATGACACATTAGCTGAGATATCTAGAGGGGGAGAGCAGATGAGCATAGATAATAGATTAGATATGACTATGGAGTAATGGATATTGAGAATGATAAGGGAGAATTTTTTAAGGTTAATGGTCATCACCTCGTACTGTATTTGGTTGGTGAGTCCATTGGTAAGGTGAATTTACTTACTCCCTTTGCACCTAAAAAGTTTATTTCGCAGGTTTCTTTATGCTTTTAGTTTTTACACAAGTTTTGTTAAGTATTTGCTTTTACACATCTTATATTTTAAGAGTTTTTAGTATGCTTTTTAGGTTTGTTTATTGTTTATTATGTTGTTATTATTTCATTTTTACACATTATTTTTCATGGTCTAATGTTTTTCTTTGAGTTTTTGGCTGCTTAAAATTTTTTGAGTTTTTAGGCAAAGTGTGCCAACTCATTCCCCCTATGCTAACTCATTATAGAGAGCAGAAGCGCTGACTTATAGAGACTATGCTGACTCATCACCAAGCATGCCAAGTCATTCCAAAATAGTTACGTACCGAGTCACATATGGACATGCTAATTCATGAAGAAATGCATCCATGTCGACTCGTCACCAAGCATGTTGACTCATTACAGAGGACATGTGTGCCGGTTCAATCCACTTGTACCAACTCATGACAACCTCAATCCTGCTAAAATTTTCACTATTTTTCAATATCTTACATTCCTTTTTTTCAATTTTATATTTTTGCTGTTTAAATTTTGTCATTTTTTAAGTTACTTTTTGAAATTCATTTGAAAATGTGTGAGAATCCCTAAAAGGTTAATGACTTTTCCCATTTCAAGTCATATCACTTCCTACTTTTTCTCATCCCTATTTAGTTTTTCCTTCCATATAAATACCAATCTTCATATCCATTTATTGTTGCAGCCTTTTTCCTTTCCTAATAGAGTTATTTCCTTATAAATATACCCTTTATTTCTTGCTTTCTTTCTTTCTTTCTTCTTTTTCTTCTTCTTCTTCACTCCTTAGTTTCTCTCACTAGTTATCTGTTTTTATTTCTCTCAAAACCCCCATTACCAAGTTTTTATTTTTATTCTTCTTCTCTTTCACGTTTCCTATTAGCAAGTTTTTCTTTGTTTTTCTTTTAGTTTTTGGGATATACTTCATCAAGGTCACAAGAGGAAGTTGTACAAGAAAAGGACTTTACTTCCATTTACAAGACTTCATTTCCTATTTTCTCTCATGAGGAAGGCTCTAAGTTTATTTCTCTTTAGCCTATCAAGGCCACATGAGGAAGTTACATAAAAAGAGGACTTTACCTCCATTTATAAGACTCTATTTCCTATTTTCTCTCATGAGGAATGTGCTAAGTTTATTTCTCTTAAGCCTGGAGGGATTGTGTCTTGTAAGTATCTTTCTACTACCTTTTTAAGAGACCTTGGTATGCTTGAACCCTTTACTTCTCTTTTAAATATATGTGGTCTTGGGAGGTTTGTTTCCATGTATGAGCCTAATATTGTTAATTTGCTAATTGAATTTTATACAACTTTAGAAATGAATGATAATGACTCTAGGGCATTAGAGTTTTGTATGCTAAAAGATAGATACACACTTTCCTATTATTTCATGCATAGAGTTTTTGGGTTCAAGAGGGATGGAATGTGCGACCCTCTTAAGAATTTTAATGTTAATGAGTTTTGAACATTTTGAACTAATTTGAGAACACCTTTTCAACCTAAGAAGAGAAAAGTAATATTTATAAAAGATTTGAGGTTTGGCTTTTGCATAAAGTTCTTGCATGTGTGATTTTTCATAAATCTGAGTTTAATAGGATTTTTTTTATCAAGAATTGTTCCTTACGTGGTGCATTCATAATAATAACCAAGTATGTTGGACTTATTAGATTTTCATTCAAATGCTTACATGTGCATTTAGGAAGGAAAGCCCTATTACCCATGGTCATGTTATGACTATTATTGCCAAAACTTTGAATATTAATTTGGATGATTTTACCCATTTGGTTGAGTGTTCATATTTCACTAGGCAAACTTTGATAAGAGTTGAAGTGGTTGATGCCTCAATGAGGTTTATTCCTACATTTTATTGTTCATGTTCAAGAGGATTGGCACTACCATTACCACCTCAAAAGGAGGAAGAGAGTGAAGAAGATGAGGAAGAAAGTAGGGATGCAAAATAAAATTTTGGTATGCCTCAAGAGGGGGATTCTCATAAAGCCTTAGCTATCATTCTAGCCCCTTCTTATAGAGGTGCAAATGGGCTAATATATGGCACTTCTCGTGGAAAACCTTATAGTTCTTCTAGTCAATCCTTAAGGGTTTGGGAGTAAGTGCTTGAAAAACAACAGTCCATGCAACATCAATTAAATTTTGTGGAGACGATGACTCTTCATCTTGCTAGAAAGAAAAAGAGGATGGAGTATAAGGTTGATACATTCATTCCTCAAGTGGGATATGTGGTAGATTCTCCTATACCTTTTCTTTGGATGATTAAGGGGAGTTCTTCTATTCCTTTCCTTTTTACATTTTCAGGTTCACATTAGGGACAATGTGAAATTCTGAGTGTGGAGGAAGGGATGTTTATGTTTTTATTTTTTTATGTTTTTATTGCATATTTAGTGTTTAAGTTTTTGTTTTGCATGTATGTGCTATGCTAAGTTGATGCATATTTATTCATTTATCTTTTTATCTTTATTATAAGTTTTCTCTAAATTTGTCATGATATGATTTAGTGCATATTAATGCTATGTCAATAGCTTATTCTGATGCTTAATTGGTAGAATCTTAAGCTTAATGTAGTATAGTCTTTAAGTTTTTCTTACTATCTTTTATTGTTATTTTCAAAGTCTATAAGATGTTTAGCAAATTTTCTAACTATACTTATGATTAGGATGTCATGATTCAAGTTTAGTAATTAAAAACTTAGATGGTCTTAGGGAAACTATAGCTATAATACACATTGCTCACCTTTCAATAATGGATAAGGACATATAAAAGAAAAAAAATAAAAAAAAAAATCAAAGTCATCTTATAGGATAGGGCATAAAAGACACCTATTGAGATTAATTAAATAAAAGGTGTGGGATGGAGTATAAAATGCACCCATCGAATTGCAAAGTACTTAAAAAATTTATATGTGTCTAAAAATGCCATGAAATTTGTGAGTTAATATGTGAGCTTAAATTTATCCTAATTCCTAGACCCTTTTTATCTTTTTAGCCCTTAGTGGTAACAACATCATAAGGTCCTTGAGATTTCTTATCCAAACCAGCTCTAGGTAAGAAGTGCATCTTTTTTAGCATATTAATCACATGAGGGCTACCAGTTGAACTCCCTCAATCATCCTCCATTATAGACATACGGAACCTGATAAATAAATGCTTAGCAATCTCCAACACCGACACTTAATTTTCTAGCCACCTTAATGGTGACCACCTAACCATCATGTGGTATTTTAATCATTTAGTGCAAAGTGGATGGCAACCCTCCTAACTTGTGGAACCATAGTCTCCCTAGCAGAACTGAGAAATTGGCAGGAATAGGGAGCATGACAAATTCAGACTCAGTTTCTATCGATCTCGCCTTCACCATAGCTTTGAAAGTACTTGTAGCCTATCTCTTTGAATTGTCATTGGTCGAAACATTTAGATCAAATTTGTTTAGCATGGATTCATCAAGCCTAAATGCAAGAATGACCACAAGTTAACACACATTAATTAAGGACCCGCCATCTACCATCACGCAAGTAGTGTGCTTGCCATTCACCTAAGCCTTGATGTAGATAGGGCGGTTATGGTTCCTACCTTTAGTGAGCAAGTCTGAATTCAAATACACTACATTCTCTCCAGTTCTTCCTTTTACCAAATCTAATAGCTTTAATGGTGAAATAATAGTGGCTATGGTAAACTCGTATAAACCTTCTATCAGTTTCTTTCTATATGACGAAGACTACCTTAACAAATCCCTAATAGAAATCTAAGCCTATGTCTTCTTCAGCTACTTGATTATTTTGGTTTCTTTACCCTCTTTCTCTAAAGGCATAATTGTAATGGCCTCAACGTCGGTCTAATTATGAATAGTACTTTTCGACAGTGATAGTGTTTTTGAGCTAAAAAATTACACCTGAAAGTGAAAAATATTTTATTGGACTATTGGAAAGTATTAGTCACGGGTAGTCCGGGGTTGAAATTTGAAGTGAATTTGAGGTCAAATAGACCTCCAAAAAACAAAAGAACGAAAACTGAGATAATTAGGGTTAAGGATTTTTAATTGATTTTTAATCATTTTGGCTATTAAAATTAGCAAATAAAGTTTAAAAATTATAAAAAATTATATAAGTGCCTAAAATAATATTTAGATTATTTTGGTAGCAAAAAGTAAATTTTTTGGTAACACCAGTATTTTTGAATCGGACCAATAAAATTGAATCCGATCCAAAATGAACTTCGATTGGGCTAAAATTTTAAATATAGCCTATTATTAATATGATATGAATAATGAAATCAAATTTGAAGTGATTTAAAGTTGGAAAGTGGGAGAAATTAATTAGGGCTATTTATTAGGTAATTATCGGGCTTAAACAAATTAATTGTCCAAGCCCAATTAAAGCCCAGCCCAAGGCCCATTATAAGACCATATAAAAGCTCTTCTTCTCCAAAAAAACTCCAGCAAAATCATCTGCCTTCTTTAGCTTCTTTGGTGGCCGAACTCCCTCACCTCTATTTTCTTCTCTTTTTCCTTCAAATCTCACTAAAATCCCACCAAATCAAAGTCTAAGGAAGTGATTTCAGCCTCTCTAATGTACCCTAGCCATTTTTTATCTTTGATTCAAAGAAGAGAATCAAAGGAAATCAATGGTTAAAGTTTAGGTGTCAAATTTAGGTATGTGAAATAATTGATTTTAATTTGATTTCTTAGTGCCTACTACTAGTTTTGGGTGCCTAGAGTTCATTTTTGCTGTTAATTTTAGCATTTGAAGTCAAAATATTAGAGTTTATTTTGATAAAGAATTCAGCCATTGAAGGAATTCAAGAGGAGGAGCCCTATCTCACTAGCCAAAGGCAAAGAAAAGGAAGCCTAGGTAAGGATAATCACTAGAAAAAGGTTTGTGACTAATTAATCCTTTTATTTTCCTATTAATTAAGTGAATTTCCTTTAGGTTTATTAAGGAAAAATTTATATATTGAGGTATTATTGAAATTAATGTTATATTCATGTATTTAGGACTTAATTATACTTATTAGAAACTTTGAATGAATTTAAAATAATTTATATGGTAGAGTTATAATGGAGGCCGAATGGTAGTTTAAGAGAAAACAACGTGATTCTGAGTTATTTTAGTGATTTTAAGCTTTTTAATGATAATATTAATGAAAATTTATATCCATGAATTTTTATAGAATTTATGAACATTAAATAAATATTTTCGGAATAAATTTTAGTTAGGTATTAATTGAAAAATATGAAATTATGATGAATTGTTGCATAATTTATAGATAAAATGGTGAACTATTGCAAAATAATCCGCAGACTGTGTAAAAAAGACTAATTGTAAGTGTAATGCACTAGTACAGTATTGACAAGTAATGAAAAGCAGTGAAAAGAATGAAAGATTGAATAATAAAATGAAAATTATGAAAATATATGCCCTTAGAAAGAGTCAGGTAGCAAAATCTAGTTCAGGATATAATTGGCTGGCCATAGGGATACCTGTACTGTGGTGCAAGTCATGGCGACTTGCTTTACTATGGTTGGATCATTGATCTCTATAGTACCTATCATACGTACTATCATATATTCATATGTTATTGAGGGATGATTCTTGGAGGTCATTTCTCATTCTGTTGTGGCCTTGTGGGGTTCATGTCCCGCATATTCGATCTGAGAGTTTTCTGCTGGGTCTGTACTAGGGGCATAATGATAAGAAAATGTTAAAAGTGTGAAAAGAAAGTTAAAATTGAAGTTTAAGATAAAAAGGACTAAAGTGAAAAGAGTTAAAAAGTTTAGGGTTAAAACGGCAATTTTCCTAAAAGATGAATTTAATAGGTAAAAGTGAGAAGAAAAGAATTAATAAGGGTAAAATGATAATTTGATCAACTAATTGTGTAAAAAGGTCAACTTTGTAAAGTTAAAGGACTAAAATGTAATTTTACATGAAAGAGTCAAAATAAGGGTTAATTGGTAATTTATAAGCCAATTAATAAATTAAAATGAGAAAATAAGAGAATTAAGGGCATTTTGGTAATTAAAAGCATAAAAGGGTATTTTTGGAATAAATAAAAAGTTTAAGGACTAAACTGAAAAGTTAAGTAAAATTTTAAGTTAAATCGAAAAATTAGTTGTTAATAGTATACTATGCTTTTAAACGAGAAAAACTATTAACTGTTATCAATTAACTTAATTGCACATAAATAGAAAAATATGCTTTTAGGGAAATATTATGATTCTTACTCACCACTGGGCATGTTTAATGCTCAGCGCGTAGGATTTACTGCATGCAGGTAAAAATATTCTAGAGCATAAGTACACAGAAGACAACTGTGGTTGAAGAAATAAGAGGAATATTTATGTGGCATGTATATATATATATATCTATTATGTTTTGTATTATGAGAACAAAATTGTAATGATACTTGTATTGTATTGTATGGTATTGTAAAGTAGATAGTATGCCTGTGTTATATGATGGAGTATGTGGATATGTCATGTGATTGGATATAAACTATTATGCCTCAGAGAGGCTATGTTATTGTCTGTTTTTCGAGGGGATTAGTTAAGATTATAGCCCATATATTGCCAAATTTTTGTAAAGTGCATAGTATAAATTGGACAATTATAGGTCCACAATTAATAAGAGTTAAGTATGAAAGGAGGGTATTATGTTAATAGAAGTTAGGTGAAAGAAGGATATTAAGTTTTAATGGAAAAGCTATTGGTTGGTAAAAAAAATTTCTGACCATTTGCATCATCCAATAAGACTATTAAAGTAAAGGTGTTACATTTTGTGGTATCAGAACATTGGTTTAGTCGATCTAAGATCGGAGTGGGAATAAGTATGATTTATTTGTCTATATATACATGCCAATTGTAAGTAATAAAGTGTGATGGAAATCTAATGTGTACTTGCCCCTGTCTATTTTATAGTGTAAATATGTCTTCTGATCGAGATAGACAGGTAGGGGATGGTGAAATGAAGCCTCTATAGGTACTAGAAAACAGGAGGCCCCACAGCAGCAGGCTTCCTCTCCAACAGTGCCACCTCCACCCCCACAGCCAGACTTTTACTCTTATGGCTGAATACATCCAGCAACGACTACAAGCAGATAGGGCTCAGTCCTCTCATATAGTTATTCAGGTTCAGCCAGCTCCACCTAGAAGAAGGCCTATTTTGGAACAGTTAAAAAGGTTGGGAGCTGAAGACTTTTCTGGAAAGGATCCTTTGACACCATCACAGGCTGAAGATTGGTTATTTAAAATAAAGAGGCTTTTTGAAATCACAAATAGTTCAGTCGAAGAAAAGCTGGAAGGTATAGTTCTTTGCTGCAAGGACCAGCTTTTGTTTGGTGGGATTCAATTAGAAGGCATTCCCCAGTGAATTAGTTGACTTGGGATTTCTTTGTGTCTTAGTTCAAGCTTAAATATGGGCTTGAGTATAAATTGGCCATGCAGGATGCCTTTTAGTGGCTTAGACAAGGTAATAAATTTGTGGCAGAGTATGAGCGCGAGTTTGAGCACCTCAGTGCATACCTTGATGAGAGTCAGTCTACAGATGCAAAGCTACGATAGAGGTTTGAGAGAGGACTGCATACTGAGCTCAAAGAGATTATAGGGACCCAACAATACCCTACTTTGAGAGTTATGGTGGAGGCATCCACTAAACTAGAGACCATCCAGGCTGAGCAGGCTAAGAGACAGTCTTGATTTCAGCAAAAGAGAAAGCAGGGACAATCTAGTGGAAAGGGAGATCAGAGTAAGAAATCAAAGGGATCTTTTACACCTCAGAGCCATCCTCCAATTCCAACATGATGAGGTCGGGGTAGTGCTACACGTGGCAGAGCTCCAGCTACTCCAGCAGCACCCCTCGGGATAGAGACAGTGGGACAGTTGCAGCTTGTGATTATTATGGCAAATTTCATTATGGGGAGTGCAGATTTCAGACTGGAGCATGTTTCAGATATGGGTCTAGAGAGCATTAGATTAAAGATTATCTTGCATTATCAACTGCTTCGGTTGCATCTCCAGAATTAGGCATTGGGTCTTCTGTACCGAGAGGATGTGGTAGGGGAGTTGCCCCCATAACATCAGCCTCTAGACTAGTTGGACAATCATCTCAAAGTCAGAGGTGCTCTGCAGGTCAGACATATGCTGTTAGAGCCAGAGAGGTAGAGGATGCTCCAGATGTCATAGTAAGTACATTTCTCCTATTATCCGATTTAGTTCATGCATTGATTGATCCTGGTTTGACTCAATCCTATATCAATACTGCATTAGCTCGGGATAAAGGGATGAAAGAGGCATGCTTGGACTAGGATATCTTGGTAAGTAATCCTCTAGGGCATAGTATAGTGGTAAATAAGGTGTACAGATGGTGTCCTATTAGTGCCCAGGGACATGAATTCCTGACAAACCTTATTGAGTTACCTTTTCATGAGTTCGATGTGATTCTGGGGATGGATTGGCTATTCGCCCACCAAGCGACTATTGATTGTAAAAGAAAAAATGTCACTTTAAAGCTTGAAGATGATCGAGAAATTATTATGGTAGGTGTGAGACATGATTTTCTATCTGATGTGATATCTGCTACTGCAGCTAAGAGATTGATCAAAAAGGGATGTGTAGCCTATATGTGTTATGTAGTGGAGGCAAAGAAAGATAGCCTAAAGGTGTCAGAAGTGCCCATTGTCAGAGAATTTTCATATATGTTCCCTGATGAATTACCAGGTTTACCACCTGACAGAGAAGTAAAATTTTCTATTGATGTTGCTCCAGACACTGCACCCATATCCATTGGTCCTTATAGAATGGTGCCTGTAGAGTTAAAAGAATTGAAGATTTAGCTATAAGAACTACTTGATAAGGGATTTATCAGACCCAATGTTTCTCCCTTGGGAGCACCAGTCCTATTTGTTAAAAAGAAGGATGGGACTCTCAGGCTATGTATTGATTACAGGCAGCTGAATAAAGTGACCATAAAGAACAAATACCCCCTTCCTCGCATTGAAGATTTTTTTGATCAGCTAAAAGGAATAGGTGTATTTTCAAAGATTGACTTGAGATCAGGTTATTACCAGATGGGAGTAAAAGCTACAAATGTGCCTAAAACTGCTTTCCATACTCGGTATGGCCACTATGAGTTTTTAGTCATGCCGTTTAGACTTGCAAATGCACTGGTCGCCTTCATGGATCTGATGAACAGTGTTTTTCATCCTTATCTGGATCAGTTTGTGGTGATTTTCATCGATGACATTCTGGTATATTCTAAGACACCAGAGGAAGATGATAAGCATCTGCGAATAGTTTTGCAGACTCTAAGAGAGAAGCAACTATATGCTAAATTTAGTAAATGTGATTTCTGGCTAAATAAAGTATCTTTCTTGGGTCATGTGATTTCTGCAGAAGGTATTAAAGTGGATCCATCAAAGATTGAAGTAATTCTTCAGTGGAAGCCACCTAAGAATGTGACTGAAGTGAGAAGTTTTCTAGGATTAGCCGGGTATTACAAGAGGTTTATAAAGGGTTTCTCTACTATTGCAGTTCCACTGACTTGACTGTTACAGAAGAACACCAAGTTTGTGTGGACTGACAAATGTCAAGAATGCTTTGAGAAACTTAAAAGTATGTTGATTGAAGCTCCTATCCTCACTCAACCCGAGTCGGGTAAGGATTTTGTGATCTACAGTGATGCCTCAAAAAATGGGCTAGGCTGTGTTTTGATGCAGGAAGGCAAGGTGATTGCTTATGCCTCGGGATAGCTCAAGACTCATGAGAAGAATTATCCTACTCATGATTTGGTGCTAGCAGTTATTGTTTTTGCATTGAAAATATGGAGGTACTATTTGTATGGAGAGAAATGTTATATTTATACTGATTACAAGAGTCTGAAGTATTTACTCACTCAAAGAGAGCTTAACCTCAAATAGAAATTCTAGTTGGAGTTGATTAAAGACTATGATTATTTTATTGACTATCATCCAGGAAAGGCTAACGTGGTGGCTGATGCACTTAGCAGAAAATTGATGACATGTAATGTAAATGTTTTCAGATGAATTGATATAAGTGATTGATACGTGTAATTGATTAATAGTATTGTTTGCAGCTCTTCGAGCTTTGAATGTTAGATTGAGTCTGGCATCAGATGGAGCTTTACTGGCTAAAATGCAGTTAAAACCAGATTTTGTGTATCAAGTGAAAATGGCTCAGAAAAAGGATGCTCGACTGAAAACCATTATGAATAGGTTAAAGAATGGCAAGGAAGGAGACTATTCTTTGAATGAAGATGGAAGCCTTTGCTACAAGAAAATACTCTATGTTTCAGACCAGAAAGAACTTAAGAAGAACATCCTTACAGAGGCACACCATAGTAGTTATGCTATGCATCTTAGAGGTAACAAGATGTATCAGGATTTGAAATCTTATTATTGGTGGCCAGGAATGAACCGGGATATGACAGAGTTCGTGAGTAAATGTTTGATATGTCAGCAAGTAAAGGTTAAGCACCAGGTTCCTTATGGATTACTTCATCTTATTTTGATACTGGAGTGGAAATGGGATAGGGTCACTATGGATTTTGTCATAGGATTGCCTGTCACTCAAAAGAAACATGATGCTATATGGGTGATTATTGATCGACTCACCAAATTTGCTCATTTCTTGCCAGTCCGGATGGATTATCCTTTAACCAGATTGGCAGAAATTTATATTAATGAGATAGTAAGGCTTCATGGAGTTTCATCATCCATCATTTCAGATAAGGATCCCAGGTTTACTTCCTATTTTTGGAAAAGTCTACAAGAAGCTCTGGGTACAAGGCTCCATTTCATCACAACATTTCATCCCTAGTTAGATGGTCAGTCAGAGAGGGTAATTTAGACACTGAAAGATGTGCTACGATACTGTGTACTAGAGTTTGGTAGCAATTGGGAGAAATATTTTTCTCTTACAGAATTCACCTACAACAACAGCTATCAATCAAGTATAACGATGGCTCATTTTGAGGCTTTATATGGAAGAAAATGCAGGACTCCTCTATTTTGGACTGAGTTAAATGAAAAGAAATTGATAGGATCTGATTTAATTCATGATTCAAAAGAAAAAGTGTGAATTATTAAAGGCAGATTAAAAGAAGCCATAGATAGACAGAAATCATATGTGGATTTGAAAAGGAAGGATATAGAGTTTCAGGTTGAAGATAAAGTTTTCCTGAAAGTATCTCCATGGAAGAAAATTTTGAGATTTGGCAAGAAAGAAAAATTAAGTCCGAGGTTTATTGGCCCCTATGAGATACTTTAGCGAGTAGGTCCAGTAGCTTATTGATTGAAGCTACCTTCAGAGTTGGAAAAGATCCATGATGTATTCCATATGTTAATGCTCAGAAGGTACAAATCTAACCGTAGCCATGTCATTACACCAGCGGATATTCAGGTGCAGCCCAATATGACTTATGAGGAAAGACCGGTAAAAATCCTGGCTAGGGAGATTAAACAGTTGAGAAATAAACAAGTTCCACTAGTGAAGGTCTTATGGCACCATCACACACAATGTGGAAAAAGCTGCTTGGGAACCAGAAGTGACCATGAGACAACAATATTCTCTACTTTTCAAATCAGGTAAATTTTGAGGACGAGATTTATTTTTAGCAGGGGAGAATTGTAATGGCCTCAACGTCGGGCTAATCATGAATAATACTTTTCGACAGTGAATAGTATTTCTAGGCTAAAAAATTACACCCAAAAGTGAAAAATATTTTATTAACTATTGGAAAGTATTAGTCATGGGTAGTCCGGGGTTGAAATTTGAAGTGAATTTGAGGTCAAATAGACCTCCAAAAGCCAAAAGAACAAAAATCGAGATAATTAAGGTTTAGGGTTTTTAATTGATTTTAATCATTTTGGCTATTAAAAATAGCAAATAAATTTTAAAAATTATCAAAAATTACATAAGTGCCTAAAATAATATGTAGATTATTTTGGTAGCAAAAAGTAAATTTTTCGGTAACACCAATATTTTGAATCGAATCGATAAAATTGAATCGGACCCAAAACGAACTCCGATTGGGCTAAAATTTTAATTATAACATATTTTTAATATGATATGAATAATGGAATCAAATTTGAAGTGATTTGAAGTTGGAAAGTGGGAGAAATTAATTAGGGCTATTTATCGTATAATTATCGGGCTTAAACAAATTAATTGTCCAAGCCCAATTAAAGCCCAGCCTAAGGCCCATTATAAGGCCATATAAAAGCTCTTTTTTTTCCAAAAAAAGTCCAGTAAAATCATCTTCCTTCTTCAGCATCTTTGGTGGCCAAACTCCCTCACCTTCATTTTCTTCTCTTTTTCCTTCAAATCTCACTCAAATCCCACCAAATCAAAGTCCAAGGAATACTACAAGAAAATTAGCAAATAGCAACGGAAATTAGCAACTGAATTTGTTAAATTTCCGTTGCTAATAAAAATTAGCAACGAAAAATAGCAACGAAATATTCAGTTGTAAATTTGACAGTTGGTATTTTTAGCAACAGAAACTATTTTCCGTTGCTAAATTTAGCAATTGATTTTAATTTTCGTTGCTATTTTTACCAACGAAATCATAATATCCATTGCTATATTTACCAACCAAAATCAATTTCCGTTGCTATATTTAGCAACCGAAAAGAAATTTTGTTGCTATTTTTAGCAACCGAATTAAAGTTTTCGTTGCTAAATTCAGCCAGTATTAAAAAAAATTACGATGGATTTATCGTCGCTATTTCGTCACTAAATTATTGTTTATTTTTTACACAAAATTTATGCAAAAGCTTATACCCACCATTTGAAATAAAAGTGCACCTACAATCCAGTCAACAAAAGCATTATGAACTCTTATCTCATCATTATATTGTCTTTCACCTACCACATGAAATTAGTACCACAAAGACTAACTATATCCCCCTCATGATTATTACTTTCAAAATATAAAATCTCAAGCATAAGGAAAACCTGAGCTACTGCTTGATGCACTATAAAAAATTATATATTTCATAAAGGATGGTAAAGTCAATTCTCTTTACACAATCAATGGCTTGGAATTTGATTTGAGGAAGAATTAAAACTTTATAGAGATTAAATAGATTGTACTAAATACCATGTCACCAAATAATAATAATAACAACAAAAACAAAAACAATACAAACAAAAAATGAACACTGGATGCAACTCAATCAAATTAGTAACATAGCCAAATAATTTAAGAGATGAACCCCAAAATCATCAAAATAAATGCTTTCACTCTGCACATGGCAATATAATCAAGCAAAAATCTAGCCAACTATAATAGGATAACGTTAGCAATTAAATTCAACAAGTTGCCTCTAAATTCTCTAGGTTCATAGATCACATTGCTTTTCTACATGGAGATAGAATTGCAATTATGAAAAACAAAGCTTAATATTAAATAAGATTGCACATTATCTTCCAAAACTATGAAACTCAACAAAGACTTTTAATGCAAATTACTAAAATAAAAAATAAGTATAAACTTCCATGATGGTCCTTAATCTTAAATTGACATCACGCAAATTTGCTCAAAATCATTTGCATCTTCTTTGTGATCAATCAAATGAATTCCAGTAAATATTTAATCAAGTTGTTCACTTCTATACAAAAATGAAGTAAAAATATACAAACAAAAACAAGGAATACTATTAATCAGTACAAAGAACAAGGGATTGTAGTTGTCAAGCAGTTACTAGACAAAATAGGGTCCAATATGAGAAAGAGCTATGTGCCATCCAGCTGCCCATAATTGTAGTCCCTCCACTAAAATAGCAAAAGGTGTAAGAATCAAGAGAGAGAACATAGAGAGGCAAGCATAGCAGTTCATACCGTTAATAGATTTCCCTTTCATGCCCCTTCTTGAAAAGATGTTCCGAAAAACAAATGCCAAATTGGAAATCATGGCCCCCATAAAACCTGAAAAGAGCAGCAAACAACCAAACGCACTGAGTTCATGACTCTAATCAACCAAACAAGCTCACCATCTTTCTCACCATAAACAACAACAATACCTTTACAAAAAATAAATTAAAAGCAAAAATAAGAAAAGGTAAACCAATTTGCAGCTTCAAAGCAAGCAAATTTGATAGCAGAGAAGCCTGAAGAAAAAGAATTTCTCAATTACATTCATGCATTTCCTAGGGAAATAAATGGAGAACCGTACCAATAGAGTGAAAGAGAAAGAATCCCCAAAGGTTCAAAGCAATAAACCCTATAACTCTAGCTTGGATATTTTACAGATTCTTAAACAACGATTTTCGTGCCATATTCTTATAGCTGGTGGAGACACCTGAGCAAGAGACAAACAAACAGGCTAGATCCAAAAAAAAAATCTAAAATTGAGCCATAAAACCCAAGTAACTATACATTAAAGCAACATAGGGTGAGTTGAGAATTCATAATAAAGAATGCCTTGGTACTTGGCTGAAATCCCGATAAAGGCTTTATTAGCTCACAAATTCGAGGAGTTAAACAAACACTGAAATAATTGGATCAACTCCAATACTATAATAGTCAGCTGACATAAGCATCTTATAGATAATGGTCTGCTATTTCCAAAAACTTTGGATGAGTTCACATTTATACAAGTGTTTTCATTTCTATCAATTATATAGATCAACATGAATATTTGTATGAATAAAGGCAAACATTTAAAAACCCTGACTCAGTGTGTTTCACTAAATATCTGAGACACAACTGCAACAAGTATGACAATTATGCTGGAACTGCAAATAAAAATGTAGAGAGTAAAAAGTGCAGCAGAAATAAATTTTTTGGCTACTAAATATGGAGCAAATGAACATGACAATTTTATTCATGTGAAGTTTTATTGTATCAAAAAACAGTTAAACCAATGCACAAAGGAATGCCTATCAAACCCATTCAGATACAATATTCACACAATCTTTAACAATTTTGAAAGGAAACAAAAAAAGCCAGGGATTTGTTTAGATTTATCAATTTAGCCTAGGGTAAATTAGGCTATAAATGATACGAAAAAATAGTCAAAAAAACAAACATTTTCTTACGAAACAACGAGAGAAGTAAACGATTTTGCAGTCAAATCTACTGACCCTTTACGAAAGTAAGCTTTAGCCATAGAACGGTCCAACTCAATCGCTGTATTTGCATCAACAACGGCCTCTAAACTTCACAAAAATAAATTAGACAAATGAAAATCTAAACTTGAGTTAAAATTTATTTTCTTTTCATCAAAAGATGACAAAAATTTTTAAGTACGACCGAAACAGTGAAACAAATAAAAGAAACTAAGACATATACCAGTGAAATTTTGGAGTTTGATGTTGGCCTGGGTTAAGAGCTCAGCGCTGTTAGGGTTTAAATCGATGGCCTACGTTAAGAGGTCAGTGGCTAGCTCGTAGTTTTCATCGATAAATGCCTCTTTTGCCTTATCTTTCAAATCGGAAGCCATTGGAAAGAGCAATAGAGAAGAAGTATCTAGGGTTTTTCTATTTTATATTTCTAACAAATATGAAAAAACTAAAATGCCCCTCATTTTAGCAACCGAAAATAAATTCGGTTGCCATTTAGCAATCAAAAATAAATTCGATTGCTATTTAACAACCGAAAATAAATTCGATTGCTATTTAGCAACCAAAAATCAATTCGGTTGCTATTTAGCAATAGAATTTAAATTTCGTTGTTATTTTAGCAAGCAAAAATAAATTTCGTTGCTATTTAGCAATTGAATTATCTTTCGTTGCTAAAATAGCAATGAAATATAAATTCTGTTGCTAAATTAGCAACGGAAATCATATTTCGTTGCTATTTTTCATTCCAATTTTTTTTCCATCTATTGGCGCCTTAATTAGCAATGAAATAGTGATTTCGTTGCTAAATTTTTGCACCAAAAATTCCCTTCACTTTTAGCAAAGGAAGATAACCAAACATTTTTCTGTTGCTAAATCTAAAAAGTTTAACCAATTTTAGCAGCGGAAATTATTTTTCGTTGCTAAATAGCAACAGAATTGGTTTTCTGTTGCTAATTTAGCAACGAAATCATTTCCGTTGCTATTTTTTCCTTTGCTATTTCCAAATTTTCTTGTAGTGGAAGTGATTTCAGCCTCTTTAGAGTACCCTAGCCATCTTTGATCTTTGATTCAATGAAGAGAATCAAAGGAAATCAAGGGTTAAAGTTTAGGTGTCAAATTTAGGTAAGTGAAATAATTAATTTTAATTTTATTTCTTGGTGCCTACTACTAGTTTTGGGTACCTAGAGTTCATTTTTGCTTTTAATTTTAGCATTTAAAGTCAAAATATTAGAGTTTATTTTAATAAAGAATTCGACCATTGAAGGAATTCAAAAGGAGGAGCCTATCTCACTAGCCAAAGGCAAAGAAAAGGAAGCCTAGGAAAGGATAATCACTAGAAAAAGTTTTATCACTAATTCCTCTAGTTCCTGTAACTATTTCTCATGAACCTTATGCTCTTCCTATCAATGTCATTGTATTTGTTGATACAGGTGCTCATAATACTATCCTTAATCCTGTTGTTTTACCCTCTCAATTTTGGAAACCTTTTACCCAACATTTCCAAGCAGCCAACCAAGGAATACTCACTATTCACCAGAAAACTAAACATCCGATCAAGATTTAAATCTTTCCTGATTGTTACATTTGGATCCATGCTTTTGGTTCTACACTTCCTGGAAAAGATTTAGTTCTTCGTTCTGATGCTTTGTTTCAATTACCTAAACTTCGTATCCTTCCCACTGGCTTAAAATTTAAACACCACTTTCTACCTGACACTACCCAACACACCCTCTTTTCTATCAAACCACCCGATCCTTTTGATCCTCAAAGAACTACTCTTCTTACCCAGTGTTGTGCAGTTAGGTTTATTAAGGAAAAATTTATATATTGAGGTATTATTGACATTAATGTTATATTCATGTATTTGGGACTTAATTATGTTTATTAGAAACTTGGAGTGAATTTAAAATAATTTATATGGTAGAGTTATAGTGTAGGCCGAATGGTAGTTCAAGAGAAAACAATGTGATTCTGAGCTATTTTAGTGATTTTAAGCTTTTTAATGATAATATTAATGAAAATTTATATCCATGAATTTTTATAGAATTTATGGAAATTAAATGAATATTTTCGTAATAAATTTTAGTTAGGTATTAATTGAAAAATGTGAAATTATGATGAATTGTTGCATAATTTGTAGATAAAATGGTTAACTATTGCGAAATAATCCACAAACTATCTAAAGAAGGCTGACTGTAAGTGTAATGCACTGGTACAGTATTGACAAATAATGAAATGTAATGAAAAGAATGAAAGATTAAATAATAAAATGAAAATTATGGAAATATGTGCCCTTAGAAAGAGTCAGGCAGCAAAACCTAGTTCAAAATATAATTGGCTGGCCATAGGGATACCTATACCGCGGTGCAAGTCATAGCGACTTGCTTTACTATGGTTGGATCATTGATCTCCATAGTACCTATCATACGTACTATCATATGTTCATATGTTATTGAGGGATGATTCTTAGAGGTCATTTCTCATTCTGTTATGGCCCTGTGGGGTCCACATCCCGCATATCCGGTCTGAGAGTTTTCTGCTGGGTCTGTACTAGGGGCATAATGATAAGAAAATGTTAAAAGTGTGAAAAGAAAGTTAAAATTGAAGTTTAAGATGAAAAGGACTAAAGTAAAAAGAGTTATAAAGTTTAGGGGTAAAACGGTAATTTTTCTAAAAGATGAATTTAATAGGTAAAAGTGAGAAGAAAAGAATTAATAAGGGTAAAATGGTAATTTGGTTAACTAACTGTGTAAAAAGGTCAACTTTGTAAAGTTAAAGGACTAAAATGTTATTTTACATGAAAAAATCAAAACAAGGATTAATCGGTAATTAATAAGCCAATTAATAAATTAAAATGAGAAAATAAGAAAATAAAGGGCATTTTGGTAATTAAAAGTATAAAAGGGTATTTTTGGAATAAATAAAAAGTCTAAGGACTAAACTGAAAAGTTAAGTAAAGTTTTAAGTTAAATCGGAAAATTAGTTGTTAATAGTATAATATGTTTTTAAACGAGAAAAACTGTTAACAAATAACTTAATTGCACATAAATAGGAAAATATGCTTTTGGGAAAATATTATGATTCTTAGTCACCATTGGGCATGTTTAATGCTCAGCACGTAGGATTTACTACGTGCAGGTACAAATATTCTGGAGCATAAGTACACAGAAGACAACTGAGGTTGAAGAAATAAGAGGAATATTTTTGTGGCATATATATATATATATATATTATGTTTTGTATTGTGTGAACAAAATTGTAATGATACTTGTATTGTATTGTTTGGTATTGTATACAGAAGTGTGTGATGAGGAATTGCAGAAAGTAGATAGTATGCATGTGTTATATGATGGAGAATGTGGATATGTCATGTGATTGGATTTAAACTATTGTGCCTCAGAGAGGCTATGTTATTGTATGTTTTTCAGGGGGATTAGTTAAGATTATAGCCGATATATTGTAAATTTTTGTAAAATGCATAGTATAAACTGGATAGTTATGGTCAATGATTAATAGGAGTTAAGTATGAAAGGAGGTTATTATGTTAATAGAAGTTAGGTGAAAGAATGATATTAAGTTTTAATGGAAAAGCTATTGGTTGGTAAAAAAAAAATTCCCGACCATTTGCATCATCCAATAAGACTGTTACAGTAAGGTTGTTACATTATAACCGTATTTGTTAATAATAGAAATAAGAAAATAGTTAAGTTAAAAGAAAATTAATTAAATTAAATACAATTTATTTGTACTTAATACCTATTAATGGCCATCAATTTCACATTTTCGGTTCTTCCAACCATAAAGGTCTTTTTGACTGACCTTGGTGACTCATAGACCAAGTCCATGAGTAGCCTGCTGACTCACAGTCTTTATTGTTCGAGACTTATTCATCATTTAGTGGAGTGACATCATTTAGCCTATTAGTTAGGCCTTTAGTCTGTGACTCACCAAGTGACCTATGGACTCGGTCCGTGACTCATTAATAATTGCATTTTTAAGGGTATTTTCCTTCTTTTTCCTCTTTTTTTCTTTCTCCTTCACTAGAATGCCATTTTTATTTTTTTGAAAAGCTTTTTTCTCTTATTTCTCCTTGTTGGAAGCTCTGATTTATATGCCATTGGTGCCATTGAGATCGCATTGAAAGCACACATTTAAAGGTGCTGATATATTCAATTTTCATCCTCTATTTCTTATTCTACCATTAAAGTTTAAGGTAGGTGTTTTCTTAGTCTTCTATAATTTTTCTTTCTTTATTAAATAGTATTGATGTAATAAGTCTAAGTTGTTAATTTTTTTTTTGTGTTTAAGAATAGATTTATAATGAGTTTTGGTTTTTGAGCTTTTGTATTTTGTTCATTTGCCTTCTATTAATGGTGTTGTTATGATATTCATGATGGAATTGATTTATTCCTTTAAATGGTCCATGGAAGTAGAGATAACATAAGAACTAAGGTGCAAAAAAATAGGAACAAATTAAACCTAAAGGATCCATTAGAGAGAAGATGAACTGCACCAAAAAAATAAAAAACAAAAAAGCAAATCCAAAAACAAAGGAAAGAAAAATAAAAAAAATGAAAATTGAGAATGAAAACCAAAAAAAAAGGAGGAATAAGTTTCCCTTAAATGCTGTTAGAGCATAATTAGTCGCAAAAAAAGAATAAACATAAGAGAAAAAACAAAATAATAATAAATAATATATATATAATAAAGATGTTAAAATGTTGTTGAATAAATATTATAAAAATAATGTTAATTAAGTTTGTAGGTTGGATTATTTGAAAAAATAGGACTAATTTCATGATTAAATATTTAATAATATCCAGCTTGTCTAAATTTAATTGTTTTGGTAGTTACATAATTAATAATTAAGTGTAATATACATGCATAATTAATTATTTATGCTTATTTGATTCTTAATTCATCTTTGATATGTAACTTTAGTTATTTAGTGAAGGGATATCACATGGCATATACATGATGATCATGCAGTGGAAAAATAAATAATTTAGATCATACATGCCACACAATATGCAACAACGAATCGAATCATGCAATTTTAGGGTTTTGAAAAACTTACAATCTTAGATGCACTTCAAAACTTGATTTGGATGATGATCAGCAAATAAGATGGACTTATATGCCTTAGATCTTGATCACCAATGCCAAAAGAGCTGCCTTTACGCCACTCCTCTCTATGCTCACACACACACTAGCAAGGATGGCTTAAAACAAGAGTGCTAGCTTTAATCTTTTAGTATTTGGTAATGGGATTGGTTTGAAGCCACAAGATCTGATCTTGTTCTTCTTTTAGGTTGCTATTGCTGCCTAAGAACACAAGAAACGAAGAAAAAATTCTTTCTCTTGAGAGTGACCGCACTAGAGAGAAAATTGTCACCTTAGGTCAAAAGAATTAATCAATTTATATCATTAATTTAGGAAAGATTTGAGTGTCGAAATCCCCTTGGAATAATGAATATTTTTCAGCCTCCATCAGTTTCTAATTAAGTGATTTAAATTGATTCAAATTCTCTTAGGTTTCAAATTCAAATGGCATTAGTCATTTAATCAAAAATCAACCACTTCATTAGGGATTAATAGTTGCTGAAATTTACTAGGATTTTTCCTTGAATTTTTTGTCACATTATTTCCCTCTTAAGTGTTTTATTTTGATTTAAATACAATTTAGGATTTAATACTCAATAACATTAATTGCCCTAAGATAATTAATTAATTGAAATTAAACCTTGTGCATGCCGAATATTTCTCTCATGGACCAACTGTTTAACAGATTTGCCTTAAATAGCCAAAAAAACCTGATTAACAGATTTGCCTTAAACAGCTAGTTGTTTAAGGCAAAAAAATTGGTTTTACAAATTTGCCTTAAATAGCTAGTTGTTTAAGGCCAAAACCTGTTTATGAGAATCGGTCCAATTAGCAATTTTAATACCCATTATATACATTAATTTGACTTTAAATAAAAGCCCAAATTAATGCCAATACACTATTTAAATATTTTAAGCCCAATGCTTTGTGTGCAATTCTATAGGTCTATTTAATATTGGCAATGAATTAATAAATTAATTCAAAGACCATATATATTCTCTATCAAGATATTATAACATTCCAAATTAAATGAAAATGCAAATAACATTTAGTGACCTAATGCAATTTTGCATAGTCCCTTATCCATAAATGTCATAATTAATATAAGGCATGGAACTAGTAGTCCTTATATATACTAATTCCTTTCTTGATATTCTAGTGACACTAAACTCTCAGATAAATAACAATTTCTCATTACTTCATCTTGATATGGCCATACACTTCTCAGTTCACTGATCAAGTGGCCGATGATATTTTTTCTCTTATCGAGAGGGGTAATCCCTTCACTTCTCTCATGCTTTATAACATGAATTAGTGCATACCCAAGCATCCCCATACTTGTCATCCTGTTATGAGTACGTTAGGTGTATGTCAAAGTACACAATAATTCATAAAGAGTTTCATAGAGATTTCAGGTCTAATAACTCCAATGAAAAACTTGCACATGAGAAACACTTATGACTTGTACCATGTAATGTTCTCATGAATGGATCAAATCTAGATACCATGTTTTAAACATGTATCTATGATCTCTGATTGACACTCTAGTCTTTATGATCCGTAAGACAGAACTCAACTTATCAGAGAGAGCATACTAGTCTTAATTCATTTATTATTCCCATAACTATGACTGACTAGGGATATTTAGAATGAAGTCTCAATTATTTCAAGGTCTTACAACCATGTGCCTCACACATGATAACTTAAACTGAAACAACATTCTTTGATAGTTCTATCAATTGATATGCACATGAATACAATAGATAAAACAAATACCTCATTTATTAACTTAAGTGTTTTATAACAATGCATTGAGGCTAGGGCTTACACTAACAATCTCCCACTAGCACTAGTCCCAATTGGGCATAGCCCTAAGATCGAATGCTCTCAAATGAGCTTCGTGTAGATTTGGACGTAACTATTTCATCAAGGGATCTACTACATTATTTTCACTTGCTATCTTGCTAATCTTGACGTCCCCACAATCAATGATCTCTCTAATCAGGTGGTACCTCCTAAGTATGTGTTTGGATTTCTGGTGTGACCGAGGCTCCTTTGCTTGTGCGATGGCCCCGTTGTTGTCATAGAAAATTTTTAATGGATCTAGGATGCTTGGGACCACCCATAATCCCGAAATGAAATTTCTAATCCAAAAAGCCTCCTTTGCAGCCTTACTCACTACAATATACTCGAATTTTATAGTTGAGTCGGCAACGGTCTCTTGCTTGGAGCTTTTCCAGCTGACATCATCACCATTCAAAATAAAAATAAAACCAGATTGCGATCTTGAGTCCTGAGTGCTGGTCTAAAAAGTAGCATTGGCATAACCTTATATGATGAGCTCTTATTGACCACCATACACCAAGAAGTGATCCTTAGTCCTTCGTTGGTACTTAAAAATCCCCTTTACAACAGACCAATGCTTCTCACTAGGGTCTTGCTAAAACCTACTGGTTATACTCAGTGCATGAGCAATATCCAACCTAGTACATAACATAGCGTATATGATAGATCCAATAGCAGATACATATAGGATTCTACTCATGTTGTCCCTCTCCTCTTTCATTTTAGGACACTGTTCTTTAGTCAAAGGAACTCCCAAAGCCAAAGGTATGTACCCTTTCTTTGAGTCTCCCATACTAAAATGCTTTACTACTTTGTCTATGTACTTTTCTTGACTTAGTCCCAAAAGCCGATTCGATCTATCTCTATAGATCCAAATACCAAGTATTTTCTTGGCTTCACCTAAGTCTTTCATTGAGAAACTCTTCCCCAACCATTGCTTAACCTTTTGCAATGTTGGAATGTCATTCCCAATGAGAAGGATGTCATCAACATATAGGACCTAAAATACTATTATGCTCCCACAAACCTTCTTGTACACATAAGGCTCATCTTCATTTTTGATGAAGTCAAATTCTTTGACTGCTTCATCAAAATAGAGATTTCAACTTCGGGATGCTTGATTTAATCCATAAATGGATTTTTGAAGCTTGCAAACCTTCTTAGGATGCTTGGGATTGACAAAACCCTTAGGGTGTGTCATATATACACATCCTCAAGTAGATTTCCATTGAGGAAAGCAGTTTTAACATCCATTTACCATATCTCATAGTCATGATATGCAGCTTTGGCAAGCAAGATCCTAATGGACTTAAGCATGACTACAAACGAAAAGGTCTCATCATAGTCTACACCATGGTTTGCCAAAAACCTTTTGCTAGTAGTCTACCTTTGTAGGTCTTGTCAGCTTTGAGTTTAAAAAGCCATTTGCATTTAATTACCTTTGCACCTTCCAGTGGATCAACCAAGGTCCAAATCTAGTTATCATACATTGATTACCGTTCGGATTTCATTGCTTTAAGTTAATTTCTTAAGTCAAGGCTCTCAATAGATTTTCGATAGGTAGATGGATCCTCACGATCCACTAACTCAATAGTGTCACTATCGATGATTAGAAATCCGTATCTCTCAATCTCCCGATATACCCTACAGGACCTTCTAGGTTCTTGTGCAATGGGTTCTTGTTCCATAACTGGTTGTGAACTTGATCCCATTTCCAACTCATCCTCTACAGGAGTTTGTGGCACTTGAATTTCTCCATGTTCTACTTTACTCCCACTGCCTTTCTTGAGTAGGAATTCCTTTTCCAAGAAAACAACCTTACGAGCGACAAATACCTTGTTCTCGACTTATGAGTAAAAGTAGTATCCCTTTGTTTCTTTGGGATAGCCCATAAATAAGTAGACAATAGATTTGGACTCTAGTTTGTCAGATGTTAATTTCTTAACATGTGCTTCACAACCCCAAATCCTAAGAAATGACATATTGGGCTCTTTCCTAGTCCATACCTCGTATGGTGTCTTCTCAACTGCTTTAGTTGGAGTATGGTTCAGTAGAAATGCAGTAGTTTTTAATGCATAACCCCAAAAAGAGATAGAAAGATTAGCTTGACTTATCATCGATTGAACCATGTCCAATAGAGTTCGATTTCTCCTTTTGGACACACCATTCCATTGTGGTGTTCCAGGAGGAGTGAGCTGTGAAATAATTCCACACTCCTTCAGATGACCTTCATGATGGAATATGACATGGCAAATATATGAAGATCACGCAGCGGAAAAACATAAATATAGATAATAAATGCCATGCAAAAACCAACAAAGAATCGAAAACATGCAATTTTAGGGTTTTAAAACTTACAACTTTAGATGCACTTCAAGATTTGATTTTGATGATAACCAGCAACCAAGAAGGATTTGTTTGCCTTAAATCTTCACCACCAATGCCAAAGGAATGGCCTTTATGCCACTCCTCTCTATGTTCACACACACAATTGCAATGATGGCTTAAAATCGAGATTGCTAGCTCTCTATTTAAGTATTGTGTAATGGAAATGGATTGAAGCAACAAGATTTGATCTTGCACTTCTTTTAGTTGCTATTGCTACCCAAGAACACAAGAGAACAAGGAACAATCCTTTCCTCCTTGTGAATTCGGCTAAGGAAATTTTGTGAGAGAGAGAGACAAGTTCATGCCCTAGGATTTTATTTTTCTCATTCAATATATATCATTTAATTTTGTAAGTGTTAATTCTTAAATCCACTACCTCAAGATAGTTAATTTAGCCTTAATCACTTCCTTAAATCAAGTGACATATATTAATTCAAACTCTTTTGAATTAATTTGAAATAAAACATAAGACATTTAATCAAGATAAATCACTTAATTTAGAAATAAGCATGTGTCGAAATTCCATTTAATTTTTATCTTAGAATTTTGGTTACTTCATCTCCTTTTTAAGTGTTTTAATTTGATTTAAATGTCATTAGGATTTAATACTCAATTAACTTAATTAACCCAAGATAATTAATTAATTGAAATTAATCCTATTGGGCCGAATCTTTCTCGCTAATGGATCAAGGTCCATTTAGCAATCATAATGCCCATTACATACGTTAATTTGACTTTAATTAAAAGCCCAAATTAATGCCCAATATTTTATTTAAATATTTTAAGCCCAATGCTTTGTGTGCAATTCTATAGGTCCATTTAATGTTAGCAATGAATTAGTGAATTAATTCAAAGGCTATATATATTCTCTAGCAAGATATTATAGCATTCCAAATTAAATTAAAATGCATATAGCATTTAGTGACCTAATGCAATTTTGCATAGTCCCTTAAAATTAATATAAGACATGGAACTAGTCATCCTTATATATATTAATTCCTTTCTTGATATTCCAGTGACACTGAACTCTCAGATAAATAATGATTACTCATTATTTCATCTCGGTATGGCCATACACTTCTCAGTTCATTGATCAAGTGGCTGATGATATTTTCTCTCTTATTGAGAGGGGTAATCCCTTCACTTCGCCTATGCTCTCTAACATGAATCAATGCATACTCAAGCATACCCATACTTGTCACTCTGTTACGAGCACGTTAGGTGTATGTCAAAGTACACAGTAATTCATAAAGAGTTTCATAGAGATTTTAGGTCTAAGAACTCCGATACAAAACTTGCATATGAGAAACACTTATGACTTGTACCATGTAGTGTTCTCATGAACGGATCGAATCCAGATACCATGTTCTAAACATGTATCTAGGATCTCTGATTGACACTCTTGTCCTTATGATCCGTAAGATAGAACTTAACTTATCAGATAGAGCATACTAGTCTTAATTCATTGTTATTCCCATAATAATGACTGACTAGGGATATTTAGAATAAAGTCTTTATTATTTCAAGGTCTTACAACCATGTACCTCACACATGATAACTTAAACTGAAACAACATTCTTAGATAATTCTATCAATTGATATGCACAGGAATATAATAGATAAAACAAATGCCTCATTTATTAACTAAAGTGTTTTATTACAATGTATTAGGGCTAGGGCTTACACTAACACTTCAAACTCTTGGCTTAAGTATTCGCCACCTAAATCTAATCGAATTGCTTTTATACTTTTGCCAAGTTGGTTTTCTGCTTTGTTCTTAAACTCTTTGAATTTTTCAAAAATTTCAAACTTGTGCTTTATTATATAGACATAGCCATATCTACTTAAGTCATCTGTGAATGTTGTGAAGTAGCTAAAGCCACCTCTAGCTTGTGTACTTAATGGTCCACATACATCGATGTGTATTAATTCTAATAAGTCATTAGTCATCTCACTTTTCTTGTTAAAAGGACTCTTTGTCATCTCTCCATGCAAACATGGCTCTCATGTGTCATAAGATTCCAAATTGAATGACCCAAGCACTCCAGATTTATGGAGTCTTAAAATGCATTTTTCATTTGCATGTCCTAAATGACAATGGTAGAAGTAAGTAGGGTTCAATTCATTTGATTTAACCCTCTTTGTATTAATGTTGTATATGGACTCTTTGTTTTGTAGATCAAGGAGATAAAAGCCATTTTGTAACATGGCATTGCGATGTAAAATGCCTTGGTGACGAATATGAAAATTGCCATTATTAATAACAAAGTCAAATCTATCCATATCCAAATATGAAACTGAAATAATGTTTCTGCTCATAGCAAGCACATAATAACAATTTTTCAAATCTAAACAAAGTCCGGAAGGTAAAGTGATTCGATAGTCGACTATCTCTATGGCAGCAACTTGTGCTCTATTCTCCACACAGAGGTCTACTTCATTCTTCCCAAGTAACCACCTATTTCTTAACCCCTGCACATTTGAACAAATGTGAGAACCACAATAGGTATCAAATACCTAAGTGGTAGAAATAGAAAGGTTAATTTCAACAACAAAAATAACAGAACTGGATGCCTTGGCTGTTTAAGGCAAAAAAACCTAACTGTTTAAGGCAAAAAACTATTTTTACAGATTTGCCTTAAACAGCTAGTTGTTTAAGGTAAAAACCTATTTACGAGAATTAGTCCAATTAGCAATTTTAATACCCATTATATACATTAATTTAACTTTAAATAAAAGCCCAAATTAATGCCAATACACTATTTAAATATTTTAAGCCCAATACTTTGTGTACAATCCTATAGGTCCATTAAATATTGGTAATGAATTAATAAATTAATTCAAAGGCTATATATATTCTCTAACAAGATATTATAGCATTCCAAATTAAATAAAAATGCAAATCACATTTGGTGACCTAATGCAATTTTGCATAGTCCCTTACCCATAAATATCATAATTAATATAAGGCATGAAACTAGTCATCCTTATATATACTAATTCCTTTCTTGATATTCCAGTGACACTGAACTCTTAGATAAATAATGATTTCTCATTATTTCATCTCAGTATGGCTATACACTTCTCAGTTCACTTATCAAGTGGCCAATGATATTTTCTCTCTTATCGAGAGGGGTAATCCCTTCACTTCTCTTATGCTCTCTAACATGAATTAGTGCATACCCATACTTGTCATCCTATTACGAGTACGTTAAGTGTATGTCAAAGTACACAGTAATTCATAAAGAGTTTCATAGAGATTTCATGTCTAAGAACTCTGATGCAAAACTTACACATAAGAAACACTTATGACTTGTACCATGTAATGTTCTCATGAATGGATCAAATACAGATACCATATTCTAAACATGTATCTATAATGTTTGATTGACACTCTAGTCCTTATGATCCGTCAGACAAAACTCAACTTATCAGAGAGAGCATACTAGTCTTAATTCATTTGTTATTCCCATAACTATGACTGACTAGGGATATTTAGAATGAAGTCTCAATTGTTTCAAGGCCTTACAATCATGTACCTTACACATGATAACTTAAACTGAAACAACATTTTTTGATAGTTTTATCAATTGATATGCACAGGAACACAATAGATAAAACAACTGCCTAATTTATTAATTTAAGTATTTTATAACAATGCATTGGGGTTAGGGCTTACACCAACATTTAGTTCCTTATTTGGATTAGAAATTTAAAGTAGTGTTAGTTGTATTTTATAAATATATGTATATATGCATATAATGTTTATGTAATAATCAGAATTTAATCAATGGTGTGTGATATACCTGTGTTGATTGGGAGCATTTATACTTTATTTTTTCTATGCAGAAGGATCTCCAATATTAGCTGTTATGATGCCCGACTATTGTCAAAATTAATTATTTTTATATATGTGTGTGATATAGACTTTCAATTATGTATATGTTTGAATAATTTTTGTTGTATAGATTTGAATGAGTAATATATATAATTTTAATGTAATGAAATTTTTCTTGTTATACAAATTGATTATTAATAATAAAAAAATGTACATTTTATGTGACTAATTAATCATTACATGTAATGCTATAAGATAAACAAATTAATCAAAATTTGAATTTGGATAACTAATTAATCATTACATGTAATGCTATTAATTTGAATTTATCTCTCTATAATTTGAAGTCATCTGCTATTGTTATTAATGGCATAAAAAATAATTATTATGTGACTATCAATTATATTGCTTTGGAATAAATCTTTTTAAGCATTTTTGATATTTTAAACTTTAAATGCATAATCCTAATTGAATGTTTATTTGATAGTATATTAAACATACTAATTTATTTTAAAGTATACATATGCCTCATCGCAAAGAGCCCCAGTAGTTGTAGCCACTTCCTAACAGTCAAGCACCTGACTGGATGACAGAGGCTTAGGCTGCTCAATATAGAGCCTTATATGATATGCAGTTTTAGAGCAATCACTTTATAAGCCAGTATTTTTTTAGAGACTACAATCATCTAGGGAGATGTACAGTATTACCTTGCATGAGTAGGATGGTTGGATTTCTACACTCCTGCATTTATTACTTATCTTGAGGTGGTCTAATAGTTCCTGGCTATCAGTGTCTTGATAAAGAACTTGGGGTAGTCTCATTCAGAGTTATGGATTACATCTTTAGTATATCTTTAGCATGAGTGCTTGAGGCTTTCAATATACCAACGAGTGAGGATGTATTGATCCCTAAAAGGAAAGTTAGGGATGTTCAGCAGGTTGTTATTACTATACCTAGTATTCCTTATCACAACAAAAAAACTGCCAATTAGCGACGGATTAGCAACTGTTTTATAATTGCGTCGCGAGAACGATATTTACTATTTTTTTGCGACGAAATAGCGACGGAATTAATAAACAGTCGTTAATTATTGGCGGGAAGAGTACGCGCCCTATTTTGGGACGAAATTAGCGATAAATTTTTCCGTCGCTAAATTTTATAATTTTTTATTCAGGAAATTAGTTCTAGAAATTTTAGCGACTAAAATTTTAGTCGCTAATTTTGGCGGGAAAATTTAGCGCCTTTTTTTGCTACGGTTTAGCGACGAAAATATATCTGTCGCTAATTAGTATTTTGTTGCTGTAATACGATTAGTGACAGAAGTATTTAGTTGCTAATCTGTCACAAATAAATTAAAAAATAAGTTTTTAAATTTCACTCCCATGGTTTATGTATAATTTCAAGTAATTTTAATATACACCATATAAAATGAATATTTTATTTTGTAACAGAAAATTATAAATTATTTTATAAGTTGGTAATAATTTTTTACCAATTACACCAAAATCTAATGTTATTTATTTAGAAAATTTATATTTTTAATCATAATAATAAACTAATTGTTATGATTATTATATATTTGCGTGTTCAAGATTAATAAAAATAAATATTTATAAAATTTATTATTTCATTCAAAATAATAATAAAAAAATTTGTAATTTATTTTTATTTTAAAAAATTTAAATCAAATATTAAATTATTAGGAATTAAATTGATTTGTTTATCAATTATCCCCAAATATAAACTTATTTATTTAAAAAAATTATATTTTAATAATAATAATAATAATAAAGTAATTGTTATAAGTATTATATAGTCATATTATGAAAATTAATAAATATTTATATTTATATAATAATAATAATATAAAGTTTATTATTTCATTTAAAATGATTATGAAAAATTTATAATTTATTTTTATTTTGTTAAAATTTTGAGCAAATTTTAAATTATTAAAAATTTAAAATATATATTTATAAAATTATCCTTGAATACAAGGATAAAATGATGAAATTTGGTAGGGGCATTTTAGTAATTTCAAAAATTTACCCTACATATAAAAATAACATTTTATCTTCCGCCACATCTCTCCACAGTTTCAATTTAATGCGTATATGATTTTAAGCTTAATTTATTATTTAGTTGAATAATACAATAGAGTTCAATCCAAGACTTAAACTCATACAAGTCAAAATGAATAAATTTTCTAATTTAATTTCTTCAATTTAATTTCTATTATTTTTCTAAATGACTAAATTTTCTAATATATATATATACACACACACACACACACACACTTTTCAATTTTATTTCTATTATTTTTCTAAATGTTCAAAGCTCCATCTAAACTCATCTTTACCATTTAACTTCACTACCGCGGTTACCTAATTGAGTGTTATTGAAGACTGAGTAAACTTACTGATTTGAAAATGGAGAAATGGCTTTGAAATTCTAAACATGGCCAGATTAATAAATAAGTTAAGATATTATCTGATAAATTCAAATATATAGTCCATTTGAATCTGCATATTTACGGTTTGGTTGAATCTTCAAATACAAATTGAACAGCTTTTTATAAGGAATAGTGTAAGTAAAGATTCAACGGTTAAGTATTTGCCGTTAGATCGGCCTAATTTTTGGTGAGTACATTTGAAACTTCTTGTTGTTAATTTTGAACGGTAAAGATTAGTTTCTAAGGTCTGTAAGTTCAATTTTTGTTGCAAAAAAGAGACTGTTTTCTGAATTTTTTACGTAATAACCAGTTTTATATACGAAGACGATCGAAAAATCATTTGCTGCTAGATTGGCCTGATTTTTGGTGAGTATGTTCGAAACTTCTTGTGGTTAATTTTTAACGGTAACAATTAGTTTTTAAGGTCTGTAAGTTCAATTTTTGTTGCAAAAAAGAGACTATTTTCTAGATTTTTTACGTAATGACCAGTTTTGTATACGAAAACGATCGAAAAATTATTTGCCGTTAGATTGGCCTAATTTTTGGTGAGTACGTTCAAAACTCCTTGTTGTTAATTTTGAATGGTGAAGATTAGCTTTTAAGGTCTGTAAGTTCAGTTTTTGTTGCAAAAAAGAGGCTATTTTCTGAATTTTTTACGTAATGACCAGTTTTGTATACGAAGACGATCGAAAAATTATTTGCCGTTAGATTGGCCTGATTTTTGGTGAATACATTCAAAACTCCTTGTTGTTATTTTTGGACGGTGAAGATTAGTCTTTAAGATCTGTAAGTTCAGTTTTTGTTGTAAAAAAGAGGTTGTTGATTCTTTTTGGATAAATTTTATTTTTATTTAGAGTATAAGTAAAGACGTTTCTATTCCTATACTTTATAGAAGCTTTGGTTTTCTATAATTTTTGTTAATCTAAAATATAGATTATTATACTAGTGATGTATTTTTCAGTAGTGCAGAATCGAGAGAGATTTGAAGTGAGTTCAATATAGACCATATAAATGAATTTTTTCTTTTGTAACAGAAAATTATAAATTATTTTATAAGTTGATAATAATTTTTTATCAATTATACCAAAATCTAATGTTATTTATTTAGAAAATTTACATTTTTAATCATAATAATAAACTAATTGTTATGATTATTATATATTTGCGTGTTCAAGATTAATAAAAATAAATATTTATAAAATTTATTATTTCATTTAAAATAATAATAAAGAAATTTGTAATTTATTTTTATTTTAAAAAATTTAAATCAAATATGAAATTATTAGGAATTAAATTGATTTGTTTATCAATTATCCCAATTTTGAAAGTGTCCAAAGACTATTGAATATGAAATTCGGGTTTAGTCAGCATGAAATATTTTGAAAGACCACGAGACACAAAATTATTAGTTATAATTATTCATCGCTATTTGTATAAAATTTAAAAAGGTGACATAAAAATTTTGAACTCTTATCCAAATAGGAACCTGAGGCCTAATTGAATATTGGATTTAGTAATGAATAAAGGATCATGATTAAAGAGAGACCAAAATAAAGATCTCCGAACCTAATTTTCTCATTCTGTCGGAAATATTTCAAAATTATTGTACATAAATATTGCTAATTAATGTGCATTAAATATAAGCATTTTATTAATTTCATACTTTTATCAAGTTAAAAACGGGTTGCACATCATTAGATAAGATGTTATCTTTCAATACGACCGCAAAAACCACTCGTATCGCCGTAGTTAAAATATTTTTAAAGTATAAATACTTTTCCTATTAATTTTCTTTTCTATGATTTTAATAGTAGGAATCAAAAAGCTTAATTTGAGAATATCTTTATTAGTTTTATCAGAAACTGTTAATCTAATTAAGCTAAAAAATTATATTATCAGTGGTTTAATATAATTACTTTATATTAGATAAGAAATTTGGATACTTTTCTTCAACTGTAAAATGTGGAACACTGCCAGAGCTAAGGATATAAGCCATGGCAAATCACAAATCACTATTGAGAATATCATTTAATTTTAATAATATTCTATACAGAATAATTATAAAATAATTTTTATAATAAATATGTATTATATATATATATATATATATATATAGACAATAAATATTGAGAATATCATTTAATTTTAATAATATTCTATAGACAATAATTATAAAATAATTTTTATAATAAATATGTATTATATATATATATATATGAATTAAATTAATAGTAATATATATAGAAATGGGTCAAATTATAAGAAAGTAAGTTGTCAATTTCGGTTGGGCTCTTAGGTTCCTTAGTTAATTGAATTGAAGTGGCCCATTTACTTCTCCGCCCTAAGTTAATTGAATGGGGTTTTTACATAACTATACAGGAAAAAATATAAAATAACAAAAAATACAACCACTATATAATTTTTGTATTAATACAACTTTTTAAATTTTTAATATAAAAAATACAACTTTTATTTTCATAAAATACATCTCTGCTACTCTCTCCACGTTTCTATCTTCACAAACCTAGGTATTCTCCCTCATTACTTTTTCAGCTAACCACACTGTAAAGCCTTTCCGATCACCGGCGATTTTCTCTCCCGATTGATTACGTATTTCTCATTCAGGTCAGTTATACTTTCTCATCAATCTTCCGTTAATATTTCTACTTTCTTTTTCTTTTTTTTAATTTTTTTTTATTTTGATTTTCCGATTTCTGTCGATTTATTGATGAGATTTTGATACTTTTTTGTCACCGGCGACTTTCTCTCTCCATCGATTGCCGATTTATCATTCAGGTCAGTTATGATTTCACATCAATCTTCCGTTAATATTTTTATTTTTTTTTATTTTGATTTTTCGTTTTCTGTCGATTTATTGATGAGATTTTGATACTTTTGTGTCACTTGCGACTTTCTATTTCGATCTACCATCCTTTATTCAAAATTTCGAATCTATCTACTCTTTGTCAAAATTTTCATATGCTTGTCTGTGTTTTTTTAGATTTAACAATAACGTTGCTCTTTTTATTTTTTGTTGATAGGGCTTTTATTCCTTTCTATTTTATACTTTATTTTGCTTTTCAATTAGAATGAGCGATTAGATGGGTTTTGCTAACTATTATTATTAGAATCTTAAGTGTTTGTTAAAAGTCCCAAAAGAAGTGAACACATATTCTCATTTTCTTTCACATAACCAAAACAGCAAGAGACTGCTGTAAGCTGTTCTGATTTCAAATCTTATCATTTTACATTTTGCTTTGTTTAACTAATGCCCTTCCATGTTTTTTACATTCACCAGTCTGTTAATTACCCAAAACCATTTCTATGGCATTCTGTTACAAAATTTGGAAATTTTGAGGAATAATGGTTACTCTTGATAATTTTATTGTAGTCAATCAGTCACTTTAACCTTTTTGCCGAGCAGTTTGTTTTGGTAAATGGTTTTTTTTAATATTATTCATTTTATTTATTTGTTTATTGTTTGAAGATACTTTATCCTAACTATGAGCTTTGTCCAATTTAGAGTCTTAGGAAAGCAATTTGACTTGCGAAAATAATAATATAATGCATCTTCCTTTACTGGGTTATGAAAATGCTAAGATATCTATATTTACTATTTGTTTTTGCATGGTAGTGTTGTTTTATTGAACATGTGATTCGAATTTCCTTTCAATTCAACACAGAGGGATCTGAACTAAGATTAGTGTTTTTGTTATTTACCTATTTATATCATAGACAAAAACGGTTGATACTAGATTGAGTTCATCTCCTCGACCTAGAAGTGTTTCACAAATTATCAATAAAATAAAAAAAAGGAATGACAAAAAAAACATGAAAGAAAACAAAAGCGAAGATGCTGGCTCGAGTTCAATGACCATAAAAAGAGCTAAGAGAAATCGTAGTAAAACTGCAACAACAAGTTATGATTCTCAAACTACCAAAAAACAAAAGGTAATTATTTTTTTCTTTTTCTTTACATTCTGAATGTATTATAATGTAATGCTAATGGTAAATTTTAAATGTAAATTACAATGTATGTTTTTATAATATGTATTAAACATGTGTACTTGATGTACACACTGTGTACATGATGTATATAGTATGTACAATCACTGTATACTTACTATATACAGCATGTACACATAGTATACAGCATGTACACACTATGTGTACTAGATGTACACACGTTGTATATCATGTGTACTACATGTACACCAGGTGTAAACATGATATACACACTGTGTACAGCATGTATACACTAAGTGCACTAGTTATACACACGGTGTGTATCATGTGTACTAGCTGTACACACGGTGTATACATAGTGTACACACTAAGTGTACTAGCTGTACACACGGTGTGTATCATGTGTACTAGCTGTACACATGGTGTGTATCATGTGTACAGCTAGTACACATGGTGTATTCAGCATGTACACACTATGTACAGCATGTACACACTATGTGTATCATGTGTACTACATGTACACAAGGTGTAAACATGATATACACACTGTGTACAGCATGTATACACTATGTGTACTAGCTGTACACATGGTGTGTATCATGTGTACTATCTGTACACACGGTGTGTATCATGTGTACTAGTTGTACACATGGTGTATACATGGTGTACACACTATGTGTACTACATGTACACACGGTGTGTATCATGTGTACTAGCTGTACACACGGTGTGTATCATATATACTAGCTGTACACATGGTGTACACATGATTTACACACTGTGTACAACATGTACACACTGTAGTACACACTGTGTACAGCATGTACATACTATGTGTACTAGATGTACACATGGTGTATATCTATGTCCACAGTGTGTACATCTAGTACACATACTGTGTACTTGTGTAAATAATGTACATAATGTTTACTATCTTTATGCAATATGTATACTTTTTATTTTATTATATTTGTCTTTTTGTAATATTTGTACTGATAATGGTGCTCTAATACTTAAATTTTCATTCAGGTTGAGAATACAGATGATTTCCAAATAGTACGATTTAACTTCTGCATGAATTGTTCCGCCGTCAATTTGATAAAGGATAAGCTGACAACATCACAACTAGAAAGATTTAGAAAAACATGTTTCGGGTATTTTTTAGATATACCTGAAATAAATCTCCATGGTCAACTTTTCCATTTGTTATTTCTTAGAGAAGTACATTCTGATAATGAAAAAGAATTTTGTTTAATGCATAATGGAGTCAAATTGACATTTGGGTTAGATGAATTTGCACTAATAACTGGTATGAAGTGCCATGGGAAAATCATAAAAAGCTTGCAATGTCAAAATGGTACACTTTATGAAAAATATTTTCATAGTTCTCCAAAAATTTGTAAGCAGTCAATATCTAGCACTTTTTTAAATGTTAGTTTTGATGATGATGAAGAAGCTGTGAAGTTGGCAGTGTTATTCTTTATACACTGTTTTTTACTAGCTCACAATAATAAAAAAAATGTATCCAAGGAGGATATAGATTTTGTTGATTGTGGAAACTTTGATGATTATCCATGGGGAAAAGAGGTGTTCAATTATACAATTAGTAGCCTCAAGGGAAAGTTGATTCAGAAAAGGGCTAGAGTCGACAAAAAAGAATCGAATGTCACAATGTGTAGAATTTATGAGTTTGCTTATGCATTCCAAGTATGGTTTTACGAGTGCTGTGGAAATGTGACCAAGTATTTAGACATAAAAGAAGAAAACAAAAGCCCGAGGATCCTAAAGTGGAAAGATAATGGAATTCAGTTAAGCTTGAAGGATATTTCAAGCACATTATTCAGAAATTCTGCAAAAGATGTAAGTCATCATGTATCTTCCTTTTTCCCCTTTATTTGAAATCGTATTAATTTGGGATGATCTTGCGATAATTCGTTATTTTTTTTTTATTTTTTAGTTGAAGTTGAGAAATATTTGTCCATCCGAATATGAGAGGACGAATTTGAATTTGATTGGAACATTCAAAAAGGGAGAACAAAGAAATATTGGTGAAGTTGATGAGGCATTACAGAATATTGATGAAGACAATCCTCCGATATAGCCTAATTCTCCAGCTTCTTCTACACATAAAAGAAAAGAAAAGTTCCATGGTACACATGAAGATTTGGAATTAAGAATAATGATAGAAAAATTGGATAAAAGGCAAAAGAAAATGAAAAAAGATATTAGAAGTTTAAAGTCCAGCATGGACAATATGAAAGCCAACTTTGAATAAAACTTCAAAACTGTTATTGACACAATTGTTGGACTTTCGCAGAAACTGGATTCTATCAATAGCTCCCAGGTAAATTTAAATTTTTTTTATCTTTTTTATTTATCTTCATGTCTACTATTTTAATATTTCTACAATTTTAATCTTTTTTTCCATTTAATAGACTCGCAACAACGAATCTCAAGAACATCGCGAGTTTCAAAACGATGGACTGGACGACGATGCAGAATTGGGTGCAGATCAACAGACACTTGGGGTGATGTTTTCCTTTGCATATGAATTTCTAATATCTTGAAAATATAAATAATACATTTGGATATAGATTATTTAATTTTCCATTATATATGTTATTATGGTGTGTAGTTATCTGATTATGAAGTAGAATATGAAAAATGCATCAATGATGATGGAGCTGACACAAAAGAAGATTATATGAAAGAGCAAATTGATGAACAACATGAAAAATTTAATGATGAAATGGTATGTTTATTATGTTATTTAAAATATTTGTGTTTCATTTTTTTAAGTTTAATAAAATTTATTTTGTTGCTATAATCTGTAATATGCATTCATTAATTTTTTAGGGTGTTAAATCCCACAAAATGAAGATGAATACAGAAGAGTGCCTTTCTGTATCTAGTCTGCTTAAAAGTGATGAGATGGATATCACTTTATTTGATGAGATATATGTAGCTGCTATACTTAATGACTCCCAACTAAATAATAATGTGTGTTTTTTTATCTTTACTTGATTTTAATTCAGAATTTGATGTATGTTTTTAATATTAAATTCAATTCATTTTTTAAAATAGGATATTGAAGAGCTTACCGTAACTAGGACCGAAATTGTAGTATATGAAGGTGAAACCCATGACATGACACCAGTTGTTGATAAACGGTATGTTAAACCATCAATTGTGATGAAATCACCGTATGTTACTAATTTCGGTTCAAGTGATGTAAAAGCGAAAAACATCTGCATCAAGACTTTGGTCAAAGGTTCAGTACCTTTAGACATCAAAATAGGTGAGGATGTTGATTTGAAATTGATGTCAGCCTTCAATGCCTTCATGGACACTAGAATGATAACTAAGAATAGGTAATAAAAAATCTTAAAACATAATTTTTATTCGATGATAATGTATATTAAGATGCATTGACACATGCTTATGTTTTTTAGGAAAAAAGTTTATCGTCCAGAAGATGATGTTTTAAATCCTCCCTTTGATTTTGAAGTTGATGAAATTACACAGAGGTCATGGTTCCATTACTTGGTATATGGCGGTCAACCTATATCCTCTAGGGTATGTATATCTAAAATCACACTTCTAATGTGTAAACATGATATACACACTGTGTACTAGCTGTACACACGGTGTATATCATGTGTACTAGCTGTACACACGGTGTATACATGATATACACGTTGTGTACATGCTGTACACAGTGTTTATATCATGTACACATTGTCTGTACAACCATTACATGGCTTACACATGATATACACCATGTGTACATCTTATATACATAGTGTGTACATGATGTACACAGTGTGTATATGATGTACACATTGTGTGTACAGCTAATACAAAGTGTGTATATGATGTACACATACTGTGTACTATTAGTACACACAGTGTACACATGATATACATGTTGTAGGCATTTTATACATCTAGCACACAACTATTGTATAAAATGAGCGTATTTGATGTATATTAATTTTAATTTTTTAATTCTTTTTTATTTAATTGCTTTTCGTATTTATTTTGTCTACAGCACTTAAATGTCATCTTTTACTACATAAGGAAGAAGGGGAAATATTCAGATGGTGTTTGTATGAACTTCACGACAACTGATAACTTCTTTGACCAATTTATACAAAAATTTTATAAAAAATTTCTGAAAAAAGAGTGTGACATGAGCTTAGTTGGGAAAGAGGAAACTATTATTGAATATATCTTAGGTGGTGGTTTGCATTGTGCTCGACCATGGGTAGAAGTTGACGATATCTTTTTTCCCATAAATGTCACTAAAAAATTTCATTGGATATTAGGTCATCTATGTATTTAAAAGAGATGCATCTATGTTTATGATTCTTTGGGAACTTCTGCAAGTAAAACATCCACCGAGGACACCATTATGGCTTATAGTGTTGGGTTGCCATTATTCTTGGACTATATTGGTTTCTATCAATTAAGGAAGGATATCAAGCTTGACGAAAGTCCATACAAAGATGTGAATTTAGCTGACCCTTTTGATGTTATCTATGTAAAAGATTTGCCAAACAACGCGATCTGTAAGTTTTACATGCAGGTTTTCATAATTTTATTTTACTACTAGATTTTTAGCTGCTAATAAATGATTCTACTTTGTATTGTTGTAGTGATTGTGGGGTGTTTGTTGCTTCATTCATTGAGTACCTCATTGAAGTAAAACATGGCCAATCAAAGATTTTGACATGAAAACGCATCGACAAAGGCTAGCTGTTTTATTATATCATCATGGACTGAAAAAACAGCAGCAGAACATTGCAAGTGATGATGAAGCACCAACTAAAAAGAACTCCAAAACATTTATAAAGAAAAAAAAATGAATGAATGATATTTTTATTGTATAAAAACAATCCCTTCTGTATATCATCATCGCTCAATTAATGTATGAAAAATATTGTTTTTATATTACTTCTGATTTCACTTCGAAAATTAGAATTAAATGAAATACTAGGTTACAAAAAAAAAACACCAGGTATTTTAATTTTGATTTGGTGGAATATTATTACAAATTATACGATATTTAATTGATCCAAAGTAAGGTGGTGAAATATGGCCTTTTTATATGCATGGCAAATTTGCAACTATGCGTAGAAAGATGCAACAGATAATTTATCTTCAGCAGTATATGGATTTGATACTATTGTAAAAGCAAAGGAAGCATTATAAGCATTATCTCCCAATGTTGTTAATTTAAGCAGATATCATATCCCACGTTTGCTAAATTTGCAACTATGTATCTACATCAAAACCATCTGTCAAACCACTAATAAAACACATCCCAAAAATTGAAGATATAGAAACAGGGAATTAAGATTTATGACTATATATATATATATATATATATATATATATATATACTGAAGCAACTTATAAAGAACACATTTGCTGAATAATAAAAATAGACCCACTATCCAAAATAAACTAGAAGAATATAAAATAATATCAACAATACTTTTCATGTCAATTTTTCATAATATTTATCCAAATCTTTCAATTTCAATTGTGTACGGTTTTTTTATATTTGCTGAACAATTTTTATTTTTCTATGAAGAATGAAACAATAAAAAAAACAGCTTTATTGTCATTTTTTAGGAATGCCTCTACACGTCTTTCGATTGTGCCCATGTTTTCCACATCTGCTGCACCTTATTTTGATGCTTGATTCCCATCCTGCTCTGATTCTTCTTTTCTTGGGTCTTCCTGATTTGTGTTTTCCTATTGGTGGTAGTACAAGCTCCTCTTCAACAGTATTTGGTGTGTTCCAATACATCTGACTAGGAATAGGATGCACAACTCCCTCATATGTTGCCAACATAGTCTCTTTCGTGTAGTAATTTGAGCAGTATTCATAACAATCCATATGCTTATCATTTATCACTGCTAAGGCATGTGCACATGGTAATTCATCCATCTGGAACTTATTGCAAGTGCATGTTCTCTCTATAAAATCTACATTGAAAGTTTTTTCTTGCACCAACACGCTAAAAATATCATTGTTTGATGGTATGACCTGCAAATACATATTTAATTAGGATGAAAACTATTAGGTCTACATGTTTAAAGCCCCTAATTTCTGGTCAACTTGATATCTACAGCAAACAACAATAACCAACTAATCTAACAACGTGATAACCAATAACCTAATATCTAACACCCACCAGCAAATATCAAAACAAAAAAACACATTATTACATACATGATAACATAAATATATATGACCATATTACAATAACAACAAAATAAAAAAAAAATCATGTTGTTACCTTCATTCTCATAGATGAAATGTAGTTTTCCTTCAGCCGGTCTTCATACTTTTTAGTGAGTTTTGTAAATGTTGAAATGGCTATATTCCTATTTGCATAAGTCCACTCTTGAACCAAATTGCGTAAATACTCAACTAAACCCGTAATTGGTATATTTCTGGCAGCTTTTATTGCGAAATTCAAAAACTCAGCAATGTTGGAAGTCATTGTCGAATACCTGTTATTAATAGAATGGACTCTCGACCATTTCTCATATCCAACCATCCACAGGTAGTCTGTTATCCTACTATCAACTTTTTTAATCTCCGCCATATAATAGTCAAACTGCTTAATTGTATATGCTTCAGCTGCTTTAAACAATAAATTTTTAATCTTCTTCGAGTTTTTCTTGAACCTTGTTTTCACATTGTTTAGCAAGTGATACACACATATGCAATGAAGGACACCAGGATACACTTTTGTAGCTGCTGTATGAATACTTTCATGTCTATTAGATATTATACACATTTTATCTCTTGTACCAAATGTCTGCCTAAATTTTCCAAAAAACCACTCCCAAGAACTATCATTCTCAGAATCAACAATGCAAAATGCTAAAAGAAAAATTTTTCCAGCAGCATCTTGGGTTGAAGCAGTAATTAAAGTCCCCCCATGTGTTGCCTTTAAAAATGTACCATCCACAACTATTATTGGCATGCAAAATTTCCACCCAATAATTGATGCATCCACAGCAATGGAAAGATATAAAAATGACATGTCATTTTGTGTTTCCAAATGTATTGCAGAACCAGGATTTGTAGATTCCAGCATATACAAATACTTTGGCAATAATGAGTATGACTCGAAAGGTTTACCTCTAATGCTATCCATAGCTTTTTCCATTGACCTCCATGCTTTCATATATTTGATATTTACACTGTATTCATCCCTCATATCTCTTATTATATCAGCTGGTGTGTACACAGTTTTCACATCAACAAATTTTGATTTTATCAAAAAAGCAATAACATTTGATGTTGCTTGCCTTTTACTGCTTAACCTTGACCTCAAATCGCAGGAATGGGTTGCTATGAACTTTCGAATTTTAAACATCTTAGTATTCCCTTTCCTTGAAGCTCTTATTTGCCACGGGCATGCCTCATCCAAGCAATTAACATCATACCTTCTTTCACAAGACCTATACACCTTAAATTGGAAATCATTTTTTACAGCATAAAAGTTTAATGCTGTCTTCAATATATCCTTGTCTTTAAACAACTTTCCAGCTTCAATCTCAGATAACATTGGATTTGACATAATTTGTTCATCCTCTTCTACTTCTTCAACTTTGTTATTCAAACTCTCAACTGTTTGTTTACACACCAAACTCACATAATCAATCATATCTATAAAATCATCATTTGAGTTAACAATTGCCTGCTCTTGCTCCACACAAAAATTTGTTGTTTCAGTTTCAACTTCTATGATTCCAAGATTATCTGAGGTTATTTTGTAACTTTCACCTATTACAAAATCAATAAATAGCTTTATTACACTCTAACTATATCACAAAATACACAAAAATACATGTTTTAATTGGATTATACAGTGTGTACTCACTGTATACCATATGTCTACTAGAAGTATAATGTATAAGTGCTAGGTATATAGGATAAATTACCTATTTCGCACTTGTCCATCTCTGTAATGCACATTGGATATGATTTGAAACATGACTCTTTGGTTTTTAATTCCAAATAAAAAAGCATTGAGATATCATCCTTTATTATCAATGGTGGATACCCATCTTCAATAGAATATTTGATCTCCAACATCTTGTTTGTATTTCTGCCACTCAAATTATTGTTTATAATAGACAACAATTCATCATAGCTGCAACCATATGGAATCAGTATTCCATGCACTTCAAAATTTTCATATTTGTTTTGTTCACTCCATTTCCCATTATATTGCAACAGAATCGGAATGCTCCCTGCCATTGTAAACGTCCTACAAAACACAAATATAACCACATTTAAAAAATAATAAAAAATTGCTTTTACCTGCATATCATTAAAATATAATTTAACTACAACCAACTACATTTATCCGAAACCCAATCTCCCTGGTAATTTTTCCATCCCTCTATCAATTCTTTCCTAAATCCCAATTTCAGACCCACATCATTTCTCCATGTAAACTAATCAATAATTTACAATCAAAATACACATATTCAACAAGCAATCTAAATATGAAATCAGTGGTATCAGTCAAGATACATGCCCAATTAACACACAAAGAATTAAGAACTTCCTTTCCAAAATAAAATCCAAACAATAAAATACCTGCAAATAGAAATTTTCATGAAAACATCATGTGAATTGCAACAACAAAAGAACCAAACTGCACTAAACAACAATTTCAAGGATGAATAAACACACATCGCAAAACATCACTTGAAGTTTAATATCGATGGAAGTGTCGGAAAGACAGCACAAACTCACCGGTAATGAACAAATTCTCCGAAATCTTCAGCAACTGAAAGAAATTTCGATCGGCGTAATATAAGCAAGAACACAACTCTTCAGACAAAGAAATTCTGATCGGTGTAATAGAAGCAAGAACACAACTCTTCTGAGAAAGAAATTTCGATCGGCGTACTAGAAGGAAGAACACAACTCGTCTAAGAAAGATATTCCGATAGGCATAATAAAAGCAAAAACACAACCAAAAGAAATTTCGATGAGCTGATGCGAAAACAAAAAACGGCATATATGAATGAAAATAGAGTTTTTATATTGTGGCAGTTTGTTGTATTTATGAAATCAATAATTTAAAAAGCTAGATTTATGTAAATTATGTGGAGGTGGTTGTATTTTTTGAAACAATGTTAAAAAAGCTGGCAACCGAGGTAATTTCCTCTAATTGAATTGAAGTGGCCCATTTACTTCTCCAAAATGCAATTGACTATAAATACCAAGAATGCTAAACCCTATTCTTCCAGCGCCGTCTCTTCTCAAGCTCATTGCCCTAATTCTTCCTTCAACGTCGTCTCCTCTCAAGGTACTTGCCCTAATTCTTCCTTCAGCGCCGTCTCCTCTCAAGCTTGAGTGATCTCTTCTATATTTTCATCAAAGAGGTTTCTGCTTGCAGGATCACTTGGGTTTGGATTCACGCCGCATGTTATCACTGTGAAAGCTGGAGAGGTTTCTGTTTGTCCTTCACATTTTTAGTTTTTCAATTTTAATTTTGGATAGTAATTAAATTATTTTTTCATTAATTAATATTGGTAAAAAATTGTGACTATAAACGTATAAGTACATTTAAAATTTCAAAATAAAAAAAATAGAAAAGTGTGTTAAATTTTTTATTGAATTCTAACAAATGATGTTTAAAGTAAAATAAAAACTAAATCTTAAAAAAGGCACTTAAAAATGAAATAGATGAGTAATATTTTAAAGCACTTAATTACATACCGTCAAAACGTAAAGACTAAAAAATGAAGTCATTTTAGTTTAACCAACCATATTAATAAAATCTGATTTTTTTAATTTATAGTTTTTACTTTTTTAACTTGGAATTTGCTGTATTAAGTGAGTGTCTTCAGTTGAATTAAAGAAAGAGAAAAGATTTCTTCAAGTGCAAATTTATTAAATATGGAATTTTGACTTGGTAATTGCCAGCAAAGACCGGAAAGATTGGATCCAATCGTCAAAGTCAAAATCAAGAATCAGACTTTGCATTCACAATTTAAAATTAGGATTCAAACAGGGTCGGCCTTCCACCAAATTCCCAATTTTATTCTGAAGGAAAAGTTATAAATTACAAACTTCAATTCATTTGAGGCTATTTAGGGTTTAAAATTAATTATATCTGTCATCAATTTTATTGTTGGTTAGAAAATTCAAAATTGTTGTTCCGGAGCTGGATAATAGCATAATGTTTGTTTCCACTAGTTATGATTTTTGTTAATAGCAATTGACAAGTATGTATAATTAAATATAATTAGATATATTTAATCGTTAATGTACAAAATCAATGGAATCTAAAATAACCCAACACAATTATTGAAAAATTATGAAACTGTTTTGATGCTAAATATCTACTACATACATGCTGAACTAGAAACGGCTCGTGAATCCCTTAAACGAGTGGAAAAAGAGAAGGCAACTATTGTGGAGAACCTTAGTACTTTAAGGGGTCACTATAATTCATTGCAAGATCAATTAACTTCTTCCAGAGTAAGTTTCTTTTATGTGTTATGTAGCTAATTGTCTTCGATCATGCTTGTTTGAGACTAGATGCATTTGCATTGCAGACTCTTAACTGGTACGTCTGCTCATTAATATTTCACAGGCTTCCCAAGATGAGGCCTTAAATCAGAAAGAAATGCTAGCTGATGAAGTGAAATGCCTTAGAGGGGAGTTGCAGCAAGTGAGGGAAGATCGTGATCTCCAAACCGGGCAGGTGCAAGCTTTAACTGCTGAAGTAGCAAAGCATAAAGAGAGTACAGGAAAATCCTTTGCTGAGATCGATAATTTGATGGCTAAATCAAAATCCTTGGAGGTATGCTCTAACTACTTCTTTACATGTGCTCAATTTGGTTGGATAAATTCTGAGACTAAATTCTTCTATTGCAGGAAACATGTTCTGCTCAAAGAGAGCGGATACATTTATTAGAGCATCAGCTAACTGCTGCTAATGAGAAGTTGAAGGTAATACTTCGATATTTTTTGTAATACTTTGATTTTTTTTTTACTTAAGTTAAATAAGATGTTCTGAATTTTATTGCACATCTGTCACATGTGCATCATCTGAAGTTGTGGGATCGCACCAATTTTTAGTTTTATTCGAAGTCATTGGGTCTTGATTGTTTCCTTCAGATGTTGGATTTATCTGCAACGAAGACAAGGACAGAATTCCAAGAACAGCGAAGAAATGTGCAAGAACTACAAGAGCGCCTCGCAGATGCAGAACATCAACTAATTGAAGGAGAAAAATTAAGGAAAAAGTTGCATAATACTATTTTGGTAATACTCCTTGCAAACCAATTTTTGTGGATTTTGTATTTAACGTTATGTACTGATATATGTCTTCTATAACAGGAATTAAAGGGGAACATCCGTGTGTTCTGTAGAGTGCGACCCTTATTACCAGATGACGGTGCTGGAATAGAAGCACCTGTCATTTCATATCCTACATCAGTAGAAAATCTTGGTTGATGGTTACAAGGCTAGTCTATATTGCCCGCAGCTTTTTCCTTTTACTTAGCTCATCTGTTTTTGTATGGTATGACTTTGAGTGTCTTGTTGATTGAGGATATTCTCAAAATTTTGTCCTTGTTCGATTTAGTGGCTAAAGTTATCTTCTTGTTCTTCTTTTATTTATTTATTTATTTATTATTATTATTATTTTTGCATCGAACTATTATGATATCTTGGCTCTTTGTCAATAATGCATGAAGGGGCTTGTATTTATTGTACTTTCATGAAATAGTTGTATTAATGAGTCTTAGTGCTTTATGTAGGTCTGTATTTTTGCTTATGGTCAAACTGGTTCTGGAAAAACTTATACAATGATGGTTCTGTATTTTTCATTTAACTTTTTTTTTTTTTCAAACATAGAAATGCAAATAAATTTTTGTAATTTGCTTGTTTATACGCAGCTTTAGAAAGCATATTTAGGTAGTTTTCTCTAACTCAATTTTTGAGCATGGTATTTCGAAGGGGTGTGCAAAATTTTGAGTATTAAAGAATACGCATCTTAATGATTTTTGGCATCAAGATATTTGATAAATTTAAAAAAATAAAATGAAATAAAATCCTGAGATCAAACTAAGTGCTTTGTCCCTATTTTCAATCAGTGGCTTGCTCAGAGTATTATATCAAAATTTGTGTTAATTTTAGCTTATTAGATTAAAGAACCTTATGATGACATTTATATTAGTTCTGCATAGTAGTATGTACTTTACTTTCCAAGTAATTATTTTTGGAGTATACATTTACTGTTCTTTTCATAATTACTTATTGCTGTTAATTTGTAACATATCAGCCATTATGCGTTAGTAATATTGATCTTTTTCTTCTTATTTTTGAACATAGGGATATGGATCATTTTTATTGCGAGATTTGCCATTTGATGCAATTCAGTTTTGTATCTATGAACAGCTTCGGATTGGTTATAAAGCAGCAGTATTCTCCTCATCAAACATAAAGTGATATTTAGAAATGTCTTGTGCTCATTTCGGTTGACTCTTCACCATTTCTACATACTCTTTTACTTTAATGCCTTTGGCCTCTTCCAGTAATGCACAGTTGTGTTAGCTTAGGTTGCTCATTTATAGATTACCATGTACAGAACATTAACTTGATGATCTTTCATTCTCTAATGGTGCCTTGATCTTCATGCCTTTTTAGACTTTACCTGAACAACACAAAATTTCTTGAACGTTAAATTTTTGGAATGATAATATCTTGTTAACTTATTATGAAATAAGAGTCACTAATTTCCAAGACTTATCTCTTTGCTTAAGGTATAGGAACTTCTCATCAAGATGTTCTCAGTGCGTCACAAAGTCTACCTTTGCTTTATGATAGATTGTTTTCATGAGTGTTAGGGTTATGGAATGCCTTATTATCCTAGACTTTTTCTATATGGATTAGATTTTGGGATGTAGTTACTGGATCTAGCCTCGATCTAAATGACAATAGGCAATTGATTCTTGTTTCATGAAAGGCATAGCTTGTTTATGGGTGCTGTTATTTGGTCTTATTTCATGTGTCCAAAATCCAGTCTCAATAATAATTTTGTTGATCTTTTGGTGGAGTTGGTTATTATTATTATTTTTTTTCCACAGATGGTATAATTGGCATTGGCATTGCTGTAAAAACTGTGGGAGTGGTTGCTAGTGGCATTGTTGCAATTCTTGCATGAAGAAATTATCTTTTTTTTTAATATATTGTTTTTGTACATACATTCTTATTGCAGATGCTAATTAGTACAATAATATTTGTTATTTTATTGTTTCATGTCAGATTAAGGATACTATTATGTAATGTTTCAAATTATTATCTCTATATGTGTATTTTGGAACATATTTTGATTTGGAATCAATATATATTTATATGTGTGAGATCATTGCTGTTTACCATTTGAAACGATCTTTGTATACAGGATTAAAATTTTAAAAGACAGCAAAAGAAAAATTCAATTAATAATTTAGCGACGGATTTGCAACAGATTTAATATGCAAAATATATAATATTGGAAATAATTAGCGACTAAATTAGCGACCAATATTCGTCGCTAAATTTTACACTTAATTTTAATTTAGCGACGAAAACTTTAGTCGCTAAATATTATTATAATTCGGCGACTAATTACGATTATAAATTAGCGACGAAAAATACAAGTTTGCGACGAAATATTTCGTCGCTATATTAGCGACTGAATTTGAAATCCGTCGCTAATTTTAATTAGCGACGAAAAAATGGTATTTAGCGACGGAATTTTCCGTCTCTAATCTGCAGTTTTTTTTGTAGTGTATGATCCTACGATAGCGAAGGCTATAATGCTAATTTCTTAGGTACTAAGGTACTTACAGAGAGTCCTTTTATGTTCTTACATGGGTTAATTAGGGAGTTCTGGATCCCTAAATGTCACTGATATATGGAGCCTTTGGGGTATGGTTGAGGGTCATTGCCTTAACATTTCACATGAGATTTGACAAAATATCGCTAGGGTAGCCAAGCATAATTACTAAACTGTTGATATCACTTAGAGTTCCTAAGGCTGAGATGGGAGCACCAGTTGAGGGGGATATATTTATGGATTTTGATGTGGTTGTGAATATGAGGATGATTAAACTCCTTTGACCTAGAGGCTATAAATTATTATCAGTAGAGGAATGTGATAGAGGGTTTCATATTTGTAGGCCTCGAGGAGCTACACAAGGTGGTGATCAGCTGGCAGACCCTGTATAAGATGTTTATATTCCCGATCAGGCCCAAGATTAGCTTGCAGACCTTACACCAAATGATCATTCTCTTCTTTATACATATAGGCATGTTACGGGTCTTACACTATAGGCTTATTTACCCATAGGATAGGTTTTATCACCTATCAGTCAGGCCCACTCAGACATCGGGTCCACCATATGGGATTTAGACTCATACATTTTGTATGGCCACAGTCATCACTATCAGAGAGTTTCAGTAGCCAGCATGTGCTAGCATTATTTAGGACATATAGGTTTAGTGCACATAGAGACCTAAGAGCCTCTACTTCCCATGCTCTAGTGCCACTCACTGCTACTGCCTCTAGTGCTTCGAAAGACTTAAAGAGCCATATGGCTAGATTGAAGGCTACTATTGAGGGAGTGAGATAGGATGTACATAAGATGTTTGAGAGGATTTGCTTATCTTATCGATCTTCTAGTAGATAGCTCCATGGGATGAGGATATCCATATCTAGTGTTATAGGTACTATAGCTACATTCACTGCAGAGGTCTATGCTCTTCGACGGAGTGTAAGAGAGACCAAAGATCTCTATGCCACTCACTTAGCTCAGGTGGAGTTAGGTGTACGTCAATAGGTGTTAGCCATACGACAAGTTCGAGATGATCTGAGCCATTTAGCTGAGCTTATAGAAAAGGTTTTGAGACCTCTAACTTAGGCTACAGGGATTGAGCTTGAGATACTCCTGCCACCAACATCACCACCTGCAGGCCCATCTCAAGTATAGCCTTTATAAGCTTCACAAATGCCTCCTGGTCCCTTAGCTAGACTATCAAATTACACCATACTGAGGCATTACCAATGACTTTTAGAGGGGTCATTTATCATTTGTTGACTTTATTATATTTCCTTTTAATTGTATTTATGTTATTAACATTTGTACTTTTACTTTAATTTGGATGATGTATTGATATTATTCTAGTTCAATATGCTTATCTGCATATTTACATATTGATACCTCCATGGGTGCTAATACGACATTTGGGAAAATAATGGATGAAAATAAAATATAACAAAACATGATAAATATCAAAGATAAAAGGAAAAAAAAGAAAGATCATTCGCACAATCATCACAAGTTTTGATGAACAATTCAAATTTAGGAATTATAAATAAAAAAATAAAAACAAAACATTAACATTCAGTCAATATAAATTAATTATCGAAAGAATATGTGTCATGAATTAATTTGTTGTATCCTGCTTGGAATAGGGGGCAATAAATAATCAAAGCAAAACTACAACGAGCTGCCACATCAACAACAATATCTCAAGGATGAAAATGTTGGACAATCAGATTAGAAATGAGGTCTAGTTACATTTGAACTATGCAAACATTGGAGGAGTGCTTAAACACATTCCTCCAAGGGATGACCTCCTTATTTCAAAGTTGAGTTTACATGGAAGCAATCATGCAAATCCATAAAAAAGGTAAGTATCTCTATCATTTGTTAGGAACATACACTGATATCCAATCTTTTCACAGGCACTAAAAGTCCTCTGGAGAGGCATCAATCACCTTTCCTGATTCTATATGCCGACAAGCTAGCATTAATTGGGTATAAATAACCTATCTCAATTCTGTATGCCTATAAACTAGCGCTAATTAGATAATTCTGAGAGGATTTAACATGCCAGCAAGCTAGCATCATCCTCTTTAAACATTGTTTGATATGCCAATAAGCTGGCATCAACCTATCACTTCTTTTTTGTTTTGCATGTGGACAAGCTGGCACTAATAAGATATGAATAACTTATCTTGATCTTGCATGCTGATAAGTTGGTGCTAATTAGACAGTTAGTCAGTAGTTAAAATATCAACAAACTAATGGTAATTACACTACCAATCCTAAGGTCAAATGTCAATAAACTGATGGTAGTAACTCAACCAAGGGTTAAAGCATCAATGAGATGATGATAATCACCCATCCAGGAGTTAAAATATCAACAAACCAATGGTAGTCACTCCACCTAATCAGAGACTCACTGCCTTAGGTATGCATTTTTTTAATAATTATCATACTCTAAATTTATGTAAGACAAGTCGTAGTTATCTAGTTTCCTAAAATTAAGGGTAGCTGTAGACACTGACACTGGATCAACCTTTGTTAGGGTTACCTAATAAGGATAACATTGTGTTGGAGAAAGATAGAAAATAGTAATGCCTTCACTTTTCTACTACTGATGCTTTTCAAACATGAGAAAGTGTTTTCATCAGGGTTTTGAAGGAAAAACATTCTTCTAAAAAAGGACTTGTTTTGATTCTTTTGTGAGATGGTGGGAAAATGGTTTTGCTGGGGACTTTTGGCTAATTCAAGAGTGAGTCAAGGATTCAACTCACGGGTCAGGTCTGTCACTTACTGCTTGATTCAAGGCTTTGAGTATTTGGTCACTCTCTAGCCCAGTTCGTCATTGGTCAGCGAGTCGCGAGCTTGGTCTGTGACTCATTAGCGAGTCACAATCTTTAAACCGTAACTAATTATTTTATAAAAAAATTCAAAAATATTTTGGGCCCCACTGAGCCTGGCCCGTGAGTCACAGTCCATGAGTCACGAGTCATACCCTTGCTCTATGACTCAATGTTTTCCAGCAGAAGTTTAAGATTCTCTTTCCGTGAGGCAAAGGATTATTTCAGTTAAAAATATTTATATTTCCTTTGGTCCTAGTCCAAACTCAATTAAAGGGGATGGGACATTTTTTTAGGATTAAGGAGCAATAATGAAGGGTTTTATAATAAATTAGAGAGAGAGAAGAAGGAAGAAAAAGGTGGTTTTTTTAGAAAAAGAACTTTTGTTTTACAAGAAAAACAAGAAATAATAACAAGAAAAACTTTAGGTAAAATATTTACATAAGAAGATGAGGAAGAATAGCAAAAAAGGCACCCTCACTAGCTTTAAATCACAACTAAGACTGAAGGTAATGTAAAAGATTACCTTCTTACTAAAATTTATTTAACTTTCTTTTCTTTTATTTTGAGTTTTAAAGCCCTATTCTTTAGTGTTCTTACTTGTAGGTGTTATATATGTATTGGTTTCTTGGTGTTTATTGTTATATAATTAGTGTGTTTATGTGTATTTTTATGAGTTATGCATGAATTTGTGTTCATTTTATGAGTTAAGCAGCTTCCATGGCTACTTTCTCTCTTTAGAATTTAAATTCTCTCACTTGATCAATCCATGCAATTTGGGTTATTTGAGATGTTTTGATCTTATTTTATGCCTTATATGCTGTTTAATAGAGTTTGAGGGTGTTTTGCAAGAGTTTTTGGCCTTAGATTTAAGTTTCAAAATTTGAAGCTTTGTTTATGGCAACGTTCCAGTATTATTGGATAATTTTGGGTTGACTCACGGACTTGGTCCATGAGTGAGTCATAGACTTGGTCTATAACTCACTCATTTGGAAGATTTCATGACTCACTCAGGAGTGGATTGTGACTTGCTGGATGGGGCATGACTCGCCCTAAGTTGGTATGTGACTTACTTCGGTCCGAGTTTTTTGGGTTTTGACCTTATTTTCCTTTGTTTTAATTCTTTACTAGTTTGTCCTTATACATATTATATGTATTTATAGTACATGAAACCTTCATATTACCTCTTTTGTGTCATAACCCTTATCTATATCTTTCCTATTGTTTAATTAATTATCTTTAATATTTTTTAGATGTAACTGTTTCATCAATGGGTCTACTAAATTGTCTTCACTTTGCTATCTTGCTAATCTTGACGTCTCATGGTCAATGATCTCTCTGATCAGGTGGTACCTTCTAAGTATGTGTTTGAATTTCTAGTGTTATCGGGGCTCCTTTGCCTGTGCAATGGCCCTATTGTTGTCACATAAAATTTCTCATAGATCTAGAATGCTTGGGACCACTCCTAATCCAAAAATAAAATTTCTAATCCAAATAGCCTCATTTGCAGTCTCACTCGCTGCAATATACTTAGATTTTGTAGTTGAGTCAGCAATTATCTCTTGCTTTGAGCTTCTCCAGCTGATAGCACCACTGTTCAAAATAAAAACAAAACCAAATTGCGATCTTGAGTCTTGAGTGCTGGTCTGAAAAGCAGCATCGGCATAACCTTGTATGATGAGCTCTTCTTGACCACCATATACCAAGTAGTGATCCTTAGTCCTTCGCATATACTTTAGAATCCCCTTTACAGCAGACCAGTGCTTCTCATCAGGGTCTTGCTGAAACCTACTTGTTATAATCAATGCATGAGCAACATCCAACCTAGTACACAACATAGCATATTTGATAGATCCAATAGCAGATACATATGGGATTCTACTCATGTTGCTAATCTACTAAAGTCATCTCTGAATGTTACGAAGTAACTAAAACCACATCTAGCCTATGTACTTAATGGTCCACATACATCAATGTGTATTAATCCCAATAAGTCACTACTCCTCTAACCTTTCTTGTTAAAAGGACTCTTTTTTATTTTTCCATGCAAACATGGCTTATATGTGTTATAAAATTCCAAATCGAATGAACCAAACACTCCAGATTTGTGGAGTCTTGAAATGTGTTTTTCATTTGCATGTCTTAAACAACAATGCCAGAAGTAAGTGGGGTTCAATTTATTTGATTTAACGCTCTTTGTATTAATGTTGTATATGGACTCATTGTTTTGTAGATCAAGGATATAAAGGCCATTTTATAATATAGCAGTGCAATTTAAAATGCCTTGGCGACGAAAATGAATATTGCCATTATTAATAACAAAGTCAAATCCATCCATATCCAAACATGAAACAGAAATAATGTTTCTACTCATAGCAGGCACAAAATAACAATTCATTAAATCTAAACACAATCCAGAAGGTAAAGTGAGTCGATAGTCGCCTAGCTCTATGTTTGCAACTCATGCTCCATTCCCCATGTAGAGGTCCACTTCACTCTTCCCTAGCAACCGCCTATTTCTTAGCCCCTGAACATTTGAACAAATGTGAGAACCATAACCGATATCCAATACCCAAGTGGTAGAAATAGAAAAGGTTAATTTCAACAACAAAAATACCAGAACTGGATGCCTTGGCTCCATTCTTCTTTTGTTCTTCCTTAAAGAGAGCATGGTTCTTCCTCCAATGCCCTAACTTGTTGCAATGGAAGCACCTGTTCATTCTTGGGTTTTGCCTTACCTTTCCCCTTTCCCTTCATAGGTCCCTTTTTTAATGCCCCTTTGAACTATAAGTACGGGATTGGTCTTTCAATTGTTCTTTTCAGCATTCTTAAGCATCCCATGAAGCTCGGTGACTATCTTGTTCATTGTATGCATATTATAATTCATAACAAATGGATCATAATCATCAAGCAATGACCCTTAGATTATATCAATGACCAACTCTCTTAGGACTTGTACCTCAAGCTTCTCAAGAGTATCAAGATACCCTTTCATCTTGAGTATATGGGTATTGACAAGAGTACCCATAGTCATCTTACAAGAAATTAAGGCCTTTGTTGTCACAAACCTCTCATGACGAGCTTGTTCTTAGAACATCTCCTTGAGGTGCACTATGATAGCATAAGCCTCTTGTTCCATGAATTGCTTTTGCAAATCGGGCACCATAGTGGCTAGCATCAGATAGGTCACATAGTTGGAGTCACTCTCCTTAGTCTCAAAGGTTTCCCTTTGAACTGCAGAGGCATTCCTAGCAGGTTCGGTGGATAAGGGTTCATCCAAAACATACAACTTCTTCTTTTGCTTAAGAACAATTCTCAAGTTTCGAGACCAGTCTATGAAATTGGTGCCATTCAGTTTGTCCTTTTCTAAGACCGATTGCAATGAAAATTTGTTGTTTGAAGAAGCCATTTTTCAATCTACAAAAATTTATAAACTTGGTAAGATTAAATGAGGTCTTAATATAATCCCACAAATCGAATTAATATCCCTTTAAATAATTCACATTAGTGATTTAATGTGGGCCAAGATCCACTTTTCACAACAACTTATTAGTCAAGCTAAGCTTGTACACCTAAAAACTTAAGTTATTTAGGTAGGAAAACTCCAATCATGTCTCGTATATGACTCTTAGATCAAATGGGCTAACATCTTAAGATGTTATATCACAAACCCATTTATTTGTTGCCTAGGTCCGGGCATCCCTTTCCATGTTAAGTCTAACCTACATTCATAATATGTGCCTCATAAAGATAATTAGGTGACCAATGATCGATGCCTTGACATGTTTCGAATTAAGAAGGCAACTTCGTGATTTACTATTTTAGGGATTCATTTTTATTATGGTTTTCATGGCATACATTTTGTCATCCATTCATAGCATGTATATGTATAAGTGTGTAAAGTAAAGCTTGACAAACATGGGCCCAAAAACCTACAACTAAGATTCTATACTATTACATATAAATCTTTAAGTTGTGGCTCTCCACTCTGGTGAGCTTCATCTTGATTTACAAAGTCTTCAAATAAATACTATACTAAGAAATAAATGAAACTTTTACAATAATAATTAATGGCATACAGGCCATATTTAATTACATAACCCATGGCCCATGAATGCACCATGCATATTCATTCATCACACAAAACAAGCAAACAAATATACATAACATTTATGGATAAAACAAAGTTCAATTTTAATTAATTAAGCCTAGCCCATTAATGAAAATTGTGTACTTGTATTTTTAAGAGAAGACCCCCTAATAGGCCTGGGCTGAAGGCCAATGGACTAAATACACTTATTAAATAAGCTCTCTTAAAAGCCCAAAACACAAACTAGTTAGATTTGTGCCATAAATCAACTCTAGTGTAATTTCCAATTTTTCCATTTTTAATATTATGTCATACAGCCCATAAACATTAAAAATACAAATAATATGAATGAAATTAATCAAAACATAAAAATTCATGAAGAATACATAACACATTCGGCATTGATAACAAAACAAACAAACGTGAAACTAGTTGTTTAATGCTCATATAATGTCACAAACGATGCACAAACACTTAAAACGATTTTATGAGCCATTTAATAACTTAAATAAGGTCTTAAACATTAAATTAAGTTTTTGTTCAGATATGATCTAAATGTTTTTTTGTCATTTTAATAAAAAAAAAAAACAATGTTGATTAAACATGCAACAAACACAAACCAGTCATTGTTTTAAGTGATTTGTAAATTAACCAATTAAATTGTCATAGACTAGAATTAAAATCATTTTTAAAACATGTCTAGACCTTATATTAATATTCTAAAATCACTTACAAACATGCCCAACATGTTTTTACATTTTATAGAGAGAAACTAGCTACTAACAAACGCATATCATGCAAACAAGCTCCTAGTTTCATGATTAACGTGTTCAATCAAGTATATATATTTAAAAAAAACCATGAATAGGTCTAAAAACATCTTAAGACAATATATTAACATGTCATAATACCCAAATAACCATTTAAAATCGTTTTTACACTCAACCAATGCAAAAAACTCAAAACAGAAAATTTCAACATCACGTTCCATGCAACAAACGATTTTTAATCAAGTTGTAACGCATCCAAAGCACTAAAACAAACATGATTAGGATATGATACCATTGATGGGATATCACATGGCATAAATACAATGATCATGTAGCAGAAAAACAAAAACTTTTGATCATACAAGCCATATAATAATGACATAGAATAAAAAACATGCAATTTTAGGGTTTCAATTGAACTTACTTCTTTGAATGCACTTCAAAACTTTATTTTTTGCAATGACCAGTATATAAGATAAACCTATATACCCGTGAAATCAACCACTAAAGCCAAAGGTAGTGCCTTTTACGCCACATCACTCTATGTTCACACACACACTTGCAAAGTCGACCTAAAACGAATAGTGCTAGCTTTAAGTTTTGTATTCGGCAATGGGTATGGTATAAAGACACAAGATTTGATCTTGTTCTTCCTAGGGATTGCAATGGCTATCCAAAATACAAGAGAGGAAGAAATAATTCTTCCCTTGTGAAAATTGCGGCAATGAGAGAGAAAAAAACTTCAAAGTGGCAAATTTATTTAATCAATATATATCACTTAGCTAGTGATTCTTTTGGATGCCGAAATCTACTAGGTTTTAGGTAGTAATTTTAGCCTCCATCTCTGCCTAATCAAGTGGTGTATCTTGATTCAAATTCAAATAGGATTTAAACTTAATTATCTAAAGATAAATAAGTAATTAATTATCTAAAGATAAATAAATAAATAATTATTATCCAAGTCTTACCCCCTTTTTCTTCACTCTCTCATGGATTAAAGTCCATGTAGCAATATAATTACCCATTAACTTTATTAATTTGACTTTAATTAAAAAGCCCAAATTAATACCCAATACTCTGTTAGAGAGTATGCCCTAGAGCCCATGTAATAGGGATATTTTTCATATGTATAAAATTTATATTCTTAATAAAAGGCATCATTCATTTATTAAATCTGTGTTTGAATACATGAGTTTGTAAATCTTAAATTAATAAATGAAGTCCTAGATATTATAAACACAGTGCAAAGGCAATCATGAAGGTGTTCATGATGTGAGATGTCTATTGCATGCAAATATGTTAATATCTAAATATCCCTAGTCATAGAATTAACAAGATAGGACATTGTTAATTCGGACAGACTAGCACATGTTATGCTTCTTGAATGGTTCTCATAATTGTGATTATGGATGATAATCAAAGCTAACATGTGGATGCTTGTTAGAGGAACAAGTTCATTGGAGACCTACAAAGAGAATCCTCATATGGATATTAAATCTATGTCAGTGAGGAATCTCTTCATAGCAGTTGTGCAAGTATCCTTAGACTTGAGATCACCAAAGTTATCTTAAGTAGCAAGTGGTATACTTTGACTCCATAACTGATTACTTCCAACTGGGAGTGAACATAGTTAGGAGATTGGGTATATCATGACCTACTTGAAGATAGTTGAGTGATTGACAAAGGATTCACCATCCCAGATTTAACAAGGGAAGTTATCTCGCATGATTCTATAATTGCCTTGTTCAGAGAATCTCTGGCAAGAGTAATATGCCGAGATGGATGGAGATCCATGAAGGGCATTTTAGGAACAATGGTTAAATTAATAGAACATACATAATTAGATTTATATGAGTTGATAGAAATCCATACTCAGAATCTAATTGAGATAAGAGTGGTGAAAGGAGTAATTGCACGGTAACTGTTTCTATGGAAGGGTACAGTCAAACCACATGAATTTCCTGACATTTGGGTAGTCATGATGCCTAGCTAGAGGCCAATCATGACTTGTATAATGATGTATCAAAATATCAATAGAGATTGATAAAATGATTTAAAGGAGTTTAAATCATGTGAGTTTTGAATAGAACTCACAATTACATATTATACTGCCAACATGGACAGGAACCCAATAGGTCACACACATATAGAGAAAAGGGTAAAATGGTAAAATGAAATGATAATAATATTTGATATTATTATAAAGGTAGAGAGGAGAATATGATAATAATTAATTAAAGAGTTTAATTAATTATGATCAAATAAAATTATCCGCGGAACTTTTGAGAAATGTTCTGTAAATTGGACTTAAATGAAATAATGTATTTTATGATTAATTATTATTGTCTTATAAGTGTTATAAGACTACTATAAGTGTTATAGGACTGATATAATAATTAATAGGATCATTGAAGAAATTATAAAGGGCCAAAGGAATGAAGAAGTTGGAGGAAGCCCTCCAGAAGAGGGCTACACGCCAACTCCATACAGAAGGGCTTAGAGGGCTCTTTCTTGGACCAAATTAATTTATATATGTTACATAAGTGTTATGGAACTCACATATTTAATTTGGTTGGATTTGGAATCCATTTGGGTATTTAAATCCAATTAGATGCACAAAGGGCCTAGTTTGTGGATTTTGTGCATGGTCTTTTATGAAAAGATTTAATTTGGATTTAATTAAGCCCAAATGATTATAATTAATTACAGAAGCCCAATTAATAATTTTCCAACAATTTTAAAGAGGAGTTGGAATTTTAACCTAACTATAAAAGGCCAACTAATGAGAATTAGGGTTAAGTGATTAAAACAAAAGGAAAGTCTTTTCTCTTAATCACTCTCCCTTTTTGCGCCACTTCCATTGCTAGCCTCTTGGATTTCGGCCACTCCTTGTATTACACCAATGTTTTGGTTCAATTTACTCCTCTCTAGTGTGGATTACTCATTGGAGGTGTTCGATTTTGGACACTGTGGTTTGCGACAACCCGGTGCGAAGTAAAATCAACTGTTCAACAAAAATCAAAGGTGATTTTCTTATTCCCATATAGTTATATTGTGTATTCATGGCAATATCAGATCTAATGGTTAAAAAAATTTTAAAATTTCGCTCATGTATATGATGCATGTAACCGTTAAATTCCAACATGGTATCAGAGACACGGTTTTGCCATGGATATACAATTCTATATTTTTCTGCGGAATAAGTTTTGTTTTGTTTTGAGTTATTTATTTCATGAACTTTAAAATATTAGATTTGATTGTTCATGAATGAGAAATATTGATTTCTGGTTGTATGTGTGATCAAATAAATATGGTGGAAACAAAAATAAAATTTTTGAATGATTAAGATTAGGGTTTGGCGTGAAACTCATTAGGGTTTGGCGTGAAACCCTAGGTAATGTAGGGGCTGTTCTAATTTAATTTCTTATGGATCCATTTAAAAATCATTTAGATGATATTTTATGTGTTTAATATGTGATATTAAGCCGTAGGATCGAACGGAATTAAAATCGAACAAGTTTTGCATGAAAACTAGTTTTGTCGAAAAGTTCGATAAATTGGTGTTCTTCGTGTGTTCTTGATGTGTTCATGGTTAGAACGACTTTTGATCTTCTAAATCTGATATATATGATATATTAAAGTGTTTTTAATTAATTGGATTAATTAAAATGGGCCTTAAATTAATTTGATTAATTTTAATTCATTAAAACCACTTAATGGGCTTAATTATGTTTACGGACTTGGTTTAAATTAGTGAATGACTTGGTGGGCCCAAGGAGCTGATTTAAATTAAACATTATAAACATTAATTAAGTTTATTAATTGGTTTTAGGGGCTGGAGTGGGCTTGGCTCATTCCAAAAGGCCCAAATGGTCCAAAAGACACAAAACTAGTTTGTGTGTGAACACAGTTAGGGTTTTTTCTTCTGTGGGTTTCGGCCTACAATTGTTTTAAGCCCAAAATTGATTCTTTTAATTATTTAATATGATTAATTAATTAAATAATCAATTTATAATTAATTAATAATCAATTGGATTGATTATTAAGACAAGAACACATGCATGCAAAAAGGTTTCCTAAAATGAAAGTTTCCAAAATAGAAAAAGTTTCCTAATTTGATCACATCATTAAATAACTCAAAATATAGTTTCAAAGGTTGAAACAAAGTTAGTAATCCATTTATTTATGCATTAGAGAGGCATATAAGGTGAATGATTGGCATGATGGTAAGTTATGGATAAAGCTCAATGTGATTGAGCATAATGCATGTTTTGGCCCAATGAGGACTTTCATGTCCCGGCTACTTGTTTTTGGTTTGTATTTCATTTCAAATTGTAATATGTAATTAGATTACTTAGATTAGAATTAGAAATAGAGATGGAGACCAATATCAAGGAGCAAGATGGGCCGGATGGAGATCCAACAAGCTTGAAGATAATGTAATTATTTTCTTGTTTGAATCATGCATACTACCTAGGTGTGACCTTTTGATTTCCCTCTTGGCTCGGGGAAATCAATGTAGTGAAGTCCATAACTATACCATATTTGTATGCTTATATTTATGTGATAGATATAGGATGCATACCAATGTATGCCAACCATTATGATGAGACTTAATTAACTAAAACCCTCAAACAAATACTAAGGTATATAAGCCTTCTATTAATTTGAGGAGAACCAGAGTTCTTTATAGTGTGAGTTGTTGACCACAGTCAAGCTCACATTATATCGAATATTTTCAAATCTAATTAAATGGGTCATCTTAGCTAGCCCATTAGTTTGTTGACCACAGTCAAGGCTAATGGTTCTAGAGGCAAGATTAGGGAATGCATATATGATATGCATGCATCAAGAGTTGATAACCTAATGATCCAATAGTTGTGTAGAGACACAATTGGTATAGAGATACCTACCTTTCAAGGGTATGGAATTTGGCTTGTTGACCACAGTCAAGGTCAAATTACATATCAATGATTGGATATTGGCCCACTAAGAAAACCATCGGGTTTTCTCGGATTATATAGTGAGGGCTATTAATTCGCAATAAAATAGTGGGAGTAAATGGATTAATTAAAGACCTTATTAATGCATAAATATATGAACATACTCTCATATCTTTTCTTTTTCACATCTAGGTCATCATCATGAGCACATCAAACATTAACATACGATCAATCTTGGATAACAAGCTGGTTGGCAACAACTATTCTGACTAGATCAGGCAAGTGAGAATTGTTCTCAGAGCTGAAAAGATCCACTATGTCTTGGATAAAGATCCACCACCACTTCCATCAGATGATGCCATTGATGAGATCAAAGGCATTTATCGAAAATACATGGAGGATAGTGAAACAACAGCATGTCTGATGCTGGGTGCTATGTCCTCGGAGCTTCAGAAGCAACATGAAATGATGGATGCTAGAACCATTGTTTTGCATCTAGAGGAGCTTTATTCTTCTCAGGCTAGAACTGAGCAATATGAGATTGCTTGAGCTCTATTTAGCTGCAAAATGGTGGAAGGCACTTTAGCTGCTACTCATGCATTGAAGATGTATGGGTATATTGAGCATTTGAGTAGACTTGGCTATGTTATGGATAATGATCTATACATAGATTTAATCTTGTACTCGTTGGCTCCAAGTTATGCACCTTTTGTGCTTAACTTCAACATGAACAAGATCCAAGTATCCATTCCTGAGTTAATCAATATGCTCAAGACAGCTGATGGATCATTTAAGAAGGATCCAAAAAGTGTCATGGTTGTCACTTCTGCTAAAGGCAAGAAGCAGAAGAAGAAGAAGATAACCAAGGCGCAGCCAAAGAATGGTGGGATCTCTAAGAAGAAGGTTGCCAAGAAAGAGAATCCCAAAGGAACTTGCTTCCATTGTGGAAAGGATGGTCATTGGAAGCGTAACTGCAAGGCCTATCTAGATTCTCTCAAGGAGAAGAAGCAAGCTGATGCTTCTACTTCAGGTATTCATATGATTGAAATTAATACTTATTCTATTGCTTCAAAACAATCTTGGGTATTAGATACCGAATGTGGATCTCATTTATGTAATGATCTACAGGGGCTTAGAAGCTTTAGAAGAGTTGGAAAGGCAGAGATATGTTTGCAGTCAGCTACTGGATAGAACATCTCTACAACAGTTGTGGGGACTTACTATTTGCCTCTTCCTAGTGGATTAGTACTGGAATTAAATAATTGGTATTATGTTCCAGCTTTGTCCAATAGTATTATTTCTTTCAGTTGTTTGATGAACGATTATGATATTTCTTTAAAGGACAAATGTTGTTACATTTTTAAGAACAATATATTTTATGCAAAAGCTATCATTGAGAATGGTATATTTGTTCTTGATTTAATTAAAGAAGTACATAATGTGGATACCAAGAGAATGAAACATGATAATCTAAATACCTCATACTTATGGCATTGTCGTTTAGGCCACATAAATGAAAAACGCATGACCAAATTGCACAAGTCAGGTGATTTGGGATCATTTGATTATGAATCATTTGATACATGCGAATCTTGTTTATTGGGAAAAATGACAAAAGCTCCCTTTATTGGTAAAGTAGAACGAGCTAAAATGGTTTTGGACTTAATACATTCAAATGTATGTGGTCCAATGACTACACATGCCAGAGGAGGTTACTCCTACTTCATTACTTTCATAGATGATTATTCCAGGTTTGGATACATCTATCTAATGAAATATAAGTCTGAAGCATTTGAAAAGTTCAAAGAATTCAGAAATGAAGTAGAGAAACAACTTGGCAAAAGTATTAAAACACTTAGATCAGATCGAGGTGGAGAATACTTAAGTCAAGAGTTTCAGGATTATCTTAGAGATAATGGGATTTTATCTCAATGGATTCCTCCATATACACCACAACACAATGGTGTATCCGAAAGGAGGAATCAAACACTATTAGATATGGTTCGATCAATGATGAGCCGAGCGGACTTGCCTAAGTCCTTTTGGGGATATACACTAGAAACTGCTGTTTATGTGTTAAATAGAGTTCCTAGTAAATCGGTTAATGTTACTCCATATGAGATGTGGAATAACAAGAAACCCACACTTTCTCATATGAAAGTATGGGGTTGTCCTGCTTATGTGAAGAGGACTGACCGGTGTCTAGCAAGTGTACTAGATCGGCTAGTAATACAGGGAAATATAGATTAAGACCCCAAATATCGTACCCAAGGGAACATGGATTGCTAAGAATAATATCTATGTATGAATTAAATTAATCCGAGACTGTTTCCCAAATGTTTTTATTTTAAAAGCAAAAATTAAATAAAAGAAACAATTAAACAAAACAAAAGCTAAACACATAAATTAAAAACAAAACAATAACTGGAATTCTCTTGCTAAGGAAACTATCCATCTTAATTTTCATTGTAATGACTTAAGTCCAATATAAATACCAGTGATTATGGAAAAACTAGTAATAAAGCCATATATCTTTATTCAAGTCTATCATTCTTAGTATTAAACTCATAGACAAATCTAATACTTAGCATGCAAATCTAGTTTTAACTTCCTAAATATTCATTGAAGCCTTTCTCAAGTGATTCAATTCCAATTCATTCTTGATTCTTCCTCTCTTAGTATTAACCAATAAAATTCATACATAATCATCTCATATTTCGGATAATAATCATGCATAAACATTAAAGAGTTAACCCAAGAACATGCAAATCATTAACTATGTCAAAACCAATTCTTAGTTATTTATTCAATAAACCAACAACCAATCTCAACACAATCAAGGATAAGAATATGCTTAAAACCAAGAAATAATAAACTAATATTGAAATTAAGCTCAAAACAAAGTCATAACAATGAAGAATTTAAGATTTCAAGAATCCATTAGCAAAAGAAGAAAAACTACTTCCTAAACATCATTAAAAACTAAAGACAAAGGCTTGAATAAAAACTTGAAAATTAAGAACGTAAAAGAAAAACTTTAAGAAAGACAAAGCTAAACTAAGGATCTGATCCCTCTATCTCCTTTCTTCTGTGTTTTGGGGCTCTATTTATAGGCAAAAACGTGGTAGAATTCTTCTTAAATTGCAGAATCAAGATAGGAAAGGAAGTCTGCTCAAAACAGGAAGTCTGACGAATCCTTCGCGCGATGGGAGAGTAAAATCACGTGGCCACGCATCCTTTTGCATTGAGGAACACGTGGTCACGTGTTCCTTGGCCTTCCTCACACGTGGCCATGTGTGAGTTTTGCCTTGGGTCACACGTGGTCACGTGTCTTGCTTCCTTCTTTTCTTAATTCTTCACGTGGCCACTTACTCTTCTTCATTTCCTTTTCACATAGCCACATTCTCTCATAATTAACCTCTTCACGTGGTCACGTGTAATATACTTCAATGTTTTTACGTGGCCACGTCTCAATGCTCTGGACTGAAGCTCGTTTTATTGCGCAATTTCTTCAATTTTACGCTTTTGGCCCAAAACTTTGCCTTTTCACACTTTAAGCCCTTTTTCATCATTTTAGCCCTGAAAATCATGCAAAACACAGAATTAACTCTAAAAATATAAATATTAACAAAATAACTATAATTAAACCTAATTAACACAAAATTAACCTAATTAAACACCCAAAAACATACTAAAAATACTATATAAATGACTATTATCAAATACCCCACACTTAAACTTTGCTTGCCCTCGAGCAAATTAGAACAAACCAACTTCTCAAAATAATCAAAATTAAATAAAGAATCATACATTTCAAAACCAAGTTTAACAATTAACAAGAGCACTTAATAAAATTTTCAACTAGAATAAATTCAACCAAGACAATATATGTTCGTTTCCTTGTGTGTGTGCAAGACCAAAACATTTTAAGTATTTTCAAAACCCAAAACACCAATGCAAATTCATAGTCAAGTTTAGAATGAATGTACACATAAGTATACACATGGTTTCGCGCTTGAAACTGTAGAAACACCATAGGCCTCTCCTTTAGCACCGGAACCCGAAGGTCATCTCTGCTTAACAACTCAAAAACAAAACTTAGAATCACTTAGGTCTTTTAAAGGTTGTAATGGGGCTTAGGTATTGGTTATCAAAGAATGGATAAAAGATCAATAATAAGAATAGCCACTCTAAGATAAAATAGACTAATAATTCACAAATTTCATCCCATTAACTTAATCAATACAGAATTTAGCCAAAATTTCCCAACCTTTCACAATTCAAAGCTCTTTTATGAACAAGAAATAATAATTGAAACTCTTTTTCATTCACCATTCATACCCTTTTTGAAGAAGTCATAACCATTTTTTTTTTCTTGTAACTACCCCACACTTAAGATTTTGCCATACATGCTAGCTTTATTTGTAAATTTCTTTCTTTTTCTTTCACTTTTTCTCTTTTTTTCTTTCTTTCTTTTCCTTTTTTTTCTTTTTTTTCTCTTCACTAGCTTTGATGTTGACAATACAATAATAACATGGGTAATCACAAAGTCACTATTCATTTGACTTCAACAATAGCCATTAACAATAAAATCAACAACATCTTATCACACCCATCAAAATACCCAATTCTTATTAATCCTTCCAATCCTAGAGTGGCCAATTCTAGAAGGGAAGCTACAATCTTTTTAGGCTATATGGTAAAATAAATGAGTGTAACAAGAAAAAAATAAATATGGCACGCATTCAGCATACCTCATTAGGCTCAAAATGGCTAACAAAGGATAAATATGCATATAAGGTAGGAAATAAGTTAAGATATGGCTTAACAAGAAAAACATTGCCTAGATCACTTCCCAAGTTATTTTGAGTTATTTTTATGCTTTGAAGGGTGATGAGGAAGGTTCTAGTGTTCTAAAATTCATCACTCAACTATTTCAATACATTGTTTTTCTTTAAATATAAAAACTGGTCTTTAAGTGCTCAAAAATGTAGAAACTAACAAATATAAGTCAAATTGAATGTTAAACTAACTAAAAATTCATTAAACAACATGCTTGTTCTAATGCTAAACAATAATTTTAAACATTGCACATTCTAAATTCAAGTTCAAAGTGTTCAATTTTTGAGAATAACTAGGGCAAACTAAGTTAAATGTACAATATATGATAAATGAATAACAAAACTAACATGCAAAACTAAAAAAAAAAAAACTAAACATGCAAACTAAAAATAAAACTAAACAACAAAAATAAACCGACTAAAACAACATAATTCATGAGTAAGAAACTGAGTAAGGTAAGAAAAACTCCCTTAAATTGGTCTTCAATTTCAGCTCAGCGGAGCTCTATCCCCCTCTTTAAAATCTTGCTGTCCTCAGCAAAGTATGAAAATGTCAGCACACTTTATCACTTTTGAGAAACAAGTTAGTGACCAAAAATGTAAGCTCACCATACATAGAACCATAATCAAGTCAAAAAGAAGGCAAGAGGTCAATGGAATTAAGTTAACAAGCAAACATGCCTCTAAACCAAATGCAGTGCAATGAACAAGACTTAATAAACATGGTAACTAAGTGAATAAATGTAACTAGGCCAAACTTGCTTAAGTGCTCAATGCATACTATCCATAGGTGACAAAGTGGACAATGTATGAATGCATAATCTCAAGTAGAAAGATAATTGGTGATGGTTAGACTTAAATACTAGGAAGAGAAAGATGTTAATTGGTCATGGTAAGCACAAAAGAAAATAAGCCAATTCAAATACAAACTCAACCTATATGAAGCCATAATGAAGCTCAATGTCAAACAATAAGTAGCTAAGAGTAAATATAATGCATAACTGAAAATCAATCTCTAAGCATACTTATATTCAACACTTAATGAAATCAATGCCAATTTATGTGAATTAAGTACATCATGCAAATGAAAAACTAAGTGTGTGTCCCTTATGGAAAAAGGTGTGTGCTTGAAATGTAACATGCTTCATCATAAAAGTCTCAACTAGCCATGCCATGCATCATAAAGATATTAACGAAAATCAAGTCATCCATAATATGCTCAACTAAATGTATATATAAACATTGATGTATCAAAATTGCAGATAATAACTTGAATAAAATTTAAGGCGCTAGGATTAGATAACACGGCGGTCCGCTAGCCGGTTAGCGGGCGGGGTTAAAGGGCGACGACCCTTACGGGGTTCCGGAGGGGCAGCGCCCCTGGGCAGGGTCGAGGGGTAGCGCCCCTCGAAGCTTTGAAGCAACGAGGAACTCATGAAAAATTTTCTGCACAAAACCTTATTTTAAATCCCTGAAATAAATTAAATTCTGAGCAATCATATTAGCACTTGGTTATTCAATATCAATGCAATTAATAAACACAAGTAAAGTGCAATATTGAACAAGTGATTATGTGCTTAAGTGAGTATGCAAGTGTGAATGAGTGAGGGATGTGAGTGTTTTTGCTTTTGCGTGGCCATGTGAAGACTTAGGAAAAAATTCACGTGGTCACGTGTGCTTGTGTACAAGGTGTGTGCGTGGCCACGTGATGAGTATGTGAAAGATGCAGAGAGTTTGTGCGTGGGCGTGGGTGAATATACCTGCAAGAACACGTGGGCACGCATTGATCATGAGAAGAGGCAGAATTCTAGTGCGTGGGCGTGTGAGGGTTAAAGCATATGGGCACGTGGGCACGTGAATTGGTAACTCCAAGCAGATTTTCCATGCATGGCCACGGGTGTACAGGGAGAAATCCTCACATGGGCATGCAATGGTCTTTACTTCTGCATTCTCGACCTTCATTTTCCTGCACATTAAAGCACCAAATTAACTTTTATTCATCTTAATTCATCTTTAACCATTTTCAATCAATCACATTAACAATGTAAACCAAGCATTGAACCATATAAACCAATTACAGCTCTTACTCACTTATTTATGCATTTCCTTCTTTTCAAGCTACAATTGGATTATGCCAACAATATGCACATCTATCAATTAATTAAATTCCAATTGTAGTCCACTCTTAACTCAAGACATGCTAAGTTCATGAAGCTTTATGCAATTAGGATCAAATTCTTGTTCAACCAATGAAAATAACTCATGACTCATAAATCCACATTAAGTTCAACTTCTTCAAAAATTAATGAAGCTCTTAGAATCCCTTTCTTAAATATGACAATTAAGCACAAAATCACTAGGAGTAACTTATTTCCAATCCATAATCTTAAACTCGTGAATTAAAAGACACAACTAAAACATGCATTACACTTTAAACTAAAAATAAAAACAAATAAAAACAAATAACATGCAAAATATAAAAAAAATAGATGAAAATATAAAGAGAAGAGTTAGAGAAGAAGTTCTGGTTTATTGAGTCCCAGCTCGACTCATGTTACTCTCGGGAGGTCGAGCTTGTGATCCAAATATATGTCTCTCCGGATTTTGCTCCTCATTTTCTCCCATTAGTAGAAGAAACTTGTCATAGTTTATCAAAGCTGGAAACTCCATATCTTCAATAAAATATGACTCATCCTTTGGCTCATTTATTACAAACTCTACCGGTTCCTCTAGCCTAAATAAATCCTTCAAGCGGACTGAATCCAGTATCTCCACTTGAGAATCTTTCCTTTCTTGCTCCTTTGGTGATAAATTCTCCACTAGAGATCCAACATCCTCTAAATTAATACATGACGTATCCTCAAATATGAATTGTTTCTCTTGTTCCTTATCCTCCATGAATGATTGATTTGGTTCCTTTTCCTTACCATCATCACCTTGTGTGCTCAAAAGTTCTAGCTTAGATTCCAACTTTTCAATTCCATGCTCTTTATCCCTTAATAAATTTTTCTGACTTCTAATTGTCTCCTCTTGAGCCCTTATCTTTTCTTCTTGAATTCTAAACTTTTCCCCTTGAGCCTTTAATGTAGCCTCCAACTCTCCTTTTTCAGCATAATATTCCCTTTCCTTTCTTATAAGCAAGTCACAAACATTTTCGGTTTCGAAGAGAATAGCTTCTTGTGTGGCCCTCCATCTTTCTTTTTCTGCCCTAAATTTCTCGTCCTTTCATAAAAGCTGGTCATGAAGACGTTGATTCTCAGAAATATAGGCCTCTTTTGAACATCGCAATTCGTGATTCTCTCTTTTCAATTCTTCCATTTGTGCTTTCAAAGTCCAAAGAGAACAAGAATCTTCAGCCATGGATGGTGATGAATAAGGATTTTGCAATCGTTCTATCTCCTCTCTTTCTCTTAGTAGATCATTCATTCGTTGTTTTAAAAGGAACAATTCATAATCTTGTACCTCATCTTGCATCATCTTGAAAGATGTTTAGAATTGTACCTGTAAAGAACAATCACCAAATTAAAAACAAAATAAAAATCTCAAACTAACTCAACCAAAGATATTAAACAAACAACACCGCTGTTCCCCGGCAACGGCGCCAAAAACTTGACCGGTGTTTAGCAAGTGTACTAGATCGGCTAGTAATACAGGGAAATATAGATTAAGACCCCAAATATCGTACCCAAGGGAACATGGATTGCTAAGAATAATATCTATGTATGAATTAAATTAATCCGAGATTGTTTCCCAAATGTTTTTGTTTTAAAAGCAAAAATTAAATAAAAGAAACAATTAAACAAAACAAAAGCTAAACACATAAATTAAAAACAAAACAATAACTGGAATTCTCTTGCTAAGGAAACTATCCATCTTAATTTTCATTGTAATGACTTAAGTCCAATATAAACACCAGTGATTATGGAAAAACTAGTAATAAAGCCATATATCTTTATTCAAGTCTATCATTCTTAGTATTAAACTCATAGACAAATCTAATACTTAGCATGCAAATCTAGTTTTAACTTCCTAAATATTCATTGAAGCCTTTCTCAAGTGATTCAATTCCAATTCATTCTTGATTCTTCCTCTCTTAGTATTAACCAATAAAATTCATACATAATCATCTCATATTTCGGATAATAATCATGCATAAACATTAAAGAGTTAACCCAAGAACATGCAAATCATTAACTATGTCAAAACCAATTCTTAGTTATTTATTCAATAAACCAACAACCAATCTCAACACAATCAAGGATAAGAATATGCTTAAAACCAAGAAATAATAAACTAATATTGAAATTAAGCTCAAAACAAAGTCATAACAATGAAGAATTTAAGATTTTAAGAATCCATTAGCAAAAGAAGAAAAACTACTTCCTAAACATCATTAAAAACTAAAGACAAAGGCTTGAATAAAAACTTGAAAATTAAGAACGTAAAAGAAAAACTTTAAGAAAGACAAAGCTAAACTAAGGATCTGATCCCTCTATCTCCTTTCTTCTGTGTTTTGGGGCTCTATTTATAGGCAAAAACGTGGTAGAATTCTTCTTAAATTGCAGAATCAAGATAGGAAAGGAAGTCTGCTCAAAACAGGAAGTCTGACGAATCCTTCGCGCGATGGGAGAGTAAAATCACGTGGCCACGCATCCTTTTGCATTGAGGAACACGTGGTCACGTGTTCCTTGGCCTTCCTCACACGTGGCCACGTGTGAGTTTTGCCTTGGGTCACACGTGGTCACGTGTCTTGCTTCCTTCTTTTCTTAATTCTTCACGTGGCCACTTACTCTTCTTCATTTCCTTTCCACATAGCCACATTCTCTCATAATTAACCTCTTCACGTGGTCACGTGTAATATACTTCAATGTTTTCACGTGGCCACGTCTCAATGCTCTGGACTGAAGCTCGTTTTATTGCGTAATTTCTTCAATTTTACGCTTTTGGCCCAAAACTTTGCCTTTTCACACTTTAAGCCCTTTTTCATCATTTTAGCCCTGAAAATCATGCAAAACATAGAATTAACTCTAAAAATATAAATATTAACAAAATAACTATAATTAAACCTAATTAACACAAAATTAACCTAATTAAATACCTAAAAACATACTAAAAATACTATATAAATGACTATTATCAAGGACAATGTCAGACAAACTGGATGTTAAGTCTGACAAATGTTTATTTGTGGGATATCCAAAAGAAATGTTTGGATATTATTTCTATCATCGCTTAGAACAAAAGGTGTTTGTTTCAAGGCATGCTGTCTTCTTGGAAAGAGAATTTCTCCTACGAGAGGATAGTGGGAGTAAAATTGAACTTGGTGAAGTTCAAGACCCACAAGTAGAAGATGATCAACCGATTGAACCCGAAAATGAATTTCATAATGATGAGATTACAGTTGAACCTGATTATACACAAAATCCCAGAACATCTACTAGGTTGCGTTCTATCCCTGTGAGATATGGATTTCACATTGATTCGGATAGAGGCATAACTGTAGTAGAGGACAATGAGCCTACAAGCTATCAAGAAGTTTTGAACAGTTTAGAACGTGATTTATGGCTTAAGGCTATGCAGTCTGAAATGGACTCCATGTATGAGAACAAAGTATGGACTTTAACTCAACCACCTGAAGGGATAAAACCCATAGGGTGCAAATGGGTCTTCAAAAAGAAGACTGACATGGAAGGTAATATAGTTACCTATAAAGCTCGCTTAGTAGCAAAAGGTTATCGTAAAAAATAAGGTATTGACTATGACGAAACTTTTTCTCCTGTAGCGATGCTTAAGTCTATAAGAATACTTTTAGCCATTGCAACTCATTATGATTATGAGATTTGGCAGATGGATGTGAAGACAGCTTTCCTTAATGGAAATCTTACTGAGGATGTGTATATGACACAACCAGAAGGATTCACATCAGGAAATGGTGAAAAGGTATGCAAGCTTCAAAGATCCATTTATGGATTGAAGCAAGCCTCTAGGAGCTGGAACATACGATTCAATGAGACAATCAAAGAGTTTGGTTTCTCACAGAATGAAGATGAACCTTGTGTGTATAAAAGGGTCAGTGGGAGTGCAATTGTCTTCCTAGTTCTATATGTAGATGACATATTGATCATGGGAAATGACATTTATCTTCTCCAATCTGTTAAAATATGGTTATCCAAGCAATTCTCCATGAAAGACCTTGGAGAAGCATCCTATATTCTGGGAATAAGGATCTATAGAGATAGATCCAACAGGTTGCTAGGTCTTTCTCAGAGTACATATATATAGATAAAGTATTGAAGAGGTTCAATATGGATCTCTCTAAGAAAGGGTTTATACCCATGGTGCATGGGAAACACCTTTCTAAGTCTATGTGTCCACAGACACTGAAGGATAGAGAGAGCATGAATAGAATACCATATGCATCTACAATTGGTTCTATCATGTATGCTATGTTATGTACACGTCCAGATGTAGCATTTGCTTTGAGTGTCACAAGCAGATTCCAATCTAATTTTGGAGAGGAACACTGGGCAGCTGTCAAGAATATTCATAAGTACTTGAGAAGGACTAAGGATATATTCTTGGTATATGGAGAGGGCAGTTTGGAAGTAAATGGGTATACAGATGCCAGCTTCCAATCTGACAAAGATGATTGTAAATCACAATCTGGTTATGTGTTCATAATGGGAGGAGGAGCAGTTAGTTGGAAAAGTTCCAAACAAGAAACAACTGCCGATTCCAAGACGGAAGCTGAGTACATTGCTGCTTCAGAAGCAGCCAAAGAAGCAGTCTAGATCAAAAAGTTCATAACCGAACTAGGAGTGGTGCCTAGCATTGTTGATCCGATTCCTTTATATTGTGACAACAATGGAGCCATTGCACAAGCAAAGGAACCACGGTCTCATCAGCGATCCAAGCATGCTCTCAGACGCTACCATCTCATAAGGGAAATAATAGCTAGAAATAATGTGAAAATAGAAAGGGTTCCCACAGATGACAATGTGGCGGATCCCCTCACTAAAGCACTTTCCCAGATTAAGCATGATCACTATATAAATAGCATGGGTCTGAGACATATGAGTGATTAGCTCTAGTGCAAGTGGGAGATTGTTAGAGAGTATGCCCTAGAGCCCATGTAATAGGGATGTTTTTCATATGTATGAAATTTATATTCTTAATAAAAGGCATCATTCATTTATTAATGCTGTGTTTGAATACATGAGTTTGTAAATCTTAAATTAATAAATGAAGTCCTAGATATTATAAACACAGTGCAAAGGCAATCATGAAGGTGTTCATGATGTGAGATGTCTATTGCATGCAAATATGTTAATATCTAAATATCCCTAGTCATAGAATTAACAAGATAGGACATTGTTAATTCGGACAGACTAGCACATGTTATGCTTCTTGAATGGTTCTCATAATTGTGATTATGGATGATAATCAAAGCTAACATGTGGATGCTTGTTAGAGGAACAAGTTCATTGGAGACCTGCAAAGAGAATCCTCATATGGATATTAAATCTATGTCAGTGAGGAATCTCTTCATAGCAGTTGTGCAAGTATCCTTAGACTTGAGATCACCAAAGTTATCTTAAGTAGCAAGTGGTATACTTTGACTCCATAACTGATTACTTCCAACTGGGAGTGAACATAGTTAGGAGATTGGGTATATCATGACCTACTTGAAGATAGTTGAGTGATTGATAAAGGATTCACCATCCCAAATTTAACAAGGGAAGTTATCTCGCATGATTCTATAATTGCCTTGTTCAGAGAATCTCTGGCCAGAGTAATATGCCGAGATGGATGGAGATCCATGAAGGGCATTTTAGGAACAATGGTTAAATTAATAGAACATACATAATTAGATTTATATGAGTTGACAGAAATCCATACTCAGAATCTAATTGAGATAAGAGTGGTGAAAGGAGTAATTGCACGGTAACTATTTCTATGGAAGGGTACAGTCAAACCACATGACTTTCCTGACATTTGGGTAGTCATGATGCCTAGCTAGAGGCCAATCATGACTTGTATAATGATGTATCAAAATATCAATAGAGATTGATAAAATGATTTAAAGGAGTTTAAATCATGTGAGTTTTGAATAGAACTCACAATTACATATTATACTGCCAACATGGACAGGAACCCAATAGGTCACACACATATAGAGAAAAGGGTAAAATGGTAAAATGACAAGGATAATAATATTTGATATTATTATAAAGGTAGAGAGGAGAATATGATAATAATTAATTAAAGAGTTTAATTAATTATGATCAAATAAAATTGTCCGCGGAACTTTTGAGAAATGTTCTGTAAATCGGACCTAAATGAAATAATGTATTTCATGATTAATTATTATTGTCTTATAAGTGTTATAAGACTACTATAAGTGTTATAGGACTGATATAATAATTAGTAGGATCATTGGAGAAATTATAAAGGGCTAAAGGAATGAAGAAGTTGGAGGAAGCCCTCCAGAAGAGGGCTACACGCCAACTCCATACAGAAGGGCTTAGAGGGCTCTTTCTTGGACCAAATTAATTTATACATGTTACATAAGTGTTATGGAACTCACATATTTAATTTGGTTGGATTTGGAATCCATTTGGGTATTTAAATCCAATTAGATGCACAAAGGGCCTAGTTTGTGGATTTTGTGCATGGTCTTTTATGAAAAGATTTAATTTGGATTTAATTAAGCCCAAATGATTATAATTAATTTCAGAAGCCCAATTAATAATTCTCCAGCAATTTTAAAGAGCCCAATCTCATTAAGGAGTTGGAATTTTAACCTAACTATAAAAGGCCAACTAATGAGAATTAGGGTTAAGTGATTAAAACAAAAGGAAAGTCTTTTCTCTTAATCACTCTCCCTTTTTGCGCCACTTCCATTGCTAGCCTCTTGGATTTTGGCCACTCCTTGTATTACACCAATTTGTTGGTTCAATTTACTCCTCTCTAGTGTGGATTACTCATTTGAGGTGTTCGATTTTGGACACTGTTGTTTGCGACAACCCGGTGCGAAGTAAAATCAACTGTTCAACAAAAATTAAAGGTGATTTTCTTATTCTCATATAGTTATATTGTGTATTCATGGCAAGATCAGATCTAATGGTTAAAAAAATTTTAAAATTCCGCTCATGTATGTGATGCATGTAACCGTTAAATTCCAACATACTCTATATAATATTTTAGGCCCAATACTTTATGTGCAATCCTATAGGTCCATCTAATATTGGCAATGGATTAATAAATAATTCAAAGGCTATATATTTTCTAGCAAGATATTATAGCATTCCAAATTAAATGAAAATGCAAATGGCATTTAGTAACCTAATTCAATTTTGCATAGTCCCTTACCCACAAATATCAGAATTAATATAAGGCATGGAACTAGTCATCCTTATATATACTAATTCCTTTCTTGATATTCTAGTGACACTGAACTCTCAGATAAATAATGATTACTCATTATTTCATCTCTGTATGGCCATACACTTCTCAATTCACTGATCAAGTGGCTGGTGATATTTTCCCTCTTATCGAGAGGGGTAATCCCTTTACTTCTCTCATACTCTCTAACATGAATTAGTGCATGTGTAACACCCTACTCTCATCCATATATCCGTACATTATATAGAGATACTAGTCAGATATTCACATATATGTATTAATACAAAATTATTTACTAAACAATAATAACTCTAAATATAAAATGTCGGGCATTAAATATAAAATCGTTCTACCTTGGTTTATACGATCCCAATATCTTTATGTACATGCCATTCGAAATTTATTCTTCATATCCCGAAATCTTTTGGTCCTACGCGTAGTCAACAACCACAAGCTAAGCAACTATGTGCTTAGTGGAGCATACAACTACTCAAAATTTCATTCGATTAAATTTTATTTTCAATTTTTATTATCTTAAGCAATACTATTTATTTAACTAACTTTATCTTCTAATATGTTATTGATTTGTTATCACAGTTTAATTTCAATAATGCTTATGCCCCTGCAATTTCCATTTTTATTTACTGGTTCTTGTCTGTCTCTTCATTTAAATTGTCCTTTTTTTATTATTTTATTTGAAATTTCTATTTTTGTTCACTATAACTTATACAGTAAACTTTCACTAGTCAGAGTTCATTAGTTGTAACATTCCATTTCTATTTTTCTTTCTATTCTTTTTTTCTTCATTCGCTAATTCATACTTTGTCATACCTCATTTTCCTATTAGTTTCTCTTTTTCTCTTATATTTTCAATTAGGTACTTATTTTCATTCGACTTAAAATATAAATTTTCCTATCTAGCTAAACCAATATTTCGTTAATTATTTTCTCAAAATTGCAAATTTATTCTTCGTTTCTCTTTGAATATTTCTCGCCATGAAACTATTATTTTCTTTCAATTTGTTCCTTAATTTTATTCTTTGGTCCATTCCACAATTTCAGATGTTATTTATTTATTTTTTGGCATCTAAGTTATCATAATTACTCTTTTATCTCGTTTACATACAAAATTACCATTTTATCCCTAGCCATGGACAACCATGAACTGGATAAACAGGATGTAAATACGGTGTACTAAGGGGATCCCACCACTAGGTGCGACACCAAAATTCCAGTACGGATACATATAATAAGCCGGTTATCCAATCTCATATATCCTAGTCATTTCTGATGACAACTATCACATAAACTCATGGTATCACGTGGAATAAATTCCTATGGCTAGCCATACTATCCAAAGAACTGGATTTCCCACTGACACTAAGGGCATAATTAACTCTTCTTCTTTATTACATTTATGCATTAATATTTGTTTTCCATATTTTTCTTTGGTCACATGTTGCTTCCAAATATATTCAATTAAGCTCATTACTCATGTATTCATCTCATAGATGCTCATTATTATATAATTATGACTAAACTATAACATTTACACATATTTATATTTTAACCATCAAGAGATTTTCCACTAATGAATTGTTTCTTATTCTAACTTAATATCATACATATCTTAATATCCATTTATTATCATTTCATGGAGAATTGAAATAATTACGCATGGTAAATTTCAAGTTCTATTAACTTTTTGCATTATGCAATTATTATACAATTAGGTACCTTTCCTCATTTTTCATTCTAATTACATTATTAGAATTCTTATGTTTTATTTTGCCTAATTATTATTAATTACTCAACTAAACATCAATTACCCACCTTTCATCCCATTAATATATTTCGGCCATTATATAATTTTTACAACCATAAATCTTTTAGTGCTTTATTCTATGCCATTTACATTTTTAATATTTATTTAAAGGAAAATATACCAATGTATGCTTCATTTCTCTTAATATCAATTAATTTTCTATATGAACATCATTATGTTTCAACATAATTCCTTGCATATCTATTATTTTTAACTCAATTTTACTATAATAATTTTAGCCACTATTATACATTAGAATTTCATTTAATATTTTATAAATCATCAATTTCTCACTTAATGCTCTTAAGCTTCCCATTTGGCCACTATTGTTCCTACCAATAATTAATTGTTTTCTTTGTATTTTTATGTTTATTTCATATTTAATCATCATGTTGAAATGTTACCTTAAATAATTACACACTACTCTTCCATTTCATATTGTTACATAATGTAAAATTTATACTAAAATTCACAATTTAAATGAAATTGAGAGTAGTTTGTATCCACATACCTTATTTCTTTGCCTTTTATTCCTTAATCTTCAATTCTTTTATCCCTAATTAAAGAGCACCATGTTTCTCTCAAACACCAAGTGGTTGAACCAATCAAGGCAAAAATCTACCCATCGATTAGCCTTCTTAATCCCATATAACATCATAACAACAATTTATATACCTAAATCTATCTATTAGAGTCTTCCATTCAAATTACAAACCTTAATTACCCATACCTTGATTTTAAAAACATAAGTTTGGATCCTTAACTTCTCAAACTTCTTTTGCTTAAAAGGGAGTTTAGGGACTGCCATCATACTGTAGAGGGGCTGAAACCTTATATGGAAGCTTGGGATTGAAGAAAAACGTGAAGAAAATGCAAGAATAATTTGAGAAGAAAAGAAAAGAAAGGGTCGGCCAGAGAGAGCCATGGAATTTTGGTGAAGGCAGTATAGAATTTTGGAGTTCTTTGGTCCTTAAATACTTACATTAATAGGATTAATGGGCTTAATTAAGGCAATTGGGCCTAACTCAAGCCCAAACAAAAATTACAAGCCCAATAAGCATATAAAAAATATTATTATACTCCAAATCAATTCCATAATTTATAATATAATAAATTAAGTCTCCATATAAATTTTCAGCCCAATCAGAGTTCATTTTCAGTTCAATTCACCCAAAGCAGTCCGACAAGCAAAATCTCGACTTCATCGAAAAATTTATTTTTATACCAAAATATTCTACATAAAATTTCATGTAGAACTATAAAGTTTGGTGATTTTTAAAGATCATTTGCTATTTTCAAATTTTCACTGAAACCTTAGTCAGCCCTTGTTCTCAGTGTCTCGATCCATTTTTTGAAACCAGTGTTTCCGGCCTGAAATTTTGCCTCACATGCACTAGCATACTCAAGAACATATGGTTAAAATTTCAATCAATTCCGATATCATTTTGACATACTTCTAGCTTTGAAGGCTAGTGCAGCCTGTCCGAAATTCAAAATTTCAAAATTGTCAGAACACGTAATTTTCACTTCTAATAGATCATTTAGGTTATTACTAACATATTTATAAAGTTGGAATACTTTTCGGATGTCAATACACCAATTTAGAGTATGGTCAAACTTCCGATCAACTCTTTCTATGGTACCGGATAAACTTCTCTATCCCGTTTAAGAGTCAATCTAAGCTCATTTTCGGCTCAAATTGTACCATCGAGCTTCATTTAACACCTACTTCCATAAAATTTGCCAAAGATAAACTACCCATCGGGTTACCCATCCTCGGATTATCCTAACTTGAGCATGTTTAACCTTTATACTTTCTTGGATTTCACTATTCCCTTCACTCCGTTTGTTCTGAAAACTATCTCGGAGTTATCTTTCTCGCTCTACAACATGCTAAGAATGTCGAATGCAAATTTTTGGGGCATTACAGTACTCCCCCTCTAAATAAAAAAATTTCTTCCTCGAAATTTACCTTAATAGTAAATCTATAAATGCTGTTGCCTTATGATTTTCCTCTTTTTTATCGTAAACCATTATTCTTATTATAAGGGGATTTACTATTTTTCTTATCTACATTCAAAATATAATAGACAACGATTATTCTTCTTTTCTTTTAATGCCCCTTGCTCGTCGTGTCTTTCTAAATCCATGCGATATTCCATTTGCTAATACCTTTTCCTATGCTATCTAAACCATTATTCTTAATACCACATCTATCAAAGAGCTGGGCCCAAAATATACCAATGTAGCAGACTCGCCACCACCCTTATAAAATGCAAAATGCATAATGCTATGATTATATGAATAGTGAATGCATAAATGTACTGCATGCTATATATACAAAGTCGTATCATGTAGTATATAACTATTTGACTGTATATATATATATATATATATATATATATATATATATATCATGTATGTATGTATGTATCATGAGATGCAAATGTATATGCAATCAACTAGTTATTGAACTAGCAGCGGCGCATGCTAACTGGATCAACGAGATTAATCAACGAGAGTCATCTCGTTAAATATCGAACTGGCTAGGCTCGACTCTAACTATGATTATTTTGCACCTCTCTCTCTCTCTCTCTCTCTTTTCTAAATCTAAAACTATAATAGCCACTTATAATATCGAAAGGGAACAGGTAGCCCCAAAGCTTAAGTTTAATTTTTCCTATATGGCATGTACATGTGTTATTTTCACCATTCCTCTACTTCTATATGCCCACTCTGATTTTAGGGTTGCCTAAACCTTGCTCTGATACCATTAAATGTAGCACCCTACTCTCATCCATATATTTGTACATTATACAGAGATACTAGTTAGATATTCACATATATCTATTAATCCAAAATCATTTACTAAAAAAATAATAACTCTAAATATAAAATGTCAGGCATTAAATATAAAATCATTCTACCTCAGTTTATGTGATCCCAATATCTCTATGTACATGCCATTCGAAATTTCTTCTTCATATCTCGAAATCTTCTGTTCCTGCGCACAGTCAACAACCGCACCCTAAGCAACTATGTGCTTAATGGCGGATACAACTACTCAAAATTTCATTCGATTAAATTTTATTTTCAATTTTTATTATCTTAAGCAATTCAATTTATTTAACTAACTTTATCTTCTAATATGTTATTTATTTGTTATCACAGTTTAATTTCGATAATGCTTACACCCCTGCAATTTCTATTTTTATTTACTGGTTCTTGTTTGTCTCTTTATTTAAATTGTCCTTCTTTTATTATTTTATTTGAAATTTCTATTTTGGTTCACTATAACTTATACAGTAAACTTTCACTAGTCAGAGTTCATTAGTTCTAACATTCAATTTCTATTTTTCTTTCTATTCTTTTTTTTTTTCATTCACTAATTCATACTTTGTCATACCTTATTCTTCTATTAGTTTTTATTTTCCTCTTATATTTTCGATTAGGTACTTATTTTTTTTCGACTTATAATTTAAATTTTCCTATCTAGCTAAACCAATATTTTGTTAATTATTTTCTCAAAACTGCTAATTTATTTTTCGTTTCTCTTTGAATATTTCTCGCCATGAAATTATTATTTTCTTTCAATTTGTTCCTTAATTCCATTCTTTGGTCCATTCCACAATTTCATATGTTATTTATTTATGTTTTTGGCATCTAAGTTATCATAATTACTCTTTTATCTCAGTTACATATAAAATTACCATATTGTCCCTAGCCATGGACAACCACAAGCTGGATAAATGGGATGTAAATACGGTGTACTAAGGGGATCCAACCACTAGGTGGGACACGAAAACCCCAGTACTGATACATATAATAAGCCGGCTATCCAATCTCATATATCATAGTCATTTTTTATGACAACTATCACATAAACTCATGGTATCCCGTAGAATAAATTCCTAGGGCTAGCTATACTATCCAAAGAACTGGATTTCCCACTGACACTAAGGGCATAATTAACTCTTCTTCTTTATTACATTTATGCATTAATATTTGTTTTCCATATTTTTCTTTGGTCACATGTTGCTTCCAAACATATTCAATTAAGCTCATTACTCATACATTCATCTCATAGATGCTCATTATTATATAATTGTGACATACTATAACATTTACACATTTATCTTTTGGCTATCAAGAGATTTTCCATTAATGAAGTGTTTCTCATTCCAACTTAGTATCATACATTTCTTAATATCCATTTATAATCATTTCAAAGTGAATTGAAATAATTACGCATGGTAAATTTCAAGTTTTATTAACTTTTTACATTTTGTAATTATTACACAATTAGGTACCTTTCCTCATTTCTCATTCTAATTAACATTATTAGAATTCATATGTCTTATTTGTCCTAATTATTATTAATTACTCAACTAAACATCAATTACCCACCTTTCATCCCATTAATATATTTCGGCTATTATATAATTTTTACAACCATAAATCTTTTAATGCTTTATTATATTTCATTTACATTTTTAATATTTATTTATAGGAAAATATACCAATGTATGCTTCATTTCTCTTAATATCAATTAATTTTCTATATGAACATCATTATGTTTCAACATAATTCCTTGCACATCTATTATTTTTAACTCAATTTCACTACAATAATTTTAGCCACTATTATACATTAGACTTTCATTTAATATTTTATAAATCATCAATTTCTCACTTAATGCTCTTAAGCTTCCCATTCGGCCACTATTGTTCCTACCAATATTTAATTGTTTTCTTTGTATTTTTATGTTCATTTCATATTTAATCATCCTCTTGAAATGTTACCTTAAGTAATTACACACTACTCTTCCATTTCATATTGTTACATAATGTAAAATTTATACTAAAATTCACAATTTAAATGAAATTGAGAGTAGTTTGTATCCACATACCTTATTTCCTTGCCCTTTATTCCTTAATCTTCAATTCTTTTATCCCTCATCAAAGAGCACCATGCTTCTCTCAAACACCAAGTGGCCGAACCTATCAAGGCAAAAATCTACCCATAAATTAGCCTTCTTAATCCCATATAACATCATAACAATAATTTATATACCTAAATCTATCTATTAGAGTCTTCCATTCAAATTAAAAACCTTAATTACCCATACCTTGATTTTAAACACATAAGCTTTGATCCTTAACTTCTCCAACTTATTTTGCTTAAAAAGGAGTTTAGGGACTGCCATCATATTGTAGAGGGGCTGAAACCTTATATGGAAGAGTGGGATTGAAGAAAAACATGAAGAAAATGCAATAAAAATTTGAGAAGAAAAGAAAAGAAAGGGTTGGCCAAAGAGAGCCAAGGAATTTCAGTGAAGGCAGCAGAGAATTTTGGAATTCTAGAGTTCTTTGGTCCTTAAATACTTAGATTAAAAGGCTTAATGGGCTTAATTAAGGCAATTGGGCCTAACTCAAGCCCAAACAAAAATTACAAGACCAATAAGCATATAAAAATTATTTCTCTCTTCCCTTGCTCCATTATACTCCAAATCAATTCCATATTTTATAATATAATAAATTAAGTCTCTATATAAATTTTCGGCCCAATCAAATTTTTTTTCAGTCCGATTCACCCATGGCAGTCCGACAAGCAAAATCTCGACTTCGTCGAAAATTTTATTTTTTTATACCAAAATATTATACATAAATTCATGTAGAACTAGAAATTTTGGTGATTTTTAAAGATCATTTGCTATTTTTAAATTTTCACTCAAACCTTAATCAACCATTTTTCTCAATTTCTCGATCCATTTTCTGAAACCAGTGTTTCTAGTATCAGAATGCCTCGCGTGCACTAGCATACTCTGGAACATATGGTTAAAATTTTAACCAATTCTGATATCATTTTGACATGCTTCTGGCTTTGAAGGCTATTGCAGTCGGTCCGAAATTTAAAATTTCAAAACTATCAGAACACTTAATTTTCACTTATAATAGATCATTTATGTTATTACTAACATATTTATGAAGTTGGAATAATTTTTGGATGTCAATACACCAATTCAGAGTACGGTCAAACTTCTTATCAACCCTTTTTACGGTACCGGGTAAACTTCTCTATCCCGTTTAAGAGTTAATCTAAGCTCATTTTCGGCTTAAATTGTACCATCGAGCTTCATTTAACACCTACTTCCATAAACTTCTCCTAGGATAAACTGCCCATCGGATTATCTTGGCCTAAGCACTTTTAACCTTTACTTTCTTGGATTTCTCTATTCTCTTCACTCCGTTTGTTCTAAAAATTATCCTAGAGTTACCTTTCTTGCTCTATAACATGCTAAGACTATCGAATGCAAATTTTTATGGCATTATAGCATGCCCAAGAATATCCATACTAGTCATCCTATTACGAGTATGTTAGGTGTATGTCAAAGTACACAATAATTCATAAAAAGTTTCATAAAGATTTTAGGTCTAAGAACTCCGATGCAAAACTTGCAATTGAGAAACACTTATGACTTATATCATGTAGTGTTCTCATGAGCGGATTGATTCCAGATACCATGTTCTAAACATGTATCTATAATCTTTGATTGACACTCTAGTCCTTATGATCCGTAACACAAAACTCAACTTATCAAAGAGAGTATACTAGTCTTAATTCATTTGTTATTCCCTTAACAATGACTGACTAGGGATATTTAGAATGAAGTCTCAAATGTTTCAAGGTCTTACAACCATGTGCCTCACATATGATAACTTAAACTAAAACAACATTCTTGGATAGTTCTATCACTTGATATGCACAAAAATACAATAAATAAAACAAATGCCTAATTTATTAACTTGAGTGCTTTATAACAATGTATTAGGGCTAGGGCTAGGGTTTTCACTAACATATGGTAGCTGCATCTATACCCTATAGGAATGCCTATTTATCCACAACCAAGCTCTAAATATAGGCATTTTATCATTTCTTATGTCATTTCATTCATCGTGTTCATTTCCTCACATTTCATAGTTATACATACATATATTTATGAACAATTGTAATAGTTTAACTAAATTTTCATGATGAAATTTTTAACAATATGGTTATCCATATATATATGAATTTTCTAATCGAATTATTATTGGTCATACAAATTCATACGTACACCTATATATGTTCTTATGTACATAGTTATGCTCTCTTTGCATTCTTACAACATAGTTATGCTCTATTTGCATTCTTACATGTCACATAGGTTTTATGCCATTTATTTTCCTTAACTTACATTTTTAAGAGTTATAATTAGGTTTGAATATTTTTAAATGGGTTTTAGTGGTGTTTTAAGGCCTAAAAATCCCATTTGGTCTTGTGGAGGAAGTGCCTCTACAGAGGTAAGATTTTACGCTACTGAGGTGATAGGTTTTGTGTTATTTAGGGCACCTTCCTTAGTTAGCTTGAAGACTACCTCAATTGCGTAGACTAGGGACCTGGAAGAGGTGATAGGAACCTTGGCTAAGGTGATTAATTCTGCCTAAGTAGAAGCTTGATGCCTCAATTTAGGTCGAAAGTACCTCCACTGAGGTGAATAGGGATGTTATTCTTCCAGATCTTGCAACAAATTTTAGACATAGAAAATGAATTTTATTGGCAAAATAGTCTTCTACAAAGTTATTCATCTATGTGTCTAGTTTCTAAAAAATGATGAATCATCCCATTTCACTTATAAATCTTTAGATATTTATAAAAAAAATGAAGACTGCTCCCAATGATAGAGCAACAAAGATAACCAAGGTTCAAGATAATTTTTAATCTTCATATAGGGGAAATCGAAATTTTAACTATTAATATAAAATATAGGTATTTGAGTCTAGTTTCTAAATAAACTAGAATCCCTCAATTTTCATCTCTATAACTCTAGTTATAGGCAAAATAGTATGACTAGGTTTAGTGAACCTTAGGTTACAGTTTTTGCTATGTCAATGAAATTCTTATAAATCTAGCTCTTATACATTAGATAACCATATAGCCATGGTTTAATCTTACAGAAACATCCAACACAATCTAATGATGTAGTATTCAGGCATAAATACATGCATAAAATGTAAAGTTCCCATACCTTTAATGAGATTCCAATAGCACCTCTTTAATCTTTCACTATCTCCTTTCCTTTACTCTTGTTTGCTTCACTTTCTACAGAGAATAATTTCATATATAAATAACCAGCCTTACTCTTTCAATATAATTCCATCATATAAACAAGGAAGAAGATAAGGGAGAAAAAAATGAATAATCCTATTACCTTAGAAATACTCAATCCTCGAGTTATTTCTCTCATCTCAAAAGTTTTAATAGAAAGTAAATGAAAAAGATAGAGGATATTTGGTTTTAGAGAAAGAGGAAAAGGTTTATATTTGGTTTCCTTTTGGGTAACTAACCTATATGTTCTTGCTCCCTGATACACTTTGTTTCTTTTGTTTTTCACATGAGAATTCCAAAGAGGTAGAAAGAGTTATGGGCCCCCCTAGCAAACTTCATTTAAATCTCTCTTTTCCTTTTTAATTTTCTCATTTCTTTTTCATACTTCCTTTTTTTTTAATTTAATTATTATTCTTATATCATGTTTTAATTACCCAAATGTATATGTAACAATAAAAAATAACCAATTTACCTTTTTCTTTTAAGATAATTACCTTTAGGTCCCAACCTATTATGCATTTAGTAATCAAGCCTACATCAATCGTATTATCTTTTAAACACATTTACAATTCTCCTAGGGCATAAGTAGAGACCTCACATTTCTTTTCCCCTTAAATGAATTCCATCTTTAAAATTCATTCCTATTTAGAACAGTTGTGGTTTTATGCTATTTATTTTCCTTAATTTACATGTTTAAGAGTTATAATTAGGTTTGAATATATTTAAATGGGTTTTAGTGGTGTTTTAAGGCTTAAAAATTCCATTTGGTCATGTGGAGGAAGTGCCTTGGTAGAGGCAAGATTTAACCCTACATGATAATGGGTTCTATGATATTCAATGCACCTCCCTCAGTTGGGTTGAAGACTGCCTCAGTTGAGGAGGTAAGGGACCTTGGCTAAGGTGATAAGGACCTCGGTTGAGGTGATTGCTTCTGCCTAATGTGAAGCTTAATGCCTCGATTGAGGTTGGAAGTACCTCCACCGAAGTGAATAAGACTGTTATTCTACCCAAGCTTGCAACATATTTTAGACAAAATGATCTTATGCCAAGCCTATAAATCTTCGGATATTCATTAAAAATGTAGACTGCTCATAGTGATAGGGAAATAGACACTGCTAAGGTTCAAACTAATTTTTGATCATCATACAGGAAAAACTAGATGTTGACTTACCATATGCAATATAGGTATGTAAGTTTAATTTCCAACATAACTAGAATCACTCAATTTTCATCTCTATAACTCTAGTTATAGGCAAAATAGTATGACTAGGTTTAGTAAACCTTAGGTTACAGTTTTTGCTATGTTAAGGAAACTCTTATAAATCTGGCTCTTATACATTAGATAACCATATATCCGTGGTTTAATCTTACAGAAACATCCAAAACAACCTCATGATGTAGTATTCAAGCACAAATACATGCATAAAATGTAAAGTTCCCATACCTTTGATGAGATTCCAAGAGCACCTCTTTAATCTTTCACTATCTCCTTTCCTTTACTCTTGTTTGCTTCACTTTCTACAGAGAATAATTTCATATATAAATACCTAGCCTTACTCTTTCAATAGAATTCCATCAAATAAACAAGGAAGAAGATAAGGGAGAAAAGAATGAAGAATCCTATTACCTTAGAAATACTCAATCCTCGAGTTATTTCTCTCATCTCAAAAGTTTTAATAGAAATTAGATGAAAAAGATAGAGGATATTTGGTTTTAGAGAAAGAGGAAAAGATCTATATTTGGTTTTAGAGAAAGAGGAAAAGATCTATATTTGGTTTCCTTTTGAGTAACTGACCTACATACTTTTGCTTCCTTATATACTTTGTTTCTTCTTTTTTTTTTCACGTGAGAAATCTAGAGTTTGTTTATTTAAATAGTAAAGCTTGCTAATGGTTTTCAATTGTAATTTATCCATTCTTTTTTCTTCTTCCATTGATTTTTTGCTAAGTCCTTTTTAATTTGCAACTTACATTATGCTTTTTTTTTCCTTTTATTAATTTTGATTATTTTTTATTTAATATAACTTTGATTGTTTATGAGTAGGTTTTATTTTATATCTAATGTGTTTTTTATTATTTTATGTGCAAGCCATCTTTATTATTTAATAAAAATTAGTAAGTTGTACCATTCTTATAATTATATTTATCTTTTAAAAATTTATAATGAGCTAGTTAACATGTGTTAAATTATTGTTAGGCTAATACCGATATGATTTTTTTTTTCTAATTACCAATTGTGCATGTGTTATTTGGATTCTATTTTATAAAATATATTCGTATAATAAGTCTATGTGAAATAAACTAATATAAAGATTGAAAAAGGTAACATTATAATTTTACAAATTATTTGAGATATGAATACTAAGTATTTTTATATCTAAGGTATTAATAAATTTATTCATAACCACATGAAGTGTAGCACTACGACTAGTTATTTTTATAAATAATATTTTTTTCTCTCTTTTATTTCTCGCTTTTCTTTGACCTTTTCTTCTTTCCTCTCCTCACCTTACATTTTCTTCTCCTACAACATTTTAAATCCTTTATTTTTACTATTCATATTGCACACTATATACAATTGTATTCAAGCATTAAATTTTAAATTACAAATAAATTATAGTTAAAAATACGAACCCAAATTCAACATAAAGCAAATTTCTAATAAAATGTATATATATAGCCTTATCCAAACATTGAATCTTAAATTACAAAAAATTTCCAGTTAAAATACGAAGCTAGAGTCAATCTAAATAAAATTTATAGGAAAATGTTTATATTTAATTGAAATATAATACATAAAGATTATGTTCCTTAGGATGTGCCCAAATGAGAGACAATGTGAATGAGTGACAAGTGAAGAAAATGTGAGGGTAACGGAGGTCATATTTTAGATGTTCCGGCTATTAAGTGTAGTAGTGAAAGTTTACTCTTACTTGCCCCACTATGAAATTTACCAATGAAAATTGGTTTATTTTAATAGATCAGATGAATAATTTGTTTTAATTTTAAAAATTTAGAAGTATTAAAGGGTAATTTTGTAAATATGAGAATTTAATTGAAATTTGAAAAGACTATCTCTGGCTATAACTTTCCAAAGTGGGTCCATTGTCTTATAAAAGTCTATTCTTGGTAGAAAGACATAAATAAGAGAGACTAATCGCTCATTTGAGAGAACCCTCTCAAATAATGAATATAGCGTGCTAATTTAAAAAATTAAATAGTAGAATATTATTACCAAAGAGCAGAATGGCTCAAATGACCAAGAAAAAATAGTCGTTGGCCGATGGCTATTTTTTAATGGTAATTTATTTTCAATCCTATATAAATACAACAATCAAAAAATTCTCACAGAAATCTGTATCTTCTTATTATTCAACAAAAAAAAAATCCAAATCAATTTAACCCTAACTATTTTGGATTTTATATGCAAAATTTGAATTGCTCCCAAAATCCAAATTTTCAAAATCTCCAAGCATCAAACTTTTAAACAACGAATCCTAATTTTCATCTACATTTTCCTTTTATGTATTGTCCACCAAATTAAAATTCATATCCATTCCCCATCCCATTTCAACATGCAAACTCATTTATTGATACTGAATCGGTAAGTAATATAGAGGAATATTTTTAAGACCTCAAAATAATAGTAACCTAGAGATTGTGTATCAAGAATAAAATTGATTAATTATTGATATATGTAAAGAATTTTTTCAATTGTTTTGTTGATTGTAATTATGTCTCCCAAACTTAATTAAACAAAATTAAAGCAATTTAAATTGAAAGTGAAAGCAATCAATGACAATAAAACAGACTATGAAAATTAAAATGAAACAATTTCTAAAAATGTTCTTCAAGGATCAAATTCTCCCCATATCCGATGCAAAAGATATGGTTAACAAAAAATTAATATGAATCAAATGTTGATGACCCAATAAAACCAAAATTTCTCATTCTAGAGCCAACTACTCTAACTACCCAATTTTCCATTCGAATGCCAATCAAATAGCTAGCTTATCTTCTCCAATCCCAGCAAGTCTTGATTTAAAATTACTAGAACTATGATCAAATGATGTAAATCTAATGTTTAATCTACTAAAACTAATGAAATCAATGAAATAAAGCATTTATAATAAAGAAGAAAGCTCAAACCCCTAAAAATGCTAAACAATTATAGAAAAAGTGAAATCTACATCTCTCATGAAACAAGTATAATCAACAAAGGTAAATTTAACATGCATTTAGCATGCTCAAATAAGCTCAAAAGGACTTACAATGGATAATGAATAACAAGGTAGGCCAAAAGTATTTTTCAGGGTCTAATCAATAAATTTTTTTTTACCTAAGTCATTTCCTAGTCTTACTTTCGATTTGTTTTACCGCTTTAAAGGGTGATGAGGTGTTGGAAATTATCGGTTACATGCATCTCATATATAAGCGAAATTTAAAATTTTTAACCAATAAATCTGATCTTGCCATGAATTTACAATATACATATTAATGAGAATAAGAAAAATCACCTTTGATTTTTGTTGAACAGTTGATTTTTCTTCTCACCGGGTTGTCGCAAACCACAATGTCCAAAATCGAACACCTCCAATGAGTAATCCACACAAGAGAAGGATACAATGAACCAATAATTGGGAGAAACAAGGGTTGGCCGAAAACCCTAGGTGCTAGCTAGGGAAGGTGGCGACTAGGGCTTTTTGAGTGAGAGAAAAATTTTTCTTCTTAATTGTTCACACTTAGCCCTAATACCCTATCAATTAGATTTTTATAGTTAGGTTAAAAGTCAAACTTCATAATAGGATTGGACTCTTTAAAATTTCTGGAGAAATATTAATTGGGCTTTTGAAATTATTAATAATTTATTTGGGCTCAATTAAATCCAATTTAAGCCTTTTCACAAAAGACTATGCAAAAAACCCCACAAACTAGGCCCTTTGTGCATATACTTAGATTTAATTACCCAAATGAATTCCAAATCCAACCAAATTAAATATGTAGGCTCCATAACACTTATGAAATATATTTAGTTTATTTTGGTCCAAGAATCAGGCCTCTAAAGCCTTATGTTTGTAGTTGGCGTAACCCTTCCTCTGGAGGGTTTCTGCGCTAACTTCACTTTTTTGGGCCTTTTTAATTCCTTCAATGGATTTATTAATTATTATATCAGCCCTATAACACTTATAGTTCAATAATAATTAATTATGAAATATATTATTTCAATTAGGTCCATTTTTACAGAACATTTCAAAAAAGTTCAGCAAACAATTTTACTTGATCATAATTAATTAAACTCTTTAATTAATTATTCTCTTATTCACTTCTCTATCCCCATAATAATATCAAATATTATTATCCTTGTCATTTTACCATTTTATCATTTTCTCTATATATGTGTGACCTATTGGGTTCCTGTCCATGTTGGTAGTATAATATGTAATTGTGAGCTCTATTCAAAACTCACATGATTTAAACTCCTTTAAATCATTTTATCAATCCCTATTGATATTTATGATACATTATTATACAAATCATGAGTGGCCTCTAGCTAGACATCATGACTACCCAAATTTCAGGAAAGTCAAGTGGTTTGACTATACCCTTCCATAGAACAATTACCGTGCAATTACTCATTTTACCACTCTTATCTTAATCAGATTCTGAGTATGGATTTCTGTCAACTCATATAAATCTAATTATGTATGTTCTATTAATTTAACCATTTTTCCCAAAATATCCTTCATGGATCTCTATCCATCTTGGCATATTACTCTAGCCAGAGATTCTCTGAACAAGGCAATTATAGAATCATGCGAGATAACTTTCCTTATTAAATCTGGATGGCGAATCCTTTGTCAATCACTCAACTATCTTCAAGTAGGTCATGATATACCCAATCTCCTAACTATGTTCACTCCTAATTGGAAGTAATTAGTTATGGAGTCAAAATATACAACTTGCTACTTAAGATAACTTTGGTGATCTCAAGTCTAAGGATACTTGCACAACTACTATGAAGAGATTCCCCACTGACATAGATTTAATATCCATGTGAGAATTCTCTTTGTAGGTCTCCAATGAACTTGTTCTTTTAATAAGCATCCATATGTTAGCTTTGATTATCTTCCATAATCACAATTATGAGAACCATTGCTTGAACCATTCAAGAAGCATAACATGTGCTAGTTTGTCCGAATTAACAATGTCCTATCTTGTTAATTCTATGACTAAGGATATTTAGATATTAACACATTTGCATGTAATAGACACCTCATATCATGAAAACTTTCGTGATTGCCTTTGCACTGTGTTTATAATATCAAGGACTTCATTTATTAATTTAAGATTTACAAACTCATGTATTTAAACATAGAATTAATAAATGAATAATGCCTTTTATTAAGAATATAAATTCATACATATGAAATTCATCCCATTTTACATAGGCTCTAGGGCATACTCTCTAACAGTCTCCCACTTGTACTAGAGCCAATCACTCATATTTCTCAGACCCATGCTATTTATATGGTGATCGTGCTTTATCTGGGAAAGTGTTTTAGTGAGGGGATCCGCCACATTATCACCTATAGGGATCCTTTCTATTTTCACATCATTTCTAGCTACTATTTCCCTTATGAGATGGTAACGTTTGAGAACATGCTTGGATCACTGATGAGACCATGGTTCCTTTGCTTGCGCAATGGCTCTATTGTTGTCACAATATAAAGGAATCGGATCAACAATGCTAGGCACCACTCCTAGTTCAGATATGAACTTTTTGATCCAGACTACTTTTTTAGTTGCTTCTGAAGCAGCAATATACTTAGCTTCTATCGTGAAATCAGTAGTTGTTTCTTGTTTAGAACTCTTCCAACTAACTGCTACTTCTCCTATTATGAACACATAACCTGACTGTAATTTACAATCATCTTTGTCAGATTGGAAGCTGGCATCTGTATAGCCTTTTACTTCCAAATTGCCCTCTCCATATACCAAGAATATATCCTTAGTCCTTCTCAATTACTTAAGGATATTCTTGATAGTTGCCCAGTGTTCCTCTCCAGAATTGGATTGGAATCTGCTTGTGACACTCAAATCAAATGCTACATCTGGACGTGTACATAACATAACAGACATGATAGAACCAATTGCCGATGCATATGGTATTATATTCATACTCTCTCTATCCTCTAGTGTCTGCGGACACATAGACTTAAAAAGGTGTTTTCCATGCACCATGGGTATAAACCCTTTCTTAGAGAGATCCATATTGAACCTCTTCAATACCCTATATATGTATGTACTTTGAGAAAGACCTAGCAACCTATTGGATCTATCTTTATAGTTCCTTATTCCCAGAATATAGGATGCTTCTCTAAGGTCTTTCATGGAGAATTGCTTGGATAACCATATTTTAACAGATTGGAGAAGAGAAATGTCATTTCCCATGATCAATATGTCATCCACATATAGAACCAGGAAGACAATTGTACTCCCACTGACCCTTTTATACAAACAAGGTTCATCTTCATTCTGTGAGAAACCAAACTCTTTGATTGTCTCATTGAATCGTATGTTCCAGTTCCTAGAGGCTTGCTTCAATCCATAAATGGATCTTTGAAGCTTGCATACCTTTTCGCCATTTCCTGATGTGAACCTTTTCGGTTGTGTCATATACACATCCTTAGTTAGATTTCCATTTAGAAAAGCTGTCTTCACATCCATTTGCCAAATCTCATAATCATAATGAGCTGTAATGGCTAAAAGTATTCTTATAGAATCAAGCATCGCTACAAGAGAAAAGGTTTCATCATAGTCAATACCTTCTTTTTGACAATAGGCCTTTGCGACTAAGCGAGCTTTATAGGTAACTATATTACCTTCCATGTCGATCTTCTTTTTGAAGACTCATTTGCACCCTATGGGTTTTATCCCTTTAGGTGGTTGAGTTAAAGTCCATACTTTGTTCTCATACATGGAGTCCATTTCAGACTGCATAGCCTTAAGCCATAAATCATGTTTTGATTCTTGATAGCTTGTAGGCTCATTGTGCTCTACTACAGTTATGCCTTTATCCAAATCAATGTGAAAACCATATCTCACAGGGATATAACGCATCCAAGTAGATCTTCTGGGATTTTATGTATAATTAGGTTCAACTGTAATCTCATCATTATGAAATTAAGTCTCAGGTTCAATCGGTTGATCTACTTCTATTTATGGGTCTTAAACTTTATCAAGTTTAATTTTACTCCCACTGTCCTCTCGTAGGAGAAATTCTCTTTCCAAGAAGACAGCATGCCTTGAAACAAACACCTTTTGTTCTAAGGGATGATAGAAATAATATCCAAAGGTTTCTTTTGGATATCCCACAAATAAACATTTGTCAGACTTAACATCTAGTTTGTCTGATATTGTCCTCTTCACATAAACAGGACAACCCCATACTTTCATATGAGAAAGCATGGGTTTCTTGTTATTCCATATCTCATATAGAGTAACATCAACTTATTTACTAGGAACTCTATTTAACACATAAACAGTAGCTTCTAGTGCATATCCCCAAAAGGACTTAGGCAAGTCTGCTTGGCTCATCATTGATCGAACCATATCTAATAGTGTTTGATTTCTCCTTTCAGATACACCATTGTGTTGTGGTGTATATGGTGGAGTCCATTGAGATAAAATCCCATTATCTCTAAGATAATCTTGAAATTCTTGGCTTAAGTACTCTCCACCTCGATCTGATTTAAGTGTTTTAATACTCTTGCCAAGTTGTTTCTCTACTTCATTTCTGAATTCTTTGAACTTTTCAAATGCTTCTGATTTATATTTAATTAGATAGATGTATCCAAACCTAGAATAATCATCTATGAAAGTAATGAAGTAGGACTAACCTCATCTGGCATGTGTAGTCATTGGACTACATACATCTGAATGTATTAAGTCCAAAACCATTTTTGCTCATTCTCCTTTACCAATAAAGGGAGCTTTTGTCATTTTTCCCAATAAAAAAGATTTGTATGTCTCAAATAATTCATAATTAAATGATCTCAAATCACTTGACTTGTGTAATTTGGTCATGCAGTTCTCATTTATATGGCCTAAACGACAACGCCATAAATAAGAGGTATTTAGATTATAATGTTTTATTCTCTTGGTATCCACATTATATACTTCTTTAATTAAATCAAGAACAAATATACCATTCTCAATTATAGCTTTTGCATAAAACATATTGTTCTTAAAAATGTAACAACACTTGTCCTTTAAAAAAATGTCATATTTGTTCAATAAACAAGTGAAAGAAATAATACTCTTGGATAAAGCTGGAACATAATAACAATTATTTAATTCCAGTACTAATCCACTTGGAAGAGGCAAATGGTAAGTCCCTACAACCATTGTAGAGATGTTTTGTCTAGTAGCTGACTGCAAACATATTTCTGCCTTTCCAACTGTTCTAAAGCTTCTAAGCCCTTGTAGATCATTACACAAGTGAGATCCACATCCGGTATCTAATACCTAAGATTGTTTTGAAAAAATAAAATAAGTATTAATTTTAATCATATGAATACCTGAAGTAAAAACATCAGCTTGCTTCTTCTCTTTGAGAGAATCTAGATAGGCCTTGTAGTTATGCTTCCAATGACCATCCTTTCCACAATGGAAGCAATTTCTTTTGGGATTCTCTTTCTTGGCAACCTTCTTCTTAGAGATCCCACCATTCTTTGGCTGCGCCTTGGTAATCTTCTTCTTCTGCTTCTTGCCTTTAGCAGAAGTGACAACCAGGACACTTTTTGGATCCTTCTTAAAGGATCTATCAGTTGTCTTGAGTATGTTGATTAATTCAGGAATGGTTACTTAGATCTTGTTCATGTTGAATTTAAGCACGAAAGGTGCATAACTTGGAGCCAACGAGTACAAGATTAAATCTATGTATAGATCATTATCCATTACATAGCCAAGTCTACTCAAATGCTCAATATATCCATACATCTTCAATGCATGAGTAGCAGCCAAAAGTTCCTTCCACCATTTTGCAAATATATAGAGCTCGAGTAATCTCATATTGCTCAGTTCTAGTCTGAGAAGAATAAAGCTCCTCTATATACAAAATGAGGGTTCTAACTTCCATCATCTCATGTTGCTTCTGAAGCTCCGAGGACATAGGACCCAACATCAAACATGCTGCTGCTTCACTATCCTCCATGTATTTACGATAAGTGCCTTTGATCTCATTAATGGCATCATCTAATGGAAGTGGTGGTGGATCTTTATCCAAGACATAATGGATTTTTTCATCTCTGAGAACAATTCTTACTTGCCTGATCCAGTCAGAATAGTTGCTGCCAACTAGCTTGTTATTCAAGATTGATCGTATATTAATGTTTGATGTGCTCATGATGATGACCTAGATCTGAAAAAGAAAACATATGAGAGTATGTTAATATATATGTATGCATTAATTAAGTCTTTAATTAATCCATTTACTCCCACTATTTTATTGCGAATTAATAGCCCTCACTATTTAATTCGAGAAAACCCGATGGTTTTCCTAGTGGGCCAATATCCAATCCTTGATATGTAATTTGATCTTGATTGTTGTCAACAAGCCAATAAGTTACAGGTCAAATAAACAAATTAGTGTAAAAATCTATATGTAATTTTTCATAAGTGGTACAATGATAATAATACAATAAGTTACAGGTCAAATAAACAAATTAGTGTAAATAAATGATAAAAGAAAGCACCACTATAATTTAACGAAAGTATAGGGACTAAATTGTAATTTAGCCAATAAAATGTTAATTAAGAAATGAAATTGTAATTGAGCTCTATCATATGGTAAGATAGGAATAAAAAATTAATTAACCTTAAGAACATATGTGACTGAAATAAAAAAAAATCCCTTTTTAAACAAGCAATTGAATAAGTGTTTAATTGTCTGGGAAAAATGAATGTATTTCTGAATTATCAAATGATTTTGTAATGAATAAAGGAATGAAGATAAATTTCTAAATGAACATATCTGTAAAGAGTAAAAAGAAGAGATATTAAAATATAAAATGATAAGACAATAGTATAAATTGCATAATGAACAGTAAATGAACAGTATAAATAAGTTCAGTTATTAATATCAAAATTATTAATTATAATTGAAAGTGAATATGAGAAATGACTGAAAGATAAGCATAAAGGAAAACAAAAATAACTGATATATCCTACTACATGATTGGCTGCATGTGTGCATGATTGCATGATTCAGATCAAAATGATAAAATGAATAATTAATGTTAATGAATGCTCATGGAAGCATGCACGTGTGTATGTATATTCGTATGCATGCATATATATGTATGTGTGAATGATAGTTCTTGTGAAAAGTTTGGGATATGTATCCACTACTGGGCATCTCAATGCTCAGGGCATATTTTGTTGACTACACATAAGAAAGAAAGATACGAAGATGGTAACCGATGTTGCAATGTAGATCAAGTTCAAAAATGAATTTAAGGATGTTTTGGCATGGCATGTATATATGTGTATATTGAAGGTATCGTATGTAATATGTATTTACATTATATTTTATTTTTTTAGTATTATTTACCTAATGGGTTTGATATTTAATGCGAATGTACTTATGTATTATTTAGTTTGGTACTGTTTATCAAATGTGTATGTTATCTGTAACAAATGTATCTTTGAGTTAAAAAAATATTGAGCAGTCTGTTTAGCATTATCTTTTCGTGATTGCCTTTCTGCTATGACTTTCGATCACTTTACATTCGATACAGTGGTATAAGGGTGTTACAGATATCAAGTAGTAACTTTTAGAGAAAAAGAAGAAAAGAATGGTAAATGGTTCCTCAATGCTTCTTCAGAAAAAATACTTAAATGTTAAATTACCTCTATTGATCTCTCTTCTTCCTTGGTGTATTCATTTTTCTCATAATTTTTTTCTAATTATTTTGCAAGTTACTTTGTAGTTTTTCTATCTTTAAAATGCAATTATCTTCATGTGTTTATAGCCTAAAGGTGTCCCAAATGAAGCTTTTTCAAAGAGGGGTGTAATCTTGAAAAGGTGTGTGAAAAGTTGCATTGGTTAGCTTTGGTGATGACTCGGCACACTAGTGCCAAGTTGGACGAGTCAACACGAATAGGCTCTATAACAAGTCAACACCATGATCATGAGTTGGCACACTTTCCACTATTTCATGAATTGGCTCAGGAAGGGGCGAGTTGGCATCCGGAGTCATTTTAACAAATTGGCATAAGCTAGCATGAGTTGGCATCCAAAGAAAATATTTCTCTTTAATTCTTCAATAAAAATCCCTCATTTATACTTCAAACCATCCAATTAGACACACTTAGCCTACAAAATAAAAAAACATAAAAAGTAACACAAAACATAATAAAATAAACATAAACACATGCATTAAACTCATAAAATGATGTATAACTAAGCAAAATGGCTATGCTAAATTGCATGACATTAGACTTACCCAGGTTTGATGGTACTTTTTACTCTTCAACACATTTCAAACAATAAACTTTGATCATGAAGGGGAACACCTTGACTAAGAAACAGAAGGTGGAGTGTTTTTGCTTGAGTTTAGTAGGCTTGGCAATAAACTTGTATCATGGGTTGCATAGGTGCACCAAGGATGGTTAGGACTTGCTGACATATGAGTTCCTAAAGCAATACGATTGTGGCACTAGGATAGAGGTCCCTTTAAAAGTCCTCGAATTGCTTTAATAAAAGCATGACAAGTTTTTCCACGAGTACCTAATGAGGCGGAGGAACAGGTTATAAAGATGAAAAGAAAACCTGATACTACTGACAAAATTAGTCTTCTCATTAGGAATGCAAGTCATTTTTAGTGTAAGCCCTAGCCCCAATACATTGTTATAAAACATTCAGGTTAATAAATTAGGCATTTGTTTTATCTATGTATTCCTGTGCATATAAAGTGATAGAACTATCCAAGAATGTTATTTTAGTTTAAGTTATCATGTGTGAGGCACATGGTTGTAAGACCTTGAAATATTTGAGACTTCATTCTAAATATTCCTAATCAATCATTGTTATGGGAATAACAAATGGATTAAGACTAGTATGCTCTCTCTGATAAGTTGAGTTCTATCTTACGGAACATAAGGACTAAAGTGTCAATCAGAGATCATAGATACATGTTTAGAACATGGTATCTGGATTTGATCTGCTCATGAGAACACTACATGGTACAAGTCATAAGTGTTTCTCAATTGCAAGTTTAACATCGGAGTTCTTAGACCTAAAATCTCTATAAAACTCTTTATGAATTACTATGTACTTTGACATACACCTAACGTACTCGTAACAGGGTGACTAGTATGGATATGCTTAGGCATGCACTAATTCATGTTAAAGAGCATGAGAGAAGTAAAGGGATTACCCCTCTCGATAAAAGAGAAAATATCATCGGCCACTTGATTGGGGAACTAAGAAGTGTATGGCCATACCGAGATGAAATAATGAGTAATCATTATTTATCTAAGAGTTCAGTGTCACTGGAATATCAAGAAAGGAATTAGTATATATAAGGATGACTAGTTCCATGCCTTGTATTAATTATGATATTTATGGGTAAGGGACTATGCAAAATTACATTAGTTCGCTAAATGCCATTTGCATTTTTCATTTAATTTGGAATGCTATAATATCTTGCTAGAGAATATATATAGCCTTTGTATTATTTATTAATTCATTGCCAATATTAAATGGACCTATAGGATCACACACAAAGCATTGGGCCTAAAATATTTAAAATAGACTATTGGGCTTTTATTTAAAGTTAAATTAATGTAGATAATGGGTATTAAATTGGTAAATGGACTTTAGTCCATGAAGAGTGAAAAACATGGCAAAAGGAATAGATAATTAATTATTTATTTATCTTTAGATAATTAAGTTTAAATTACTATATGTATTTGAATCAAATTATACCACTTAATTAGGAAGTGATGGAGGCTGAAATTACTACCTAAACCTAGTGGATTTCAGCATCCATAAGGAAACCCTAAAGAAGTGATATAAAGTTATTAAAATTGTTTTTACCAAGTTAGTTTTTTTCTCTCTCATTGCCGTAATTCTCAAGGGAAAAGAATTATTTCTTTTTCTCTTGTATTTTGGGCAGCCATTGGTAAACCCTAGAAAGAACAAGATCAAATCTTGTGTCTTTATTTTTATAGCCATTATCAAATACAAAAGGTTTGAGCTAGCACTCTCATTTTAGGCTGACTTTGCAAGTGTGTGTGTGAACATAGAGTGGTGTGGTGCAAAGGAAGCACCTTTGGCATTGGTGATTGAGATCAAAGGTATATAAGTCCTTCTTATAGACTGGTCATTGCAAAAATCAAGTTTTGAAGTGCATTCAAGGATGAAAGTATGAGGACCCAATCAAGACCCTAATCGAATTATAGTAAATTCATCAGGATTAAGGTTTAATACGATAAAATTAGATTATTTTGCATTAATAAAGTTAATTTATACAAGTGGTATCTTGGTAATTATGCACATGAGTATTGGAGTGTAGCTAAAATATTAAGGAAGGATGCAATTGAATTAAATAAGAAGTTTGGGGTTAAATGTTAAAAAAATAAGTTTTAAGGGTTAAAAATGTATAAGGGCATTATGGGATTTTTCTTGGAAAGATATTTACCCCACTCACTTATTTAAGGTTTATAAAAATATGAGTATTGGTATTTTTTAGGGATCTCTCTCTGTGGTTGTGAGATGAAGAAGAGGAAATCTAGGGTTTTTGTGTTTTAGCATGAAGGTAATGTCTCCCTCCTATAGATCTCTTCTTCCATGTTTGATTTATGATCTTAGGGTTATAGAAAGAGATGATAAGTTATGCTTATTATCTCTATATATAAGGAAATGAAGGAGAGATAGAGCTAGATCGATGGATGTTGAAAGAGTTCAAGCTTGAATAATAGGTACGAGATTTGTCTTTGAGTGGTTATTGTATATGTTTTCCCTCTCTTGTTGTATGTGTTTTCTTTGTGAGATTATAGGTTCAATCTAGTAAGTTTTGATGATTATAACATGTTTAGTAACTTAAATGATCATTTAAGTAAGTGGGAAGGTGAGATTTGTGATTTAATTTCATGTCTGCATAATCGGGAAATTAGGGTTTTGAACCCTTGCTGTCGAGTCCCTATACGTGGCCATGCAGCCTGTCCCTTCTTTTTTCTACACGGCCACACATGCCTTTATTCCCCTTAGCTTTCTTTTTGAGTGGCCGCACATGATGCTTTGCTTTCCCCTTGAGTGGCCACATGAATTTCCTTGAGTTTTATTGAGTGGCCATGTGAATTGCTTTTAGTTTTCTTGAGTGGCCACATGAATTACCTTGAGTTTTCTTGAGTGGCCACATGAATTGCCTTGAGCTACCTTGAACGGCCACGCATTTCCCATTTCTCCTATGCACGGCCACGCATGGGAAGTCTTTCTCCCATGCAGAGCCAAGCATTGGGATGCCTCTCTCCCATCCACGGTAGTGTTTTTTCTCTTCTTTTCCCTTGCTTGGCTGTGTAGATATTTCCATTTTCTTTTGCACAGCCACTTGGCCTTCCTTTTCATGTAATGCACCACCATATGTACACTAAATTTTATTGGTTCTCCTTCACCCAAGCTGTAAACCATTCATGAACTGGGAAACCATTATTGTATGGTATATAATTGAGGTGAATTAACTAGTAATAAGTAAGACTGAGGATAAATGGTTATTAAGTAAAGGTTAATATGTTACTTGATTAGAGTAATAGATTATGAAAGTCTCCTTCTCTCTAATGCTAAAGTTTATAAAGATGCAATTATAAAGGCATGAATATAACATGAATTATTATAGAAATCACTACAAGAAAATCTCAATTTAGCAACGGAAATTAGCAACAGAAAATGTCAATTTTCCGTTGCTAATCAAAAATAGCAATGAAAATTAGCAACAAAAATTTCGGTTGGTAATTCGACAGTTGCTATTTTTAGCAACGAAAATTTTATTCCGTTGCTAATTAGCAATGGATATTTTATTCCGTTGCTAAATTCAACAATGCACGATTCGATGAATTGGTCAATTTTAGCAACGGAATATAAATTTTCGTTGCTAAAATTAGCAACAGAAATTTAGATTTTGTTGCTAAATTCACCATTAAGTAAAAAAAATTAATGACGGTACTGTCCGTCGCTAATCCATCGCTAAAAATTATTATAATTGTTTAATATCAAAAACCCATGATTGACAGGAAAGAAAGCAGAAAGACACAAAGTTAAATAGAGCTTCTGGACATACTTGGAAGAAAATGAAGTGCAAACTATATCCTCTGGTGCACACCTGGTACTTTAAACCAGCACAACAATTACCAATCCATCATCAAATGGTTAAGAATAAAAGACTAAAGATATATATAACCCCTAAGAAACATCTGGTATTTCAAATCAACAACATATATAGAGACAGAGCTTCCTCAATTATATACTCAAAACCATAAAATGGAGTTTCAGCAAAAAAAAAAGGGAATACTATTCCTTTTCTGTACATAGACCTTCAACAGACGCGACAAAAATTAATCCATCATCAAAGTTTGAGAAAAAATGAGATTCATCTTCTCAAGCCAGAAAAACAACTCCCAACCGCAGTATACAGGTGAGAATATAAGAACAGTATACAATACCAAAATTGTAGGAAATTCTATAAAAGATCAAGTAATTTTAGAACATTATTCAACCCACTTTAGAGAAAAAGAGATGACAATCAATATCAAAGCAAATGACTGATGCACTGACCGTTATATAGTTCTCCTTCTTGAACTCCTGGCAAACTCCTAACAAAAATGAATCCAACTTTTGAAGGGTTCTTCCCAACCAAACCCATATTAGTATTCAAACAATTCAGTGAGAAGAAAGACTGTAGATCTAACTATAAATTTTTGAAACATAAATGAGCAATGCCAAATGGAAAAGCAACAAAAGCACAAATTAAAAAAAAAAGAGATATAGCATTTTAAATGAAAAGCGAAAATTGAGTTTGCAGTGTGTACCGTTGATGTCAACATCTTAATTAATCAATTATATTTTTCATTCTTAGATGGCCTGATGCAAAATATTATAATTTAGAAATTTAAAAAAAAAAGTGGTCAAACATAGAGGCTGGTAGCCTACAAGGGAAAAGTTTTAGAGTTAGATAAAGAAAGCTGGATGGGCTTGAAAATAGTGTATTGCAAACATGGTTTGGTTTCTGTCTTCTCCTTAGCATATGACATTTTCTTTTTTGCTTTTTTTGGTCAATATTATATGGCATTTGATAGTTTTCCTATGTTTAGTATCAATGATGTGAGCCACGTAGTAATGTCTTCTAACTATCTCATTAAGATTAAATGACATCATTTTCATTTACATTGTATATTCAAAAGTAATTTTTGAATAATATAATTTAATATAATATATTACTCTTATTTATGAAAATTAAAGAAAAGTATGCTACTGGTAGAGGAACTTTATTATTAAGAAAGGTATACTTCATTTGTCCTTTTTTAAATTATTCTTATATGCTAACTTATATTATACTTAATTTAACATATCGTTCCATAACATGAATAATGTAAGTATCTTTTTCAACGACACTAAAGTTCTAAACCAGCTGAAATCCGAACTGGCTACTTAAACCTCAATAGGAGAAAAAGCCAATAATCCCAGTAAATATCCAAGAGGCAGATAAAAACTTCACTCAATCGAAAAAAGTCTTTCAGAGCCGAAAGTCCCAGCCCTGACTTATTTTTATTGATTTGATGCCGAGACACAAAGCAGCCAAGTGTCCCCAAAACACGCGAAAGTTGTCTATTTTAACTTTCATAAGTAATCGACATATTCTACATCACAAGACACAAGCATCCTTCCTTTATCCCATATATTATATCAAAAACATTTCTCTTAAAGATTTGAAATTTGAATAGATCATTTTGAAGTAAGCAAACTTGGAGATAAATCTGCTTCAACTTAGCTTCAAAAATCTCAAACCCATAAATATCATAAAAGCCTCAAAAACTAGAGAAACGCAGAAAACCAAAGAGCTAAAATTTCCAGAAAAGATCAAAGAACCCACACATTAAAAATCCTGAAAGCTATAAAAAAGAAAACCCAGATGGCAAAAGCACAAAATACACATAATAGGAAAAATAACAAAATAAGGGAATTAAGAGTAGAAAGCTCAAAAGTACCTGATGGAACTTTGTCCAGCTGAAAGAGACCAAGAATTAAAGCTAAGCAGCCTCCAAAGAGCAAACTAATCCCTAAAACCCAACAGAGACAAAAACTCAAAACAACAAACTGAGGAATGAGTGCAAAATGTTACCAACTAAGAATTCAAAGCTTAATTTGGACAGATTCCTACAGCCTACTGCCACACTAAAGTTAAAAGCTTTTCATTTTAAGTGGAAAAATCAAGCAGCACCTAGAAACACACTTTACAAGAAGAACTCACTAAGCTCTTCATTAAGTACAACAAACAGTAAATTCAAACTATACCCCACCATATGAATATCTAAAAAATTAATTTTAATCACCTTCTTGCCTCTTTCATATATGGTTAAATTCAAAAAGGCATACATATAATTAAATCAAATCTGAAAGAAATGAGAAGCCACAAAACAATCATCATTTTGCTTACCAGTTGTTACACCATCAACCAATACGTCACCCATGTCAAACTAACAACAAAAGAGAATATTTTGACAAATTAAATAGTAAAATATTACAAGATAGTCGTAGAGATGCATAGAGAACTAACCTGCCAATACCCTTTCTGTGTCACAGGACATATGTGTGCTCACCCTTGTAATGTTTGGGGTCCACTCCTCCAAAAACGATCTCACCCCCATGTTCTTCACTAGACCCTAATTAATCATGTTGCACCTGTAACAGTTTTTAGTTAGATAGAAGGTATACAATTATGAAATCCTCAAAATTTTTTGAGGAATAATCAGTTGAACTAAAAACAACAAACCCTTGCAGCACATGTAAGTGAGCAGCCATAAACCACACAGGTACAACATTTCTAACTGAGATCTCCCTGGTTGCTTCAATAAATTCCTAAAATAAACCATAATCTATAAATTAAAGCAACAAACTAATGCAGCTGTAGATATCCACTCAATGCATAAGCAATCAATATCTTCAAATTACCTGATCCTTGACCACAAGATCACTAACATTAACATGGTCTTCACTGAAGAAACCAGAAATAACACAAAGTTCCATAATAAATATCTTCTGATTTTCCTATGCAGTCATGAATGATGTCAAATATTCCATCTTTTGCTCTCCCCAAAAAATCAGGAGCATATCAACATACCCACAGAAAATGCAATAAATAACACATGCAAAACAAATAACTTATGATGCAATATGTCCTATCCATAATAGCACATCCGATAGGAATGCCATTGTTTTAGAGATGCACCAAAAAGGTCTGCAAGAACAAACTTATGAAAGATCTAGAATGAAACAACCATATAAAAATACAATAAATATGTATATTTACATTTAGGTTCAGACCAAAAATAATTACTGCTAAAAACTATAAAATGTAAAATGCACAAGGATAGCATAAATATCAAATAAGGATTGCAATCATTTTGATAAATTCCCATCCAATTGAAAGCATGCAATCCTAATTAATGAATATATATACATATATAAAATGTCACCAGAACTGAAAGTTAAAATACTAAAAAGTGTCAAGGCAGTAACAAACCATTCTTCTTGTAGGTGCTAGGCTGGCCAGACTTGTACTTGGAATGGAAATAATAGGCAACCTGCAAATTTAATTTTTATCTGTTAATCTTTCAGTCTAACTTACAAACAAGCTAAAAATCAATTCAAACTTGCCAATTAAAGCTTGACATGCATACACAGCCACATATTTAACAGTTTACAATACATGCTGTTAACTGCAGGTATAATTGAAGCTTTCGATACAAGATTTTCCACTGAAGAGATTGCAAGCCGTGGAATTTGTTATTAGCCTGCAAAGTGAGGATTAAATTAATTAGTAACCTTGAGAGGAGGGCTGTCTTAGTTTTATTTCTATTAAGGATTGTAGCAAAATGCATTTGTCAGTGGTCGCTTAAGGGCCATATCTAGTCACCTAAAGTTTGCTTCAATGGTCCATTAACCTATTCATATCCTGATAAGGCCAATATTGTTGCCCTTAAAGAAATAAAATCCCGTTGAGTATTTTGTTTTTATATTATAATTTGTTTAACCCAATTGTAATTATTTAAGAATTAAATACAGCTAGTAATACAGAAAATGAGTCAAAATCGGTATAAAACCATCCTGTAAAAATATAATCAGTAAGACAAAACCCAGTCTATGCCTTCATATCTGTTCATCCAAAAATGACCAATAAAGGACATGTATTAAACCCTATTGCCTCTCAGGTGTAGGAGAAAAAACAGAGAACAGGAATTTCATTACAGCACTGAAACTAGAGTCATAGAAAGGAAGGAGAGGCAAAGCATGTCTCCACAGACAGCCAACCGCAAAAATTGTACCCCACCTAAGGCACAACCAACATAGATAAAAAATATCTATATGAAAATTTACTTACAATCGTATGAAACCACAAATTGGATTTGCATTTTATTGTCTTAGAAATTCATATCATTTCTGTAAAGTCCTAATCACAGGAAACACTTACTAATCAAGTCCATTCCAGAAAGATAATATAAAAAAAGGCATTGATTCAGCAATAAAAAAAGCAAAGGTAAGTAAAAAAATATTAAGAAGAGCGAGCTTACTTGAAACTTGGGATCAATCTATCAAAAAGAAGAAAGAAACCTGCATGAAAGGGAAAGAAAAATGGAGTCTCTATAACTGATAGAAAAGAAAAAGGGAACAAATAAGAGAGAGGGAGACGGAATTTGATACTTAGGGCTAATTTATGGCTAGGGTAACAAATAACAAAATTACTTAAATATCCCTAATTTAGCAACGGAATTTGATTTTCGTTGCTAAATTAGCAACCGAATATTATTCAGTTGCTAAATTACCAAAGGAACATAAATTTGGTTGTTATTTTAAGATAGGTTATTTAGCAACCGAATTTAAATTTCGTTGCTATTTTTCATTGAAAAAGTAAATTAGCAACTGAATTCCTATGGAAATTAAATTCTATTGCTATTTTTGGATCCAAAGTTATTCCACCTTCTTGGCACTAAAAATACCAACCGAATTATATTTACGTTACTAAAATAGCAACGAAATTTAAATTCCATTGCTATTTTAGCAACGGAAAAAAATTTCGTTGCTATTTTTCGTTTCAAAATTTCTCCGCCAACAATTAGTGCGTTTTTTAGCAACGGTTTAGGGATTCTGTTGATAAATTTTGGCGCTAATAATTCCCTCCACTTTTAGCAACAGAAAATAACCAAATATATTTCTGTTGCTAAATCTGTAAAGTTTAACCAAATTAGCAACGGAATATATTTTTCGTTGCTAAATAGCAACGAAATTCATTTTTTGTTGCTAATTATCATTTTCATTGCTATTTCCAGATTTTCTTGTAGTGAATTAAAAGACATAAATGCTATTATAATAGGAAGAAGATTGAATTAAGCTATAAGTTACCCAAAGTCACATGTAAGGTGTATAAAACATGATGGTTCACTTGAACTCTAAATTAGAGGGACTTACGCATGGCAATGTTAATATGAATTATGTTGTTAAAAGGTATGCTTAGGCCTAAAGAGCATAGAACTAAAGAGAGCATGAGGCAACTTAGCAACATAAATAATATGTTATTCAATGTGTCTTATAAAATTGGCATAAGGTATGCACTAGGTCAAGGAATGGTTCTGTCTAAAATATTATGATATAACCTAGTGATAATAAGAGAATAATCACAAGGGTACCTGTCCAAGTGAAAAAAAAATGGGACATTGCCTTTTATGTTAAAATATGAAACCATAGAAGCTTGGTTATACTCAAGGTCACAAGAAGAATTAATGATTAGTAGTAATATGTAATAACCGGCTTACTTGTTTGCTCATGCCTATAAAATATTACAATTAGCATAAGAGCATTCGTAGTGTGTTAATGACTAAGATGAAATAAGCTCGCATAACTTACCAAAGTATAAAACATAAGTAAGAGGATTCAAATATATATATAAATGATTATGTTAAAGTATATAACTTGTTGTCTATAATCTGATTGACCATTGAGGTGAATCAATGGACTAAATATGAACAAGTGTTGACCTTTAAATTGCAAGACAACCTACGCGTATTACTACTATATGGATTATAAATGCATGAGTATTGCTTTAAATAATTAAGTTTTGATGTGAGTTATGATAATATGGGAAAGCTGCTCACAGTAAATGGTAACAAGGTACATCATTGAGAATTATCAACGAGTTATGTAATTCAATGTTTTATAATTGATGCTACCATGATATGATGAGTAGTTTGACTTATTATGTGATCAAACATGAGTACCTATGTACTGCTATGATTCAAGTTGCCTTTATATGCACACACATATATAATATGGACATGCAAATAATACTATGAAGATTTTTAGTTGTAAGAACTATACTTCCATAATTGCCTCATTGGCTTCATGCATAATATCAAGTATGATGAAATGAATGATATTGATGCGACTATGTGATGACATGACTTGCATCCATGTGTAATGGAGACTAAAGCTCAACATTGATGTACGATAAGTATGATATACATTCTTTTGAACTGTGGCTGGAAGCCAAACAATGAATTAAGTGACAAAGAATATGATGAATCAAAGATGTTCTTAAAGGGTTAAGCCTACGGGTCCGAGTTTAGTTGTGGATTAGATAGGCATGCTTAGAGGGATACAGTCGCAGCTGCCATAGTTGACCCTGTTTAGGTCTTGTTCCTTAAGGGAATCATTGTTCGACCCCGTTTGGGTCCATAGTTTATTCCTTGTTGGAACCATTGTTTGACCCCATTTGGGTCCATTATTTGATATCTTTGGATATCCATAGTTTGATACCTTTGGGTATCTATTGCTCCCGTTATCCATCTTTTGAACTAGTACTTAGGCAGGCTATTAATGATGATAAAATATATGCAAGATAAAGTTAAACATGCATTAATTGCTCCATTTGTGTAATGTAAGCATGATGAATGACCTATTATTTGATTGTTTTAATTTCCTTTCAGCTATAAACTATTTTTATGAAATGGAATGTCATGTTTCATAATGCATGATTGAGATGATAACATTAATTGAGGAAGGTTCCCATGTGAGAACGGGTGTGAGTTAATTCCACCGATTGGATTCCACGGAGAATATATGGACCCTAAAGCATACAATATTGTACTAAAAGTTATATGGACTATAACATGTGCACTAAGTTTCATGTATTGTGTTTATGAAATGCATTCAGGTGACATCGAGACTTTATCTTATAATTACAATATGTAATGCTTGTTCTTTATGATCACATGCAACTCAGTCTGTTGATTTATATATAAATGTTTACACACATGTAGGCATAAGGATAAAATTCATTTAACCAAGTGCAATGCATGACATAGAATAATTATTGCAAGAGAATTAGGTTACCATGCTAAGATAACATGAAGGATGTAAAGTTTATGAATATATTATGAGAATTGTATGTCACATGTGAAGTAATTATGCCTACCAGGAATACTTGTAGATGTTATATGACTTAAGTACGCCCTTATACTATAACTTAATGTTGAATACCTATCTTATGTGAACAATGTGATTTAATACATTAAGTGGAAATCCTGTACCATGAATAACTATGATGTCTAGACTCATGAATAAAAGGATTATAAGATGCATGATTTATACTAATGTAAGAAAAGAAGTGGGTAAGAAGATGGTAAAAGTGATGAATGGCTAATCTTTCAGGAAAAGAGACAAGTCACATAACACGTTATATTATTGTAAACATGGTATTTATTAGTAAGGTTTGAAGACTCCTCTTTGATTTTCACTGGGATATAACCACTATGATAGACTCATATGTTTTTATATGATATTGTGAAATTTGTTGATATACTCTAATTATAAGGGATTATCCATAGAGTTTTGTTTCCCCATTAAGCTTTATAGCTTAGCACGGGTGTGTTTATCCATATAGGTTTCAAGATAAGCTCCAGAGGATCGAGTATGATGCAATTGCCTTGAGGATTTTAGGATACATGAAGGCTACTTATGTTATGGGTATTTATCCATAAGCTTGAATATTTTATTGAGGAATGTAATTATGGCCTGTCCTATAATTATTATTATTACTATTATGGTTACTGCCTAATCTCTGCTAGGTTTATGATGATGATTGATGATTATGCATGGTTAGTGGATTAAGGTGTTATAGTAAGTTCAATCAAAAACCCTAAAATTGAATGTTTCGATTCTATATTGTTTATTGCATGGCTTGTATGATCAAAAGTTTTAATTTTTCCGCTGCATGATCATGATATTTATGCCATGTGATATCCCTTCAGTTATTACCTAAGAGATTGCCTAAAGATGAAGGGGATAAAAGATTGGAAGTCTCTAAAGGACACCAACATAGAAGTAAAGGTTGAGTATTTGGCCAAGAGCCCCAATAATGAAGGTGTAAGGAGGAATTTTGGTAATAACAAGTTTGTTGGGAGTAGTAGTAAAGGCAATAAAAGTGGAAATATGGCCAAACTATCTGCTATAGAGGCCAACCAGAGGTACTACTCTAATATAGGAAAGTCTTTATCCTAGGTGTTAGACTGGCTTAGTAAGAAAGGGAAATTACAGCCATTGTCACCAAGCCCTGCTAAGAGCTAGGGGATGCCCCATCACTAAGAAGATCAACATTGTGCCTACCACTAGCACATATGGCATCTCATAGATTATTGACACACCTTAAGGAGTAAGATTTAAGATCTAATAGATAGTAAACAGATTTTAGATCCTAAGAGGATAGGAAAAAAAAGGGTACAATATCGTATCACCCCCTACGTTTATTATTTGGTCCAACCTATTGGAATGGTACGTTATGAAAAACCTATTTGGGAATGAGCATGTGGTTGTTACTCCACCCACCCCTAAAGTAACAAAGCAATGAACAAAATTAACTATTTTTTATGATTGATTGTTGGAATTCCACCAGCATGAGTGACGATGAAGAGGCAATAGTACACATTGATATATGAGAACGAAGAGAAAGTAGAGAAGAAGGTAAAGGCAGTCACCAAGAGTAGAAGGATGGTGCCTAAAGTTAAGAAAGAGCCAGCTCTAGTTACTATTGTAACATCCCCGGATGGCTGCTTACCGATATTGTCCCACATCGGTTGGAGAGGAGAACTAAGTAGTCCTTATAAGGCTATGAATACCTCTTTCTTGTCGAGGCCTTTTAGGTAGACCCAAAAACAAAACCATGAGGGCTAAGGCCCAAAGCGGACAATATCGGCAAACGGCCATTCGAGGACGTTATAGTTGGTATCAGAGCCGAGGGTCGGACCATGTGCCAGCATAATACAGGGCCTCCAAGCCAATAAGGATGTTGGGCCTGTTTAGGTGGGGTGGATTGTAATATCCCACATCGATTGGAGAGGAGAACGAAGTAGTCCTTATAAGGCTATGGATATCTCTCCCTTGTCAAGGCCTTTTGGGGAGACCCAAAAATAAAACCATGAAGGTTAAGGCCCAAAGCGGACAATATCGGCAAGCGGCCATCCGGGGATGTTACACATAAACTGACCATTATTATTATTATTATTATTATTATTATTATTATTATTATTATTATTATTATTATTATTATTATCTTAATAATTAGCAAAATTATTTTTGATTATTTGTTGGATAACTAAGCTTGTATAATTATTATGATTCACTCCCTGAATTAAGCTCCAAAGCCTTTTTTTAATAACAAATTTGCCCTTACAAAATCAAAAATAAGTGAATCAAAATTAACTATGCAAATGCATGTCCAATGCAAAAGGAATGCATCATCCAAGTAATTTGAGAGTGACTCAAGGTACAAAGGAGTGAGTTAAGCAAGTGAGTTAAGGTATATGGGAATGAGTCATTTTTGGCCTATAAATACCCCCCAACTGCTCATTTGGCCTTTCAACAATCTACATGCAGCTTCTTTTGTTCCGAGTGAGTATTTTATTTCACAGCCTTTGTTATTTAATTCTTTTTTATTACTTTTATTTTTTTTCATTATTATTATTTTATTTTTATTATTATATTTTATATTTTTTGATTTTTTTAAAGGCTGTCCACTTTGTATGGTGGGGACTTTTCACACCAAAGTGCACAGACTACTAGATGCCCCCAAAACCTAGAAAAATCCAACTCTAGCCTCATATTTTGATCTGAATTATTTATAAAGAATCCAACTTGATAATAACCTTATGGTAGCCACTCAATATTGGGATCCTCGATTTCATGTCTTTAGATTCACCCATTACAAACTATGCCCTCTAGCTAAAGAGCTCGCTAAAATCATTGATGTATCTTTCCATTCGGGAACTCTGCTCTATGTTCCAAACTACGTACCAGATTATCTGAGAGATGTAAGTTAGGTTTTGGGAATTCTCCTTTCTATTGTTTCCAGATTGGTACCTCGATAAGGACTTATCCCTCTTGAACCTCTGCTCGATGCACCGAATAGCTTCTTTGACATACCTACTTTTTGAATTGGCATTATTCTATTGATCTATCTCTCCCTACATTTAACAGTGAACTTGAGGGACCCAGCTGATGACTACTGACTAATCGGCATCATCAATGGCATATGCAATGGCCTGACTCATATCCCTATCCTTTGGGTAGAAACCATCCTCAGCTTAGATACTGTCTATCTTGATCCCATTGTAGCTTTCTTAAGATGCCACTTATTACTTTAGGTACAGTCATTGTTTTAAAGGTATTGCATCCCTTGTGGGTTTTCACACTAGTTTTTCTTAGCGGAAGATGCATCCTTTCAAATTTTCACGAAACCCTGTGCCTTTCTTTTTCCTGAAATGAATCTAATTTAGCTCGGTGGCTTTTTTCCTTTTTTTTTTCTTTTTCTTTCCCTTTCTTTTTCCTCATTTTTTCCTTTATCTTCTTTTTCTTTTTCTCTCTTTTTTTGGGTGTGGTTACAAGAGAAGTTAAGGATACTCGAAAAACCTTCTCCTAGAGTAAGCAGCATATACTATTTGAGGCATCTCCTTTCTAAAAGAAGACTTTATAACTTTGACTCAGTATAAGAAGACTCTATATGGCTAGCAACAATAGATGATAACGATATCAATTTTATATATGCATGGCTAATACCCGATTATGTGACCTAAGATGGCCAATATGGTTATGTTCCATTATACGGCTTACATGGAGCAAGTTTCTATGTAGTTTCTCATTGTGCTCATCAATTAAGTGAATGATAGGATATCATAAGGCATTCATTGTCATTTTAAGGAGGTATGCTATCTGTCACTTTCATTTCTGGTTACCATCACTTATGGGTTGAACTATATGCTAAGGCTGACAATTGAAACCTAACTAATTGCAACTTCACCACCTCTATTATGTATAAAAGATGGTTATTGTAAGGCCCTAATATGTACCCTAGTAGGAATTGGGTACCTTTATGGTGCATTAAAAAGGTAATACAAAGAGATAAGTGTTTAAATGGTAGGAAAAGGCCCATATGGAATTAAATTAAAAGACCAAAGGCAAAATGGTCATTTTATGTTAAGTTGTACATGTGCATAATTGAAATAAAATATGGTATTAGGGGCTCAATTAAAATTAAAGAGTGTAAGTTTTGGGGTAAGAATGAGAAGTTGAAAAGAAAGAAGGAACTAAGTGCAATTTACCTAAGGACTAATAAGATAAAGATCCGTAGCTTTTCTAGATTTATCTTGAAAAGAGAGGAAAAGCAAACAAATTTATAGAATTGATGGGCAACCACTTTAAAGGACATAAAAAGCTATTTCTTTCTTAAAAATCATCCATTTTATTTTAAGTGAATACTCTAATTGGAATGGTTAGTGAAGAGAGAAAGAAAGTTTGGTGGATGGGAAATTTCAAGGTAACCAATCTCTCCCTTTTGTTCTTCTTGTCTCACATGTGAGGGATTAATATTTGTGAGGTAATAGATGCCTAAATTCATGATCTATTTTACATAGAATAAGAAAGAATCAAAAAGAAAGAGAAAGGAGATTGGAGATCTTAAAATACATGTTTTGGTTGCAAAAAAAAAAGGTATAGGAACATTTAAACCTATGTATATGTGATCGGTGTCTAGCAAGTGTGCTAGATCGGCTATTAATATAAGAAAATATAATTATGACCCCTAAATATCAAACCCAAGGGAAACTTGTGTAAGTGTAAAATATTTTAGATTTTTAGAATGAAAACTGTGTGAGAGACTGAAGAGAAATCCCAAAGTTGCAATTGTGAAGATTAACCAAATTAAAGGTAGAAGATTAAATAACTAAAGGACTAACTAAAAATAAAACAAATAAACTAAACCTTGAATAAAAGCAATTAAATAGGGTAGAGAAAAAATCAATATTAAAATAACTTTCACTAAAGGACTATCCACCTTAACCTTATATTGCAATGATTTAAATTCGATAGAAACACCAGTGATTATGGAAAAACTAGATGAAATAAAGACTGATACCTTGAATTAAGAACATCTTTCTTAAATATCAAACTCTGTTCTTAAGGAAAATTTAACACATAGTATAAAAATCCAAATTTAAATTCCTAATCATTCATTAAACTCTTTCGCAAGTAAATTCAACATCAGTTTATTTTTGTTCCTCCTCTCTTAGTATTAATCAAAACTACCAACACATAATTACCTCAAAAATATAACATAATCATGTATTGACACTAAAGAGTTAATCCAATAACATGCAAACCATTAACTATGTTTAAACCAATTTTTAATTATTGAACCAATAAACCAACAATCAATGTAACACAATTAAAGATAAGAATATGTTTAAAACTAAGAAATAGCTAACTAGTATTTGAAATTAAAGCTCAACTTAAGTTATTACAATAAAAAGTTAAGGATTCAAGTATCCTTTAGTAAAAGTAAAGAAAACTACTCTATATTCATATTGAAAACTAAAGTAAATTTAAGAAAAATAATGAAAACATAGAGTATAGAAGCTCCCTTGCTCAATGTTTATAGAAAAACCAAAGAAGACTTCCTGCTCCAAGCTTTCATTCTTTACAAACTAAGGAAAAATAACATAAATTGAAACTAAACTAATTGCTGAATAGGCTCCTCCTCCCTTTATTCTAGTGTTTCAACCTTCTATTTATAAGCATAGGAGAAGAAGAATGCCCTTTGTTGCTTCCAAATTAGCATAGGAAAAAAAGTCTAGCTAATTAGGAAGTTAAATCGCATTTCACTTCTTTCACTTGGCCAAGTGTCCACAGAGCATTTTCATTACTCGGCTAAGTGATGTTTAAGGAAGAGTGTCACTCAGCCAAGTGATGATTTTGCTTTTCAGTCACTCAGCCAAGTGATGGCTTACTGGACTTAATGTTATTCTTCTTTCTTTGGGTCAACTTTGCAGTTTCATCACACTCGGCCGCTTGATTTCCTTGCTTGGCTGAGTGAAGGGCTTCTAGACTAAATGTCACAATTGTCTACCACTTTTTCCAAAATTATGAAATTGGACCAAAACTTTTCCTATTTTTCAATTTAGTCATTTTCTCTTTAATTTTACCTTGAAAAACTCAAAAACTTAAAATCAACCTTAAAACACAACTTCAACCAATTAACAATAATTCAACTAAATTAACTCAATTAAACACCAAAAAACACACCAAAAGCCTAGTATAATTCACAATTATCAATATGTACAATTGTTTCTGTAAAATACATTTGGATGATGTTTTAGAGGTGTTATTAAAATGGAAACATTGTTATAATTATAAAGGGATAAGGGAACCAAATTTAGGATGTTATCTTTAAAAAGGGAAAAATTTTGTCTAGGTATCACTAGACCTAGTCACACTATTTTGGCTATAACTCGAGCTAGAGGGGGTTAAATTAAGTGATTATAGTTGATATAGTAATTAGACTTATATATATTGATTTCATATGCAAAATTTAAAAATTGAATCCTCTTGTATGATGGTGAAAATCAAGCTTGAAATCTGATTGTGTTTGCTGCCCTATCATTGGGAGCAATTTGTGTTGTTTGTTGAATATATGGATATTTATAGGTCTAAATTATGTGATTTTTTATTTTTTGTAAACTAGAAATATAGGGAACAAGTTTGTAGAAGACCACTTTATCTGAAAATGTCGTTTTCTATGTCTAAAAGAGCTTACACTTTGAACTTGAAAATCTATCTCCAGTAATTTTGGGACCTTATGGTCAGCACCTTTTTGTACTGACCATGACATAGTCCAGAAGTAGTACATAACCAAAGAAATAACTATTTTATGATTAGCCACCATTAACTGATGATCGTGACCCTCCCTTATTTTAACCTAAATATGATGGTTAAGTACCAAACTGACATCAAAGCCTACATAGACCTCTCTAAACACTTTTAGAGCCTTTTAAACATAAAATTAAAGGTAATTTATGACATTAAACATGTGAATAACATATTGAAATATGAGAAAAAAGTTAAAGAATGAACATTTATACTAGAAGTATAACGGTTTTAAGTTGTGTATGAACATACCTAAAGGTATAAATGAATATGTGTGTATTGTAATATATTTTAATCAAGATGATGTACATGCATTTATATGTATTTATGTATGGTTATACTTTTGAAGTTACACAATAATAAATAAGTTATATTATCATAATTATTCATGAACAAGAGTATGAATGCTAATATATAAGCTTGAACATATCTTGATATGTAGATGTTCTATTGAAATGATGTAAGGTGCTTCTAGTTACATAATTGATTCATTTCTAAATACATGAAAATGAAATGTGCTCAATTATAAAGGAGCATAAAAATGAATGAATATACATATGATTACTTATTTCTAGACATGTTCATGCAAATGAGCTATAGATATTTGCACATATATATATTACATAAGATATGAAAATGAAAAGTAAAAAAAAAAGTTAAAGGAAAAAGATTATAGTTACTTGCCCTATGTCATTGTCGAGGTTGTGAATAAATAGGCATGCCTATAAGGGTATATTGCAGTTCCTACATGTTTGACTCCATTTGGGTATATAGCATAGATTTGATCCCATTTGGGTCCCTTTGATCGATCTATAATACAGATTTAGCCCTTTTACATCTATAGTTTGATACTTTCAAGTATCCGTTCATACTTTTGGGTACTATAGTACATTATTACCCACTATCCACACCTTTAGAAAAGTTCAGGCTCATTACAAGAGATAAGAAAAGTATCATGAAAAGAAACATGACAAAGATGTTACGATATTTATATAGCCAATGACAATTACAGAATTGATTGAAAATACCTCTAAAACACATAGCTATATAATATTATAGCATCACATGCAAGAAATCACTATTGCAAATACATAATACTTTTGTTTTACACTTAAAACTAGAAATTATATGTATATGAACACTTGTGAGTATTTAATAGTTTAGTATTAATTTTGCTATGATTATCAGTTGTTTATAGTTATAATGTTGCATGCTTAATATTGAATAATTGATGTGTGAATTATGCCTAATTTAAGATTTTAGCACTTATTAAATAGATAAGCATTTAAAATATGAATTTACAACTTAAGTATATACGTAGAATTAAGTCATAGGAAAGATACCAACTACTATCTTAATGTATAAATATACTAGAAATAGAATGGAAGAAATAATAGAACAATATGATTAAGATAATTAAACAAATTAGACTAGTACTAAATGCATATAGGATAGCAATAGTAAAGTAACATAAATGTTTGTATGTTATGGATATATGTGAGTTAGTATCAATACATATGGAACTAGTTAACTAGCTTAATCACTTAAGAGCAATTAATAAAATCTAATTACAACAATACTAATTAGGAATTTTAATAGGGGCTAAGTAATTGAATGGATGTACTTATACCAATAAAAGTTACATGAGTGGATATAAAGGCAATAAGGAGTCAAATGACTTAGCAAATTAGTAATAAATGATAAAATGGAAATGAGCCCTACTTATGACAACACCTAGGAAATTTGTTGATACAACCAATAAGTATATAGATTAGCCTATATAATTCTATGCACTTGAACAATTGCTTTACTAGGAAATTTAATGGATTAAATATGCGATTGTTAAATGGGTTAAAGTCTTAAAAGTAAAAGTATAATGATTGTGTATGCCATAACAAATGGCACAATGCTCTGCAATATTATAAAATCATTTATTGTTATTATTTTATTACATGTTAAATCATGTAGTCATATATATGCATGTTATTAATGACTTATGTGAGAAGTCATCTCCTTAACTTTACTTTGTTCCCCACTAAGCTAGTAAGCTTAGCATGGGTGTTTATCTGTGTAGATACAAGAAGCTAGGATTCATTTTGAAGGGACAAGAATTGCTATCACAAGGACAACACTAGAGATAGGAAGGGTTAAAGTATGAAGTTATATTTTATTTCTATCCTTGTAATTATCATATTGTACTAAGCAAGAAATAATGTAAAGAACAATGTAGTTGGAAATGTAATGTATCTAATAACTCTATTTATACAGTTTCTCACTACATTTCGATGTATGCATATGTACAAACAGTATGAACCAACTTGGAAATTATATAAATAGTCTATCATATGTTAAAAATATATATAAGATGATAGGTAACAGAAGGGTTTAGTGTAGTCCTTATAGTTATCCTACATTGTAGTCAACAACAGATTTCACAGGCTGAGATAAAGCCCGGGCAGGAGTAGTAGAGGAAGATATATAAACTTAAATATATAGTATAAAAATTTAAACTTAAACATATAGTATAAAAAACTATGTATCACTTTTTATCATAAAACTAGACAATTTTAAAGTATGTACAATAAAACTACTCTTATTTATATTTATGTACAAACTTGCATTACATATGATAATATTTTTACATAATTCCATTACACCTTATCACTATTCTGACATTAGGTTTGTAAGTACAAAACTCTATTCATTCATTGGATCAAACTTTGAAAGCATCTCTCTCTAGTTATCAATTAGCCCTCTTAGGTTTTTTTGATTGAATATTTTCACTCAACCTCTAATTTTTGCCAAAGATGTTTTTTTTTATTTTTACCTTAATGAGGCACCCAAATTTAGCAAGGCTACCATTTACCAATTTTTGACCTGTAGGGCTATATTCTCTTATTTTTCTCTTTCATTTTTATTATATTTTTTTTAACTCTAGCAATAAAACCTTTTTAGTTTGTCAATGTTGATGGGCTCCTTCAATTAATTCCTATCACTGTCATTTAGTATTGTAGTACCCTTAGACAGCAGCTTCTTTAGCATAAATAGACCCTTCTATATTGGTCTAAACTTGCCTCTAATGTCAGGTAGGCCTAGCCTTATTAGCTTGAACACAAATTCTCCTTCTTTCAGGGGATGCTTCCTGGCTTTCTTTCTAAAAGACCTTACCAAACTCTTTTGATAAATTTGGTTATGGTAATAAGCCCATATTCTCTTTCCATCTAATATAATAAGTTGTAGTAACCTCTATCTAGCCTTTTGTATTTTCAGTAGCTTGGCTTATAAGACTACACGCAATGATTGATGTTCAATTTTCATTAGCAGAATAGCTTCTATCTCATACACTAAAGAAAATGGAGTGGCTTTCGTTGAAGTTCTAGCTGTGGTTCTATAACTACATAGTGCGAAAAGTAACTTATTAGCACAATCCTTGTAAGTCTTAACCATTTTAGCCAAAATATTCTTAACATTCTTATTAGCTGCTTCCACTGCTCCATTCGCTTATGAACGATATGACAAAGACTTATGGTGCTGAACTCTATATTTTTTGAGCATCTGTTCAGTCTCTCTTTGAAAATGAAACCCATTATTAGATGCAATATGGTATGAAAGTCCATATCTGCATATCAAATGTTTTTCTATGAACTTCACCATTTCTCTTACACCCAAGTTCTAATATGATTCTACTTCTATCCACTTTGAGAAGTAATCAATAGCCATGACAATAAACCTATGTCCATTCGATGCCGACGGAGTGATCATCCTTATGATATCTATACCCCAAGTGGTAAAGGGCCATGGTGAGGTGAGATTGCACAATTCTGACTTATGCATATGCCTCAGATCAGTATACTACTAGCATAATTGGCATTCTTTTACGTACTTGGAATAAATTGTATCCATAGTAAGCCAAAAGAACCCTTGACGTATTATTTTTCAAGCCAAGGATAAACCATTCATATGAGCATCGCAAACTCTGGCATAGATTTCTTCCATAATCTTTTGGCTTTCTTCTCATCTATACACCTTAATTGTATTCCATCAAGCTACCTCTTATAGATAATTCCATCAACAGTGATGAATTATACGACAATTTGCGTAAAATTCTCTAATTCTTTTCCATAGCCTCTTTTGAAAACATCAACCTCTCAAGGTAATTTTGAATATCAAAATACCAAGGCTTTTTATCATTTACTTTGACATCCATCACCTATTGTGCTTTATGACATGGCTTATCAGAACTAAAAATAAGTATAGGTTTTATGCTTACCCCTTCTGGATTATCCCACATTGATGCTAGCATTACCAAGGCATTAGCCAACTGATTTTCATCCTAAGGAATGTATTTTAAGACACAAACTTTAAATTGATAGCCTAATTCCTTTAAATAGTTTACATTAGGCACCAACTACTCTTTTTTTTTTATTTTCCATTCACCTTTCACTTGACAGACCACCAAGGATGAGTCACCATAGATCTCACCACTTTTTACCCCCAGAGCTAGTAAAGCTTCAAGCCCAAATATGCACACTTTATATTCAGCTTCATTATTGGTAACCTTATATTTGAGCTTTTTAGCTAAAGGTAAATTTTCTCCTTCAGGGGTTACCAAAATTATTCCTATTTCTGTGCTTTTATTATTCACAACTCTATCAAAGAATATCCGCTACCCTTTGGTTGCTATGGCTATGATGTTTTCATCAAAGAACTTATAGGATATCTCTTCTCCTTTCAGTAGCTGACCTACTAAGAATTCTGCCATAGCCCTTCCTTTGATAGTCTTTCAAGTTACATACTTAACATCGAATTCTTGTAAGAAAATCAACCACCTTCCCATTTTCCCTAATAGCAATGGTGTTTCCTATAAATACTTAAAAGGATTCTATTTGGCTACCGCTTACACCTTGTATGAATGAAAGTAGCCTTTTTACTTTTTAGAGGCCTAAATGACCAATAAGTAGATCTTCTCTACCTCCATGTACTTGATCTCATACGATAGGAATTTCTTGCTATGATAGTACACTGTATATTCAATCTTAAAATCATACTCATGAGCCATCATAGTCCCCACTGAGCCATCTTTTATAGCTAGATACAAAATTAAAGGTCTCCCAGCCTTTGATGGTCTCATATCGACTAGTGTAAGAGGTATTTCTTAATGGTGTCAAAAGCCATATGATAATCTTCATTCCATATCACTGGTTGATCTTTCCTAAGCAATTTGAAGATGGGCTTATAAATTGAAGTCACTTTGGCAATAAATCTACTGATATATTGTAACTTGCCTAAAATCCCTTGAACTTCTTTCTCCTTCTGTGGCACAGGTATTTCCCTGATGGCCTTCACCTTATCAGGATCTAATTGTATTCCACTTTGGCTTACTATATGTCCCAAAAGTTTCCCTAAAGTGACTTCAAACACATATTTCTTTGGGTTGAGATAAAGGTTGTATTTGTCAATTCTTTAAAAGAATTTCTTTAAGACTGTAAATGGCCTTCACAAGTAATGAATTGATCATCCTATGTATATATACCTCTACCTTTTATGGATCAAATCATCTAGAATCTTCATAGTAATTCTTTGATAAGTAGCCCCTACATTCTTCAATTCAAATGGCATAACCCGATAAGCACCCATGCCCCATTCAGTTATGAATGTCATCTTGATTCTATGCATGATCTTACTCAAAATCTAATTGTACCAAACGTATCTATCACCAAAAATTGTACATTTCACAAGCAGTTGCACTATCCACCAGGACATCTATGTGAGGAAGTGGAAAATCATCCTTCGAACATTCCTTATTTAGGTCCCTATAATCTACACAAACTTGAACTCTTCCATCTTTTTTGGTTACTGGAACCATATTTGCCAACCTGGTAGGGTATTGGATCTCCATAAGGAACTTGGCCTTTATCTACTTTTGTATATCTATTTTGACCTTTTTTACCCATTCTAGTCTAAGCTTGCTTAGCTTCTCCTTGATAGGTTTGTATTCGGGATAAGTGGGAATAGCATGCTTGAAGATTTTGCGATCTATTCCTGGCATATATTCATAGGTTCAAGCAAAAACTCTTTCATATTTTTTTAATATTCCCTCAAATTCTTTCCTCTCCTTAGGGATGATTACAAATGCTATCAAAATTTCTTTTGTGTTTTTAAAAGTACCAAGATTGAATGGAGAAGTACTTGTTGAATTAATGTCAAATATAAATGATTTATGATTGTGATCATAAAAAATAAAATCATGTGAAATATTACACAAGTAAGCAAAGTCGTTCATATTATTTATATAAGTAGAGCTAGATACATCATTGTTAAAAAGTTTAAGTAGAAAAAGTGTATCTATAAAAGCATCATGTTCTACATCTGGTGAGTTTGATGCCTCAAACAAGCCTGTTCTATTTCCTACATCTTCTAGAACCTCCTTATGAGCTCAAGTATCAGCTTCCTTAGTATCCTCTTTCATTTCAGGCATAAGAATTTTGAAATATATCTTTTCTTTGCCCTTAAGCTTGGAAGCCAGCAATTCTAGAGTTACAATCTCTTCAAGAACCTCATCCCAATCAGATATCTTAATCATGATCTCCTAATCCTAAAATTCCTTAGCATGTATGATGATTCTACTGGTCCTATCAAAGATATCATTAAAGATCTCAAAACTTGAAATAATTTTCTCTTCAATTATCACAAGCTCAACCTCAACATAATACTGAAGAAAAGCTAATACGGGAATGATGCTATCCAAAATATGTTGTATACCTTTCTGCTTCACTAAACCCTTTTTTCTCATTGGGCCTTATATAACCCAATCTTCTTCGAGTGGTTTGACCTGTAGTAGTGATAACTTCAAAAAAACCCTGAGAATTCTAGCCCGAACTTGCTCCTCGTAAGAAATTCATTCTTTTCATCATATTTACTACCTGTGGAGTGAAGTTCTACTCACCCTCATCATAACATTAACAACAACTATATGGAACACATTGAAAGGCTAATTGGCTATTCTTAACATAGAAACTTAATTTTCCTTAACAACCTTTATAGTGACTACTTTGCCTTTATATGGATTGATCATCTGGTGAAGAGTGGATGGAACTTCTCTTAACTTATGAAACTAAATCCTCATTAGTAATACAAAAAAGTTTGCAGGTATCAGTAATACCATAAATTTTGCCTTAGCATTGATCTCTAGAGTTTGAACATTAGCTTTGAAAGTGCCTATCGCATGCCTATAGGAGTTGTCATAGGCTGTGACTACAAGGTCAGATTTATTCAGCATTGACTTACTAAACCCAAAGGTAGGAAGCACCACTAATGGATCCATATTAATTAAAGATCCATCATCCACCATCACACAAGTGGTGTGTTTATCATTGACTTAAGCCTTTATATAAATGAAGGTTATGCTAATGACGTTATATAGGGAAATCCCCATTAGTATATATAATAATTTCTCCAACATTTCTCCTTACCAAATCAAACAATTTTGAAGGCAAGAAAGTAGTGACAACATTGGACTAACATAAAGCTTCCACTACTTTCTATCTATGAGAAGGTGATTGCCTAAGTAGACCTTATATAGAAATTTAAGCCAAGGTCTTCTTTAACTACTTAAGAATTTGATCTTTCTCTTGATCGCTATTCAGGATCAAAGGTTAAGGATCTACCGATCTTTCTACCTTTGGTACTACCCGACCACTGCGAGTGATCAATTTTACCTTCTACATGTCTTCTTCATTTTTTAAATCCCATAAATCTAAAAGGCTAATCCAACCTTCCTCTTCATCAAGTGACTCCTAATAGTCAACCACACATACTGCTAGCCTAAGTTGCTCTTTCGTATTTTCCTATTCGGGATGAAGAATGGCCAGATACTCATTACCATATAAATCATGTAAAACCTACTATTTTGACAAACCTAACCCAATCATAGACACAGGAGGTAAAACTACATTGTAATTTCCTTTCATCTTTTCATTTTTCTCCAAATCAATGATCTATTTACTATTAATGAGATCTTGGATTCTATCCCTTAAGGTTTTGTAATGATCTGTAAGGTGACCTGTATGCTGATAAAATGCATAATATTGATCAGCTCGATGGTTAGGTTGACCTTAGGTCCTGGCTGGTTTGGCCAGCAGAGGCTACAACTTCCCTTCTTTTATTAATCAATCTAATACCCAAAGATAAAAATCTATCCAGATTATAAAAATGCCTTTGAATCCTTTAGCAGCTGATACCTCCATGATTTTCCTATTAGTAGCAGTGCCAGTAGTCTTCCCGCTAGTAGTTCCATATCCTCGGTGCCCAATACTAAAAATACCACTACTTTCGAAACTCATTTTCTTGGCCAGGTACTCCCCCTTAGCTTTAATGGCAATGTCTTTGAAGGACTTCTAATCCTTTAGCCCTTTCATCTTTAAACCTTTATTTAAATAAGGACCGTAAATTTTGAATGAAAAAGCCTAATTTGATTAGAAGTATTAAGTTGTCTTTTCATTTCCATTACTCAGTTCATCCACCTTGTAAAGTATTCATGAAAATATTCATCTGATTTCTGCTATAAGAGATTTTTTAGAGTAACTTCCATTCTCGTACTACAATTATACTGCCTTAGAAACTCCTTTATCAGTATATCCCAATCCTTCTTAGTGTGCCTATCCAGGTTATGGTACCAATCAATAGCAGGACCAATGAGACTAAGGCTAAAGTATTCAAACTTCTACCTTTTGGTAAAAGTGGTCTTCATGGCCAAGGTGTATTTTTTAATATGGGTAGATGGATCAAATATACCATCAAACTTAGGTAGGTTGGCCATTTAAAAAATTTGAGGGAGCACATCCTTACTGTCCAAATCTCTACCCTTCAAACTAACCCCTTTTCATGCTAGCAATACCTCAGCCATTACTTCTATTTTCTCCTCCATCTTTTTCATAATGGGGTCTTCTACCTTAAGCTATTTTGCTCTTTAAACTTATAGTGCAGGCAGTTTTTCCTCTTACTCAGTAATAAAGTCTTCCTCGGGTGCAACACCCTTATCCTTTTGCTACTCTGCAAGTTAAACTTGTGACCTAATTCCCCTAAACTTAGCTACTAGAGAAGGACCCATTTGGTTGACAATAGGAGTACCTCTAGTAGTCATAGGCTCTTTATAGACAACAGTGGTTGCCATAGGTTGTTGCCCCATGGGCTGTGCCATGGAATTCATTATATCCATCATCATAGATCTCATCCTTCTTTTGAATTCATTTAGCCTTCTATCCAGTTCCTGACTATCAATGGCTTCACCTTATGTTGGATCATCATGTTTTCTTTATCAAGTGTTATTTTAAAAATTTCAACCAAACCCAAATCTGTCTCTGATACTGCCTCAAATTGTCCAAATAAAGACCTCCTAACTAGATACCTATCTAAACTTCAAAACCAGCTTGTTGATTCTATAATGACTGTAACTGCTGACCCTCAATCAAGAATTTAGTCTTCCAATACTTTAAAAATGATCTCCCACTGCCAATATACATCAAGCAGGGCTATTAAGGCTTCTTTCTGAGTGAATTCCCAAAGAAACTAAGGTTTAAAACTCATCCAGGTGCCATTTATCTTCTTATGCAAGTTAAACTCCCAAACCATATGGATGCTTCTGTAATGGCTAAAAAAATTGTTAGTTTGATGCATAGTTATGCATGGACATATTATATATCATTTACAAAACACATACACAAATCAGAACAAACCTACTAACCTTATTTCTCCCACACAGATAGTTATATGATCTTTTTCCTAGGTAGGGTTGATTAATTGGTTAACAAAGAACCCAATGAATACACGTGATGCACAATGGAAAATCAGCAACACAACCTCTTTTAATTTAAATAAAATAAAATGCAGTGTCACTCATCATATACTTTATCCATTCAAATAATTCAAAATAGGTCTACTAGGGCATAACAACCTTTGATAATACCATCTTGGTTTATCAGAATTTCACCAAGTATATAGGTATCCAAATAAGAAGCAAAGAATTACGATATATATTACCTAAAGAAAATATTTATACTGCTATATGGAGCTTTGGTCTAGTAGTATAACTTTAGGGCTATCCAAGTGTGGTCCCTGTCAATGGGATTAACTCATTTATTTTTTATTCATTTATTTTTTATGACTTTAAATGAAAATATTTTTATGTATACTAGATGAAGATAAATGAGTAAAAGGTATTAACATACATAAACTGGGGTATTTATTCAGTCAAGAAACATTGGTTTTCCATGCATAACTTAGAAAAAATTTTTTCATGTAATTTGAATGACAAAATAGGACATTGGTCCATTTTATTAATAAAACCTAATTAATTAGATAAAAAAAATTTATTGTGATTATCTTGGTTTTTATGCCAAAAATGCCCTTTTTACTACTTATTGCAAATATATAATAAATATACGAGCTAAAATATACAAATAATAATAATGGGACAAACTAATAAATTATATTATCCAAACTCAGTTGAATTCATCCCTTTTCTCAGGTTCCCTCCCAGCATATTTCTATGACTTAATGCATCTAAAAAATATTAAAGATAATTGATTAGACAATAGGAAAGATATAAACAAGGGTTATGACATAAAAGAGGTAATATGTAAGTTTCATGTACTATAAAAACATATAATATGTATAAGGACAAACCAACAAAGAATTAAAACAAAGGAAAATAAGGTCAAAGACCCGAAAAAGTTGAACTAGAATGAGTCACGGACTCACTTACAGACTAGGTGAGTCAAATACCAACTTGGGGTGAGTCATGCCCCTTCTAGAAAGTTACAATCCACTCCTAAGTGAGTTATAAGCTCATCCAAATGAGTAAGTCACGGACTAAATCCATGACTCACTCACAGACCACATCCGTGAGTCAACTAAAATTATCCAATAACACTGGAATGTCGCCATGAACAAAGCTTCAAATTTTAAAACTTAAATCTAGGGCCAAAAACTCATGCAAAACACCTTCAAACTTTATTAAACAACATATAAGGCTTAAAATAAGATCAAAACATCTCAAATAACCCAAATTGCATGGATTAATCAAGTGAGGTAATTTAAATTCTAGAGAGAGAAAATGGCTATGAAAGGTGCTTAACTCACTCAAACTCATAAAATGAACACAAATTTATGCATAACTCATAAAAATGCACATAAACACACTAATTATACAACAACAAAAAATAAATACCAATAAAACAATACATACATAACACATATAAGGAAGAACACCAAAGAACAGGCCTTTGAAACTTAAAATAAAACAAAAGAAAATTAAATAAATTTTAGTAACAAGGTAACCTCTTACATTACCTTCAGTCTTAAATATGATTCAAAGCTAGTGAGAGTTCCCTTTTTGCTCCTCTTCCTCTTCTTACGTAAATCTTTTACCCAAAAATTTTCTTATTCTTTTTTCTTATTTTTCTTATAAAAACAGAGTTTTTTCTCAAAAAACCACCTTTTCCTTCCTATTTCTCTCTCTATAATTCGTTATAAAACTACTCGGTATTGCTCCTTAATCCCAAGAAAATATCCCATCCCCTTTAATTGATTTTGGATTAGAACCAAGGGAAAAATAAATATTTTTAACTGAAATAATCCTCTACCTTATAGGAAAAGAATCAAAAACTTTTACTGGAAAACATTGAGTTACGGACCAAGGGCGTGACTCATGAGTCATGAACCATGACTTATAGGCCAGGCTCAGTGGAGTTTAAAATATGTTTGAATTTTTTTTTTAAATGATGAGTCATAGGTCAATGACCATGACTCACTGATGAGTCATAAACTAAGCTTGTGACTTACTGACTAGTGATGGACTAGGCTAGAGAGTGGCCAAACATTTAAGGTCGGGATTCAAACAATGAGTCATGGACTTGACCCATGAGTCGAGTCCATGACTCACTCTTGAATCGACCAAAAGTCCCCCGCAAAACCACTTTCCCATCATCTTACAAAAGAATGAAAAAAAAACCCTCTTTTAAAATAACATTTTTCCTTTAAAAGCATTATGAAAACACTTTCCCATGCTTGAAAAACACTAGTAGAGGAGAGAATAAAGCACTATTATTTCTTAACTATCTCTAACACATCATTATCCTCATTAGGTAACCTTGATAGAGGCTGATCCAATCTCAGTGTCTACACTTCCATTAAGAATGCTACCCAAAAAGAAGCCATGGAAGAGGAAAGAGGGATATGAGCAAAGAAATAAAAGGAAAGAGGGAGAAAAAGCAAGTTAGGCCATTTATAAGGTATGGGAATCTCTTACCCTTTTTTTACATATGTTGGATATGATATGAATTTGTTTGTGGATGTATTATAGTATGACAATGTTGATGAGACCTAAAATTAAGGTTAAATTACATGTGAAAGCTTGATTTTTGCTTTGGTTGATGAGTTATGAAATTCTAATTGAAGGCACTCTAAACTAGTTTTAGTATTTTGGTTATAACTCAACCTATATATATCCAAATTGGTTGATTTAAATTTGATATTAACCTAGAGAATATATCTAAAACTTTTATAAAGAAACTAAAAATTAATTCTACCTCTAGGATTTTTGAAATGTGGGTTGAAGTAGTGTGATGGTTGCCGCCCTATCATTGGAGCAGCTTATACTATTTGATGAATATCTTATGTTTAAAAGCCTAAATGACTTGATTTTTTATTATATAAAAACTATATACATAGAAAACCATTTTTTTAGAGCACCATATTTCCATAAAATCACATTTAAGCACTGAAAAATGATGCACAAATGACCTAAATTTACTATCCATACAAAATAGCATTTTAGTTTGCACACGGGTGGGAATAATTCTTCCAAGCATGTGGTAAGCTCCTACCTAAAATTGAATTATGAAATTTTTGGTTCCATATGTCTAGGAATGGATCTTCCCACTTGTGTACTTCTGTCCTATATACCTTTAATGCGCGTTTTATTTCCAAAAGCTACTGAATCCTACCCAAACCTTCTTTGAAGTTAATAAAACCTTAAAAACACATGTATAAAGGCAAAATACAATGTAATAAACATGAAATAAGTGGTTATGTATTAAAATATGAAGTTTAAAAAAATTCATGCAAGTGAATTACAAGTGCATAAATGATTTTTATACACTTTTGCTAGTTGTGAACCTATGCATGCATTCTTGAATATATATCTTAAGTGTTTGAGTTTAATTAAACATAAGTGGACATATTGATATTGTTACATGTCTCAAAAGTAAAAATAACCAAGTGAACATGTATTATATGGAAATATACTTAGTTGTAGTGGGAATAAAATATATCCATGGAATGTGTGCATGTAAATGATGCTTATGTATTGCCATTCTTTATAGATGTTGGCATGAGTGTAAGAATGTGTATATTGATACATAATTAAATTATGATTATATATTGACTTGGAAACATGATTGATTATATTAGTGAAAATAAAATTTATAATGCATATATGAGTGATTAGTGTAATAAAGCAAATTAGTGTGAAATGCCTTCATGTTGTGCTTAAAATGGACATAGTTGTGGACATATATGGGATGGTGATTCGACACCTCTTGGTTTCTAATGTTTGAAATCATAAGGTGTCTAGTGATTTGATACCTCTTGATATATAGTGTTTTGCACCATAAGGTGTCTAGCTATTCGATACCTCTTGGTAACTAGAGTTTGGCATTGTAATGGTGTTTAGTGATCTGATACCCATTGGTATCATATGTTAACACTATATTGGTGTCTATTGATTTGATACCTATATGGTATCTAGGAACATATCCACACCTATATCAAGTTCAAGTTATATGAGTGATTATAATATAAATAAAGTGATGATAGAGATGAGTATGAATTAACAAATTATTAATTTGTTTGTGAATATCATTTTTAAACCTAACATTTGTTTGTAACTTATGTATATGTGAAATGGGTTATGTAATGATGGTAATGAAAGAGTTATGTGTGATGTACAAGAGGTGTATAAAGTATAGCTTATATGTCATATGTTAACTAATGCAAACTATGAGTTGAATGTTTAGAACTACGTGGTTTTAATTCCCGTTATGGGATATGTAGGAAGTTTGGAATGCGAATTCCAAGTTAAAACCAAATCCTAGATGAAATGTTAAGTA